>JAHLSL010000010.1:10533697-10551880 GCA_025920805.1 Petroica traversi
AAGAAGAAGAAGAAGAAGAAGAAGAAGAAGAAGAAGAAGAAGAAGAACAAGAAGAAGAAGAAGAAGAAGAAGAAGAAGAAGAAGAAGAAGAAATGTGTGCTTTTTTGTTACAACAGCCTGCCACTCTTGGAGACAATACAGTTATATTCTAGTGTTACTATCATTAGTAGTAGTGTTAAGTCAGTGCAGAATATTAATTGGACCAGCAAGGCTAAGAAGGTAGGAGGCAGATACTGGGATAAAGAGGCACCTTAACAAAAAATCACAACACTGCTCTTTGATTTTGTGGTACAGAACAAAGGGTGGCCTAAGCTGGGCCCCCTCCTGAGCTGATGGGGCTGCCAAAGACCCTCTCTGGGCAGACAGGGAGTCTTTGTTACACGTGTGACAACAGGACGCGTCCAGGTTCTTTAGCCTAATTTGCCCTCATCTGACATCAGTTTCAGTGATGTCCTGGGACAATGAAGTCTGAGGAAGAGGATGTCCCAGTCCCTCTGCATTTAGGGCAGAAAGAGAGAAATTGGTTTTTTGGCTACTTTGAGTCAGTTGTAGCTCAGTCCTTGGGCAGAAGATGTGGGGGTGAAGCGAGGTTTTCCCTGACCTGCCAGTCACTCTCAGACATGAATGCTGACATTATTCAGGAACTGCTCAAAATCCAGCAGGTTGGTGGCTTGTTTTAACAACAATTAAAAGCCTGGGGAGATTACCACTCTTTGGACTGAGGGGGGCAATGGAACACTGCATCACTTGGATGGGGCATTTCATCAGCATGTTCAGTGAAGTACTTCTGCTCTGATGGGCTTAGAAAAAGGATTGAAAATCCAGGATAAAAAAAAATATGGGTGGGCACAAACAACGGTGACCAGGTTACAAGGTACGAAGTGCTTAATTAAATGCTTGGGCTGTCCCAAAAAGCAAAGAGACTAAAGCCCCATCCTGGTCAGTGTGCAAACTGTTCTGTGCATTTTGGCAGCTGCCATTGAACTATGTGAAGGCAAGATGTGTGTCCATGTTCCACCATCTATACAGGTAGCTATTTTTGGAAGCTAATTAGCCCTGTTTAGGAGTGGTGTTAATGTATATTTGTAGGACAGAGGATTAGAAAGCAGAAGGCCTCAGCTTGTTGGAAATCAATTTTAATATCCCTATGGCTCTGGTAGTGTGTCAATATACCATATACATGTCTTACAGAGGCTTCTCTTCTGCAATTAAATCCCCCTGATTTACTGCAGACATGACACTCAGACTGAAGGAGCTGGGAAGGGGTTTTATTTTCAAGGAAAAGGGGGAACCAACAACAGTGCTCATAAATTCCCAATCATAACTTCTTAATTCTCTTATTTTATGAGTTATTATCAGTTTGTAAGTAATATTTGTTGCTGAGAGACTGTAATTTCGCAAGGGGAGTATTTTGTGCTGGTTGGGACTTTTCTCTGCATTCCACACTTGTGGTGTTTCTGCAGCTTCTTGGCTTCTCTTCTGAACCCCAGCCCTCAAACTGAAGGGATGAATCTGTGTACTGGGATGAGGCATGGATATGGAGGTGGACATTGAAACCTTTAAAGTAATAATAAAAAAAATTATTTCTTTATCTGCCTTTTGCATAAACTGTCCTCCTGTTTGCCCAATATATGGAAGAATAAAATTGCTGTGCTTCATCCAGTGGGCCACAATTTGTCGTGGATTGAATTGTGGCTGCAGCCCAAGAGAGAGGAGGAAGAGAAACCTGATTGTGGGCAGGCTGGCTTTGACAGCAGCTGGCAGGAATCCTGCCACTGTTAGGGATTGATTAGTGGGGACAGTGTTCCATTCTAGGTGTTCTAGGAGCCATGTTCACTCTCCTTTTCTTCAGCCTCCAGCTTTCTCTGGAGATTACAGCATGGTTATTTGCTCCTTTTAAAAAATTTCTTCCAAACCGATTTGCACTAGTTCCCAGCCACAATATAGGATTTTCTTCACAAGCACACTTGCCATTTTTACACTGGTTAAATGAGGAAAAACTGTGTGTAAAACATGTCTTAGTGTGCATTTAATATGTTTTTATAAGTATTTTGAACTGAAGTAACTTTGTAAATCTTGGAAAACAAACCAAACCAGGTACAACTAATCTGCACAGATTAATTTTGCTTTCCATGTCTGTGGGGTGGCAATCTTGCCATGCTTATTGATTATCAGACAAGACTAGTAATCCCCTTAAGGTCATTAAGTGTACTTAATTAAAGAGCAGTTAGCAAGCTTCTCTTTACCAAGTTAATAGTGGCTGTTAAAAGTGATTTGTACATTACCAATAGGGTTGCCATTAATCTGAAAGTCAATTTGTCATTTATATTTTCCCAAACAAATACATTCAGCAGGTTTTGAAGGTGGCTACAATGTGTTCAGCATCTGTTCTTGCAGTTTGTGCGAGGAAGACACCGCTTTCTTAAATTCTAAGGCTTAGGCTGCAACAATTTCCACCTAATCTCTTCTATATCTCACTGTCTTGTTCCACCCTGAATGGGAAGGGAAGGAGAAGCTAAAAATCTTGGGAATATGCAGTTCTGGCAACTTAGACCAAAGGTAAGCAAGCTGGAACAGCTCAAATTAAAGTATTTGACAAAAACCCTGGAGCTCTTTGTCTTTTTGACTGGCAATTGGCACAGGAGAAGTTTCAGAGAAGCTTCTCATTAAAGAAGGGGCAGGCACTGATCTCTTCTCTGTGGTGCCCAGCAACAGGACCTGAGGGAATGGCATGAAACTGTGTTAGGAGGTTTAGGTTGGATATTACAAAAAGTTTTTTCACCCAGAGGGTTGTTGAGCACTGGAACAGCTCCCCAGGGCACTGGTAACAGCACCAAGCCTGACAGAGCTCAAGAAGTGTTTGGACACCGCTCTCAGGCACATGGTGTGACTCCTGGGGATGTCCTGTGCTCTCAGGCACATGGTGTGACTCCTGGGGATGTCCTGTGCAGGGCCAGGAGTGGAACTTGATGATTCTTGTGTGACCCTTCCAATCCAGGATATTCTATGATCCTTTGAAAGTCAAAGAAAGAGGCTGAGGGATCAGTCAGGATGAGTTAAAAGATAAGAAAGGGGAATCAGAGATACTGATGATATGGGAAGGTAAGGGAGTGCAATGCTGTGGAAAAATAAATTTCGTTGGTCTGTTAATATCAGACTTAATTTTTTCATTACTGTATGCAAACATAAATACATAAAAGTTTCAATATGATATATTTCAAGATTAAATGTATAATGAAATACATAAAATTTTCTGGTTCTATATGCATTTGTAACTTGTTTCAAGAGACATCTGTAGACTGAACAATATGGATCTTGTTTCACTACAAAAACCTCTCACTACAATTAAAGCACTACAATTCTTTAGCAAAATGTAATACAGCTGTAATTTTCTCTCTCCTACAAATTTAAACATGTAATTTAAGACCAAAAGAAAATGTATCTAGAGAATTATGACCCCTCAACTGAGCTCCTTTTAGGGTGCAGGGTAGGTTGAGCATTGCCCTAAGGCTGGGGGTGTAGAGTTGTGGTCATATTTAACAGAATAGTTGCTTCTGAGCACACCCATCCCTGCCTCAGGTACCTCAGAACAGTGCTTAGTGGGGCTCTTCCAGAGCATTGTCAGCCAGTGAGGAAAGCAGTTGATTTCCCTATTTGACCTGAACAGGCCACTTTGCAAGAGTGGAAAGTCAAGTTAATGGGACTGGAGGAAATCTCAGGGTAGAGAACTCACCTGTAGAATATTTTAGACTTCATAAACTTGCAAGGATAAAATGTCAGTCATAGAATTATTGTTTTAGCCCATATTAAGGCTCATTTATTTGCCTACAATATTTTATTTTTCTGCGGTATCTGAGATATATATGTATATAAGTCTTTTACAAAGATAGACCCCATGTTGTAAACTTCTTTTCCCATTAAAAAATGGATTCTATACTTACCAATGGGATAAAATTCTCATTTTGATCTCTAGATGCAAATATATGCATAAGCCAGGATAAAACATTATCTGTCCTGATCACACAGCCAGTGTCATTCTGTGATAACACCTGCATTTGAGAATTTCTTTATATTATTTTTGCTTTACTAATCAAGCCTGTTTAGAAAGTTCTCAGACACCTTGACTTATGCTGAAGGTCTATCTTTGGCAAAGTACTGATTTAAATCTCTTGCCTGCTCCAGTGTATCAGCAGGGCTTTCCACGATGATGTTGGAAATCAGACTCCGTTTAAAAAAAAAAACCAAACCAAAACCACAAAACAAGTGAAACACACACATAACATAAAGCAAACACACAAACAAAACAAAAACAAACAAAAACCAACCTAACAACCAACCAAAAGAACCACAAACAAATAAACACCAAATGTGCCAAAAGAATTTTGCTCTAAGTGAATCAGTTCTCCAATTAAATTGAAGGTTTGGCAGCACAAAAAGATAAGAAAACAAGGGCTGGGAAGAAAATTAAAGAGGGGAGAAAATTGTCATGGAAAGGAGGAATTGTGATTTTATTATTAGTTTTTTTATTATTTCATGCTGCTACTGGTGCTGAGAAAATGTATATGGGTCTGTTCAGGAAAGGTGGAACAAATTGTGTGAAGCAGTGCAGTGCCCACCTGGGAGCAGAAATTTATTTTCTGTGCTTAACACAAATTTAAGAGCACAACCTAGATTTTACATTTTTATTAATTCTTTAGGTCAGTCACATTGGAAAGATATACAGTAATTATTATTTCTGTGTAACAAAAGAGAGAGAACACTTTTTAGTTGGGAGGCTGTCTTTTCTTTCTTGCTGTTTTTTTTTTTTTTTTTTGGCCAAACCAGCATCTCTCCTGAAAAATCGTTTGGTTCCCACTAGGGTGCCAAGGAGAGGTTTTTCACAGCAATGGGCAGGGACAGCAACAGACTTGAGGCTCAGCTGGAGCACCTGTGCAGTCGTCTTAATTTTGAAAATGTATATACTGGTAAATGACAGAACTCTCTCCCCCAAATACATTTAATCTGGAAATTTCCAAGCAGCTTATCTGCTAACAATCTTTTAATATTCTATTTATTTATTTAATATTGTTGCTTGGGCTGCTCATATAATCAGATAAAGGTCATTAAGCCAAATTTATGATTAAATAGGATAAAACTATTTATTCTCTTTACTCAGCCTATTAATGTTATAGCTTATGCTGACTAGATGTCGATATTTCAAATGAAGTTCCTACATTTTTCAAATATCATAATTATATGAAAAAGCTATATTATCTCATTGTGAGGATTACTTTCCACTACCTTATCTGCCATAATGTCTGCACATATTGGCCTTCAGATTTCCTCGTGCTGCTAACTGCAGACATTCCTGTAAGTCTCCCATCTGGTATCTGCATTAACCTCCACAGAGTTTCATTTTGTTATTTTATTCCTTAAGTCATTGTTAAGGATTTAAGGAACTGCTTGTCAGGCTTTTTCATGTTCGCTTGCAAAACAAAATGTGGATTGTTTTCTCTTTCAATTGCAGCCAAATTGTTTGTGATATGAAACTGTCACAGTGTAAAGCAATTGCTTCATGATTCCAGAATACATTAATGGAAGAGTATTCTTTCAAAAAGGTGTTCACTAAAATGTATTTGACTTCAGCACCTATCTCAAAACTATGGATCCTTGCAGGCTTTCTGGTTTGGGAAAAAAACAGATCTTACGGCCACCCTAAGGCTGAGTGCACCTTGCATCTCCTTCCCTTGTAAGAGCTCAGTGGCATTTGAGTGTTTTCAAGAGCAAGGCTCCTGTAGTTCGGGCTGTTACTTCTTTTGCCAGCCCTTTTCCTCCTTTTAATTGTTAGAAGCTAATAAGGGCCAGAGTTATTTTGATGGGGTTTGTAAATGCAGACTGCAAAAGGAAAGCTGCGTTCCTCAGCCAGTCCCTATTGTCGCAGGTAGCTGGCCAGTTAACTCTGTTTTCAAGGTGCCTGACAGAGATCTGAACCCATCCATGTGTGGTAGAGTCCTAGAAAAGAAGTGATGATGTGACCAGCCTAATGCAAATAACATTCTCCAAGAGTAGATACTGAGACTGTCTCATTATGACAGACTACTGACCACATGGCAGCAGAAAATTTAAGAACATGGCAGAAACAGATAAATGTTGTGATAGTCTATTTGAAAGGTTCCCAAGTAGCTACAAAACAGAAGCATAACCTAGATTTCAAAAAATAGTTTAATCACCCTTTATATCCTGAAATTTTCTTATGATTAAATTTCCAATTCTTCATAAGAATTACTGTCTTAGTTCACCTCCAGATTTTCTGCTGTCTTGACTCTCTTCCTATAGAAACTAGACAGTTTGCTCCTCATTGCTGACTTCTGCCTTCCCCTTCATTCTCCAGGTTTTTGAGTTTCCTGTTCTCTCAACAGCTGGTCTCAATTTCATCATCCAAAACTTCATTTCTCTAGGCAATCAAGCAAATGAATTGTCTTCATCCATGTTAAAACAAATTCATTCTAAATTAGTCTGTGCCCCTTCAGCGTTAATTTTCCATGACTATTATAGTCATTGAGCTTTATGGCATGAACATAAGCAAATATTAAGTTTGAAGCTTAAATGTTTTTCAGTGAATTCTAAATTGCGGGCTACATCTTCAGCTGTGATCTGAGTCAGGAGGAGTCTTCAAAGCCAAGTGCTGGGGTTTATATGATGTGGTGACAACAGGAGCATTGTGTCCTCTTTGTGCCAATTGAAGAGCTGGCCTGAAACGAATCAAAATAAGTTGTTTCAAATTAATTCTATGAACAATTGTTTTTTTAAAAAAGGTACTTAAATTACTTAGCTATGGAAACAAAAATGTTAAATGTAGCTAAATATCACTTCAGTGTGGTCTGAGGCTGGTATAAATGAGCTGTTTGAAAATTATTTAATATTCATTGCAGTAGTAAATATTTAAATGTGAGATGCACTGAAGAATTTTGTAGTTGATTTGGAGAACCTGGGAATCTCATGCATCCATAAGGTTTGAGAACACTTCTGAGATATAAGAAAGGTGTGTCTCTGACATATGACTGTTCATCTGAGGAAGTCAAGGAATGAATCTTAGGGAGTCAGTCAGGACCAGAAATGGTGTCTTGGCTCCTCCTCTGAAGTATTCTCCGAAGGAACCTAATTTAGGCAGACCAAATTGTCCCTCAAAAAAGCCTCACTATCTGCACTTAGTACAAAAGGCATATAAACCTATTCATCATGTATTTAAAACTCTTATAACCTTATTCTACCTGTAATCACTTAGCTGAAGCTTATTTCACAGTTCTTCATATTCTGCCCTGAAAAATTAGGATACTGGTAAATGGTGTCAAACTTTTGCTTAATCTTTGAAGCAAAATGGAAAAGAAATGTATGGAGTATTACTACATCTTATGCGTCTATTTTGTAAATGTAGTATTAGATGATGAAAATATTTAATTCCTTTTCATCTTGATCTAGTTTGATTTTGGTGATGAGGAAGTTATTGTGTGGTGCTTCTACAAAGGTACATTTGACTCAGGTATGTCAGAAGACAGTGTAAGTGTCCAAATAAAACAGTTCCACTGAACAGATGTCCTCGTCACAGAACTTGATCCCCTTGTTGGCTTTTTAGAGAGAAGTAAAATGCTAAGAAAACACGGACTGAGTTACTTCTCTAGAGATCAGTACTCCAAATCCAGGCTAAAGTACATTGGCAACCTGTCCGTAGATATTTTATTTCTATTTTCATCTGCAATACAGTCAAATAAGCACTCAGTATTTCCACGGGGTGGAGTAGGGGGGAGTTTCTATAATAAAAAGCTGGTCTTAAGTCTGACAGCTTCAAAAGGAAGGCTTTCAGCATCTTTCAAGTTCCCTGTCACTTGCTATCCAGCGGCCACTGTGGACTAACATATCGAACAGGTTTCAGATGGTTTCAGTGATGCTCAGTGTTTCATTTAAATTTGTAAAGACTTGTCCTGTTTACCAGACTAGCAATGTTTTGCATATGCTTTTTATAGCCAGGAGTTTTTGGCTTCCTGGCATCATGTGAAACAAACAACCTCGAGTCCCTGCTTCTCCTGCTATTTCAGCTCTCTTCTCATGTGTTGCTGTTGGTGCTTTAGTTCAGGCTTCCCTGATGTATCAGTGGATCCACCCTCAGGAGCTTTAGGAGGCAGGGAGAAGTATCCCAGCTCTTGATTGTAAGAGACTGACAGATTGGTCACGAATGCCCAAGACTAGCAGGCACTTTCTACACTCAGCCTTTATAGAAAATGCTCAAAATAAAAAGTCTTGGAGTTGGGGTATGAAGTAGGGGAAAGGCAAGACACTGTATCTTGTCAGCTCCTTTTTTATTCTATTTGCCTACAACCAGTTTTCATCTCATTTGAATAGAAAAGAGCACTGGCAAGTGGAGGAGACCAAGGTTGCTACTGGAAGATGTGTGTGACAATGCAGGGGTTATGGGGAGAAAATATTTCATCCGGTTCAGTTGTAGTTATCCTTTCTTTAAACAGATGCTCAGGAAAGATTATGAATCAGATTTATGGAAACAAGCTCCACCTTCACATAACAGAGTAGGAATAAGTTTCCAATTGCAGATATTTGTTTTCTTTCTCTTCTTGTTAATTTCTGGGCTTATTTGTGGTCAATATTTTCCTGGAAGTAAAGCCTTGGATGGCTTTAATTTTTCCACAAACTGAGTATGATCCTTGCATCACAAAACCAACTCAGAAACAAGGAAGAGAAGAACGATTTAAAATACCCTAAGAGGGACACTGTCTCCTATAAGGCAGCACACTGTAGGTGGAAAGAATTCTACATTTTGACTCTGGTTTTTGTCATCTGTCGTTTGACCAGGAGCTGAGTCACACTAATTTGAGAATCTGTCAAAAGAGAAAGAATTCATCTCCCAGTTAGACACATGATTTTACTTTGACACTGAACATTTTAGTTCAGCAGTTGAAATGACAAAATAATACAGAAAAACAAGTCTTAAGCTGGGTAACCTGAGCTATCTTGTTTTGAGTCATGCTGGAGGTCCTGAGTCAATACCCTGGACTATCTCCAAGGCTTGAGTTGGCTTCAGGCTTTTCCAAACTCCATTTCTGTTGTAAGACTGCTCTGAGTTTAACCATGTCTTCCTAGATCATGACTTCCAAATGAAAATTTCTTCAGAGCTGTTCCCCTACAGATACTCCTACCAAATTTATGCTCCCCAGCCCTTTTGAGTAAATTTTCTTGCAGGCTTCAGTCAGGCTATTCAAATGAGGCTGAAAGATGAGATATAGTTCTGTAATATTGAATTGTAGAGAGGGGGAAAAAAAATGACAGAATTTTTTATCTCAAATTTTGTGTTCTTGATACCTAGGCAAAAAATGCCTTATACTGTATATAAGCTGAAAAGGATGGATCTGAACAATGAACTTTCTTTTAATATGCTGCACTATCACATATTGACAGGATATCTCTTTCCACCTCTGAAGCAAGTTATGGGCATATTTCATGATGGAGAACTGTGATTTCAAAGGGCACTTACCATAACTACAAACAGGGTAGTCTTAGTATGTCCCGCGGAGACCAAATACCATTAGAACTGCAATCTAACATTCTGCTTATGATGACAGTGACATCCCAGGTATGCTGGGCCTCAGAAATACTATAGCAGTTTCCAGTACTTTTACCAATATGACTAAATATCAATATTTTCATCTTTTTTTGTCCTTTGCAAACAAAAAACCAAAAAACCAAAAAAAACCAAAAAACCAAAACCCCCCCCCAAAAAAAAAAACAAAAAAAAAAAAAAGAAAGAAAGAGAGAAAGAAAAAAATAAGTAACTTTGTTTACTTTACACCCCGATTTTAGGTAAAAGCAAATTGGGAAATTGTGCATAGACCCCAAGTGGTACAACAGAATTAAAAGCTGGCAATGAATTTTGATGGTGAGCACTACATTACCATGGAGATAACTAAGTAAATAAGTTAAAAATTAAATAATTCTAAAACTGAAAGTAATTTCAACTATTGAAAGATTTTAGAGTAGATTACAAGGGTCAAAAGGCTAAATGTACAGTGAAGTGCTTAGAAAACAAATCATGGGAAGTGTTTCAGGGTTTGGAGCTTTTTTGTAAGTAGCTACTTCTTGAATAATTAGTAGAGATTAATGGAAAAATAATTGCATTCTTTTGGAAATTAATTTCAAAAAAAGCAGCACGTTCAAAGAACTTCTGAAATCTATTTTAATGACTGGGAAGTAAATTGTACCTTTAAAATATGCAAATAAGGTGTTTCATTAATAGTCATCTTGGCCCTGAAAACTGGACAGTAATATGAGCCCACTTTCTCATTTACACTGTTTATCCTCATGTTATGCTGATATGCTGGCATCTTTAGTGTTACCTAGTAAAATTTGTATTAAAAATTAACATCAAGTGGGTGGATGATGACAGTAATTACTTTTCTCTATCCCAAACATCCAAATGCTCGAAAGGCACAAATATAGATGTTTGCGTGATTTCTGTCAAGGTGTCCTTGAATGAGAGGATTTAAACCTCGACAGTGTTGCTTGGGCCCAAGCCAAGTCATGTGTCCTCATTGGTCTTGAGGCTTTTCCTGTGAATGCAGCTGTCACTCTCCTTTGCAGAGTGTCCTAATGGAATGAGACTTCTCTGCCCAGTCCCTGTCTAAGCCTGTGAATGTGTGGCTGAGGCTATAGAAACCCCCAGCTATTCAGCACCCCTCACTTGAGCCTGATAGTTTTTCATTGCTCCTAGACCAACTCTGCAAAAAAAAACTCTCCTTATTATGAGATTTATAAAATTATGTATTAAGCAAATTAGCTTGGTATAAAAAAATATATATCATACGTAAAATAAATGATGTGCAAAGTGCAAGGAGATAATTGCCTGCTATATTTGAAACCTCTTTATATGAACCTTCTTTATTGTTGTGGCAATATTGATAAAACTACATTCTCTAGTCTTCAGCTGTATCCGTAGAAGTATATTGGTGCACATACAGTTTGTTTCACTTCCCTTAGGAGAACTGGGATATTAGGATTTATGTTTCCTCAGAGATTTTACAATTGGACTGTGGCTGTACCAAATTGCTTGCATTTTTTGCATACTCCTGATGAAAATTGCACTGACATTTGAGTATATTAATTAGGATGGTCAGGAAAATGCAATGGTAATGGTGCAAAGTAGTTCTCTCACAAAACAAATGAAACCTATTTTCCTATGGTTTTGTCTGCTTAATGATGTCCTATTTATCTTACACACATATTCTGTCCCTTTTTCTCTGTTTTCTGACGTAGCTGTTATGATCCTGGTCATTGTGAGCTGTGCCTTGTCAAAGAAATAAGTGTAATTACAGGTAGACTGAGTACAACCAAGGAGAATGTAACATAGCTGAATTCTGCCGCCTTTTCCATCAATTATATAACTAATTGAGATCTCTTCCTTTGCCTTTGCTTGTAGTTTTTGAATTCTCTGGGCTTTTTCTACTCTAAAGTTCCTGGGAAGGAGAAACTCACCAGGAAGCATGATATCCTAGAAAGTCATGCCTCACTCAACATAACTGATTCAAAAACAACCATGAGCCCCGGCCTCAGAGGAGACTTTAAAGATCAAATAAATATACAACTTGGGATATGTTCCCTCAAAGCAGACCGAGACCATCTAAAAGCTTGCTGCATTTAGAATGGATCATCCTGTTCTTGCCAATATCCTTGTACCCAATTTTGGCACTCACTTGACTCCTTGGTGAGTGGATTCAATCTGCTAAATCCTCTGGGCGGAGTGAGACTGCCCATTTGGGCAGCAGTCAGCTCTTAGATTTGTTCTGCTGCGTCCTCTACCAGAACCCTTTCCCTCTGATTATCCTGTCATGTTTCCTATGCTGTGTCCTTGTCTCCCACTGGCATTGCTTATCAGACCTTCTAGATTTATGTTGATTCAACCAGAATGCAGTTAAATCAACCTTTCCTCACAGAGCTGCTCTATTGGAGTCTTGTGGACAAACCCAAAAGATATGTTTCATCTACAGTCACTTTTCTTACTGTGGGAGGCTTCTCTGCTTCCCTGTGCTGTCACCCAGCACTTGGAAGGAATTTCTTGGCTTTCTCTTTAGAGCATCTTCACCAGCAGAGATGTAAATTCCTTGCTGTGACTGTTAGTGTGTATATTCATGTTGTTCATCCTATTTCTATTTTAGTTGATCATATAGAAAAGACCTATAAAGCGCAGAGTCCTACTATCAATTTTCTTTTGCCATGGCATATTAATTACTGACTGCCCTCTAACATTTCCCAGGACCGGTCCATTGGAGCATTTGGCCGTCATACAATACTTCAAATTTTTGGCTTTTAATAGTAGACCTTTTTGTTCATAATTGAAACTAGATTTACTGCTAAGTTAAGCAGTTTCTTGAACTTCAGAAAAAAAGGGTTGGTTTTGACATTTTACAGTTAAACTCAGAAGTTTTACTGCCCTTGATAATTCTTTGGCAGTTTGTTCCTTTCTGCAGGTGTCATTGTGCTTTGCTAAATTCAGCATCAACCCTCTTGATTTGTAGATAAAGAAAATAAGATACAGACAGGTAGATTTTTTTTTAACTAGTCTATACTTATCCCACAATTCTAGAAAAATATGAAATCCCATAGTGCATACCAGTGCTCCTCAGAACGTATGGTATATCAATTAAGGTGTGCAAAATATCTTAATACAGAACTGTGCCTGCAGTTACAGGAGATGGACTTGTTAAAGGTAAGTGGGAATAACTAACACCTCAGAATTATTGTGGTGAATAATGTTAATGTGTTTCCCAGGTGGAAGTTTAACATGCTCAACTTAGTTTTTCTGGGGAGACCTCTGTCTCTTTGAATGTAACACAGTTTTAAAATTATTCTTAAAAGAAGAAGGTGCCAGGAGCAGAGGAACCACGACTTCAAAGAAAAGAATGAAGCTTCCATAGGCCCTGCATGCCTTTGAAAGATGGCACATAACACAGCAGGGGAAACTTTAGAAGGAAACAGTAGGGGTGGTGCAGTTCTTGTTCTGTATCAGTCCAAAGTGGAGAGAGGACCTAAATTCAGCTGCATGATGTTCCCCAGGCAGCCATGTCCTTCCAGGGCTGAGGGAGTAAATGGGTGCTGGTGGCTGAAAATGATCTGCAGAGCTATCCCTTGAGAAGGCAATCTGCACTGTGATGGCTCAGGGGAGCTGTAAAGGGGTGGGAGGAAGGGAAGAAAACAGGCCTACACCCAACTTGCTTTTTTAGTTCCTTGTGGAGGGGAGCAGAGTGGACACAGCAGCCACTGCACCCCTGTCTTGCTGCTCATCAGGGATCTCACTGGTGCAGAAGAAAGGGTCAAATTGCTCCTCCTGGCATGGGAAGGCCTCCAATATGTCTTTCCAATTCAGGAAAGAAAGGAACTGTGATTCTGCTCTGGAGATGATGAAACTCTTGGTTCATCGTTCCTGGGTCAGCTAACCCAGCAGCAAAGCAAAGCATAGCAATAACCAGTTTATGGCTCTGAAGTGCTTCCTTCAGGGCTCTCCCTCATAACACATAGAGGGCCCATGAGAAGTAAAAGGATTTACCACAAACTTTGGAGAACTTTGGACTGAGGTAAGTTCAGGTGGAAGCTTTCAGAGGAAAGTGAGCAAGGAGAGGGAAAACTAAAGGTCAGAGCATTTATGAGATGTCTGTGCTGTGAAGGAGAGGGATACATTGAAAAGCAGAAGGAATGGGTGGGAAATAAGTATTCTGAGAGCAGAGGATGATAAAGGTTTGAGGGACCTGGTGCTTGCTTAAGAGTTGGTCTAAATAGAAAGTGATCAGATCCTTACAGGAGGAACAAATAGGAGGAGATGTTTGGGGAAGGAGCATGCCTTGGGAATGATAAATATGAGTCGGTTTGCTGTAGTGATTTGCAAGAAGCAACAGGAGGTGCTATGAAATAGATGTGAATTTAGAAGCTGAAAGAGAAGGACATAAATGCAGGGGTTTTGACAAAAGATATTATAAAGACAGGTATTTTGAGAATTGTGAAACAGTAATTTTCAAGAAGAAAAAGCAGAAGTTGAACATTTGTGGGTGGAAATGATTATGCTCATGCTGTATGATGCAGTCTTCAATCAAAATCCAGACTCATCTATCTTCAGAAAATTGCCTAATTATTTGATATTTGAACAAATTCCAATTTAACTTTCTAATATGTAGAAGAGGTTTGGGGTCTTTTTTTTTGTGTTTAGTTGTTGTTTATTTTTGTGTTGGTTTGCTGAGTTTTCTTTACAAAGCAGGACATCTTTGAAATTAAGGAAAAAAAAAAACTTTAGAAGAAATGTTACCTGTGGTGAATCTGCCTGCAGTGTCCCAAGTGTAAGTCTCTTCATAGAATTTTTGGTTGCTGTCTGCTTGTCCTAGCAGCCATGAAATAGAAGAGTACAGCAGAAGGTCTAAAGGAAAATGAAGAGTAGAGGCAGGGAGTCTGGAGAAGGTGTTGATTGTTGATGAAAACAGAATTGATTAGCTAGGTAGAGATAACGTATCAAAAGGGTTGAAGGCCAGAGGATGGCTTGAAGAATGAGTTTTTATTTTGGCTTGGATTTTGTTTTTGCTGGGGTTTTGTGGTTTTTTTTTGTTTTTTTGTTTTTTTTTTAATGGGCTAATAAAAGAGAAATTGTTACTTGGACATGTCCTGTGTTGGTAACTGCCAGGAAGAATATGATGGCGTAGGGTGTGAGGAGGTGTAGAGAAAATAACAGATGCTGTGAGGAGAGAAAATGTCAATTATCAGAGCCCAAATACTCCAGCTGAACAGGACAGCCTTTCTTGCTTGGTCAGGCCGTTATTACAGCCTGTCATGGTCACTGAAAAGACAAAGAAATCCTTGCAGAAATTTCTTTTCTCTAGATTTACTGTGGGGAGATTTACACTGTAGCTCCATATTTTCATGTGAAGGAAGCCTGTAGAGCTCGTTGCCTGAAAGAGTCTTTTGTTTCTGCCTTTCTAGTAACAAAGAAAGTTTCTGGTGCTAAAATAAGTGGTGTGATGTACTGTACTTCCAAAGCTGTTAAAAGGTTCTTAACAGCTCTATAAAATACTTGCCGCCTCCTCCTGTGCTTTCAGAAAATTTTACTCCAATATTTATTTTGCTGCCTTATACAGAATTTCCTCCCCTTTAGAAAGTAAGTTGTTAATTATTTCTGGGTTGTCATGATCAACTCTCCTCCAGCTATTAAAATGTACTTGCATTGTAGTTTTATTGTGGTTGCAAAATACTGGAAAAAATAATTTTGCTAGACAGTTGAATTTGAAATATACATATTGACTCAGCAATGCAAATGGATCTTTTATGTTAATTTCCTCCAAATATTCAAATGGTGGAGTTTTACAGGAAAAAGCACTCATAAAAGCAAGTCTTTATGAATATTCACTGAAAGTGGATTTTGAATGGTACACTTGAGCCTAATCTTTGAAAGTCATGCTGTGTGGGCTAGCTTACATAGGTCACTTCATACTATAGCAAAAATTGCAGCATTCAGCTAGTCAGCACTGCACAAATAGGAGCTAATATTGGTCTTGAGGCTTTTGCAGAACATGATACAAAAGCAAGCTTACGATACACTGCAAAATTCTGCATTTTTTCAGAACTCTTTATGAACAGAAGACAAGGCAAAATTGGTGAACAAATTAGATGTCAAGACTTTGCCCAACACTAATGAAAACACCTAAAAGCAATTGTGATGGTGCAGAACACCCATGTTTTTTTGGGAGAGGAATGGATTACCTGAACTTCTACCTTGGTCATCCCAGGATATATGACTGTAGGAAATTATTTTAAATTTTAAATTGTCACTGCACTGTGTAAGTATAAAACACACACATGCAACTATGCACTATTTGTGTACACTAGCTTTGTAAAACTGGAGTTTTGAGTAAGTGTATTGCTGTATTTCCTTCATTCTTTTACTTTTTCATCCTACCAGAGGATCATTGTTACTAAGTTAAACATATTGAAATTTGGCAGTGGTCATGTTAAACTTGCCTTTTATGCAAACTTAATTAGTCCCTCTGGTTTTACCATCTTCAATAAGGCGTTCCATTAAGCATGTACAAATAGGTATTTTTGAGGGCTTATGTGAGAAGACATCTTCCTAAAATTAAGTTATAAAGTTTTTGCTTCAGAGCATTTGAGTTTTAGACATGTGGTCTTCTAAATTTTCTAGTCAAGGCACAGACTGCTATATAACAAACCAGGCTTTATGGTTTCTTTTCCTCAGCAACCCGCCCTGACCTCCTAGAGCCTCTGTGTGTCCTGAGACTCTCTGCTGTCTGTGGGCTAAGAAAACAACCGCTATGAAAAGCTTTTTTTTCAGTGATGGTATCTACCATGGATAGGGTGTTGAATCATTAGGATTAGGCCCCCATTTATATCACAACTTTCTGGTGTAGGTCAGATTGTCCAATGGCATTGATGTTGCTTAGAGCACTCCAGGGCTAATTAAGGCTTTCGTTCCTGATGAAATGAACAGTTGTAACTAAAAGCTTGAAGCACTCAAATTACGTCATTTTCCTTGTGCCACATTTCTAATTCTATTAAATGGGCATAATGTATTCTTCATGAGAATTCCTTGCATAATACTAGCATGCTTATTTTTTTGCCTGGTAGGATTCCCTGTTTCCATAAATGTATGTTAAACAGCCATCAAAACACTCCTGTGAGTAGGATCTGTATTTCCTGCAAAATCACTCTCAGGTTTTTCTGTTTGTGCTACAGTTTATGTTGCCTGTTCCTGGTTACAAAGGCCTTTGGATGCCTCCTCATCTTATAACCTCCTGCAGGTAGTTTATTGATTATACTCCTGATGAACAACAATGTAGTGATCCTTGACCTGGGTAACTGTTGGCCTGCAGTGTGATTTTGCAAGGTTTGTACTACTGTCGTGTGTATTTGGATGAAATACACAAAGGGAAATATTGTCATTTCTGCTTGTTATTTTGGGGAATGGAGGGTGTAATATGAATCAGGGCCATTTTCCTAAACTGAGCACTATTGAAATATCCTATAGTCTGCTTGGGAGATGGGGAGGCTGTCAAGTACTTGCAGAATATAGCAGAAAAGTGCATTTTGTGGTGAATGTACCCTGACTTTCCTTTCAGACGTCTGTTAGATCTGCAAGGATTCTTGGAGCAAGCCTCGCTGGCTGCTACAGAGGGATGGGAGCAAGAAAAACTTGATTTTACTTATTTGTTTATTAATATTTCACTAATGCAGAGAAATACACACAAGCCGGTCTGCTGTCTTTGACCACTTGGTAAGCTCCCCCCCTTTGTCAGATACATGCTCCGTGCTCATAGCTGTTCCCATTGTTTGATGTCCTGAGAGGGTAGCTAATAGCTAGGACTTTATTACCATATTTTCTGTGTCTTCTCTCTTCCGTGTTTCTGTAAGACCTGGTTTGTTCATGATGTGCAAAAGCTCTGGACATCGCACTGTCGACAGTACTGAGGTAGCACATGGCCTGACTATATTTATCTAGAAATGCTTCATGGGCTGAGTTCTTGCACAGTGCCTCAGACAAATGTTTTCCCCCCAGCCCTTCTGTGGTAAACAAAGTTCTTCACATTTGAATACTTTAGGGCATGTAATTCTGACAACACAGCTTCGATGCTGAATAGTTACCAGAACATGTAAACACTGCAAAGTGACTGATAACACTTCAGCAGGAATGACTATTTATCTTTTATGACCTTAGGAAAAAGATCTGTATTAAAGCAGAGATGTTCCAGGAATGGTCAAGGAGCTTGTTTGATACGGGATGAAGGGCTTGTTAAAATGCATTAAGAGTTATGACAAAGGATGATTTCTTAGCAGTTGTATATGCTGCTGAGGAATTTTGTCGCTACGTAGCCAATGAAAGTCCAAATATATGCTAAGGTGACGAATTACCGGAGGCAATAGCAACAAAATTGTAGGGAAATATACCAGCCAGGCTGCAGCCCATGCAGCTCCCATAATAAAGATAAAATCTGTAGATGCTTCATATCCCCTCAGGGGACGTATTAATTGGTGTTTCTCAGTCCAGAAACACACGCAGACAACGCGCTGCAGCTCCCCGACGACACCTTGTTTGTGCGCGCTCCGCAGAGCGCTACCGAAGGGAGAACGGGATGCGGGAAAAGCGCGCACAAACAA
>JAHLSL010000010.1:10552280-10747280 GCA_025920805.1 Petroica traversi
GGGGAACGTGGTTTTAAGCAGCTTTGCCGAGCGCTGAGAGGAGCAGCCGGCGTGAGGTGGGCGGCGGGGTAAGGCGTGAGGGGACGGTAGGAACACGGCTGGGGGCTGCTGGCTTCCCCGGGGAACGGGGTGTCCCTCGGGAATAGCGCGGGTTGGGGGGGACGGCAGTGAGGCCGGGGTGGCTGCAGGCGTGAGGTGCGACCAACTCGCCAGAAACCCTCGGCAGAGACTTTCGGATGCCCAAGTTGCGTGCCCCTGTTCTCTGTCGTGTCCCCTATTCCTTAGTGTGACACACAAAGCAGGTGACGCGGCGGATCCGGGATAAACTCCGCTCGGCCATGAGCCTGCGCGCCCTCGAGCCGGCCTAATCCCGTGGCCTTGCTCGGAGAGACGCCTCGGCCCCAGGCGGCAGGGGAGTGCAGGTGGGCCTGCTGGCCGGAGTCTGGACCAAGAACTCAGACCCTCGAGATCCCTAGCCGGGCATCACCTCTGTTGGTGCAAAAGAGCGGGTTCCTCCTACGGACCGTGTCTGTTTCCTGTGGTTTGCAGGTCCCAGCTGTCACCCACGTGCGTTTCGCTGGCCAGAAGATGTAGATGTTTCTTGCGACTGAGTCCTTGCATCATGGGCGTTTTGAGGATGAAACACTACATAAACTCTTAAAGCACAGCACCTGAGAACATTGCTACCGACATGGACATCATTATTTATTTACATTTGCTTTAATCAGGAGGAGCTTTTTTTGTAAACATGAATTGCCGGGCTCTTTCCTTGAGATGTCGTTTCTTGTTTCATGCTCTTGAAACATTAATCTTAACTTATTATGACTCCTTTGTGTTGGTCAGCTCTCAGGGACATTTCCCTAGGCTTGAAAATGTGGGAGCTTTCAAGAATGTGTCAATCGTGCCAACTCAAGCCACTTGTGGGCTGCCAGACCGAAGTACTTTTTGTCATAGCTCAGTAGCTGTTCAAAGTATTATATCCTGCACTCAGAGGTTTTGTGTTCAGGAGTGCCCATATAGGTCTTCGCCTTCATCCTACAAACGGCTTCTTTCAGAAGGCCTTGGTACCTGTATCACAGAGGACAAAAGGGACTTGCATCCAGGGTCCTCCAGCAACACTTCCAGTTTTATTTTTCATAATCACAAGGATTGCTTCTCTACTCCCCGTCCTCCAAGGCTTGGAGCTTCATTTACGTTAACTGTATGGTTGAAACCTGAGCAAGAAGGTGTAATGTAAGTAGTATTGAAGGTGTTTACTTTCCCGGTGCTCTTAAAAAAATTGATCGTTGTAGTCACGGTCATTATTAGCAAGCTCTTTAAGCTTTTAAAGGGTGTGGTGGGAAACTGTGACATTCATAGAGCTGTATTTAGGTTGGGGTCTTCCCAGATGTCAAGACAAGTGGCTTCAGTTTCAGTGGCATTGACTCAGGTGAGAGTCTAGTTGCTTTCAGTGTTCTGAACTGTTGATACATATCATGTGTGTCTGTTGTCAAAAAGAGAAATTTGTGTTTCCAATTCATGATCCTTCTGAAAGCTGCTAGAAAATAATGTTGTCACAGGGTTGTGCTGTTGCTGCTTTCATGATGGAAAAAAAAAATTGTCTAAGCTTTAGGACTTCTCCAACACAAATTTGTCTTGAAAACAAACAAGCAAAGCCACCAGAATGTATTTTTGGACATATAGAAGAGAGGTCATAGTGTTCCTGGCAGATCTAGGGAATGTTGCCCAGCTGGCAGAGTGTGTTGCTGCTTTAAGAATGATTCCACTATTTAAAGTGCTAATGAAATTTCACTAGGTGCTCACAAAATAGAGATGGCTAAACATGCTCCCTCTCCTATTTGACTACATGTTGCATTTTCAGGAAGTACGGCTGTTAGAAGGACCTTTCAGCTTGACTGGGCCTTACTATAATGAAAAACCTGCTTTTTGAAAAAACACATCTCAGATCTTACAAAAAAAGTTCCCATCATCTGTCACAAAATGCAGAGCCTCCTACTCTTTCTTACCTTCGTTATGCAGATCACTTTTTAATATAAAGTACACAAAGAGTGTAGTTTATTCCCTCGGACTGCTTGCCACAAATTATTTTATGCTTGTGTTCATGTCTTATTCTTAGAATGTAGCTGATGATCTGCGTTGTTGAGGCATTCTTGGTACTTATTTTGTATGCTGCTGTGAAATAGTCATTTGTCCAAGGGTAGCAAAATCATCAGAAAAAATAGAAATATCTAAAATCAAAATGTAAAATTATAGTATGTTTTATGCAGTGATAATTACGTGAAAAAACTTGACCTAACTATAGAATTTGTGGTTATGGAGGGCAGATAAATGCTATCTGCAGAGCAAAAGGGACTTTTGTTTGAGTTGAAGTGAAATCATTGCAGCTGGCAGTATGTGTAAAGGCATCTCTGGAGCTTTGGCCTATGTTTTTTTATGGACAGCATTTTCCATATATTGGTTGAATCTTGAATGTCAGAGAGTCCATTTCAGGTGTTGTCTCTAGCCATGAGTTCATGTCCTCATGGGCACATCAGAGCCTCCTTCAGCAGAGCACATGCCTAACTTGGAGCAGAAGCATCCTACTAATTTCCAAGCAAGCTGTTGCAGTGATGTGCTGAGTGAGATCTGTGAAAGTCTTTTGTCAGTGGGATAGGCTTTGATGCTTGGAGCCTAAAACAATTTAATGTTATGTCCTTAGTTTCAAATGATTAAGTGCTGTGAAGAAACCAGACTCTAATGATGACTGATAAGCCGTGGACTAGTGTAAAAGATTAGCTTCCAATTGCCGCAGTGTTAATAACTACACAGTGTACATATTCCTGTTCAGCGGGTTTTATAGATCACTTTAAAATTTAAATGTTTTTATTCAGTTTTTTTTATAGATCACTTGTTTCTTATGCCTTGTGAGATTTGCTGCTACTCAGCATGTAGAAAAGACAATGGTAAAGCCCAGTCCTGAAAACTGAAGATGGACAGCAGTTACTCCAGTGGTCAGGATGATATGCCACTGACCAGATGCTTTTGTTGCCCTGGTACAGAAAGATCTCTGGTAATTTTTCTTTTTTCATAGAAGGAATACTGAGCTCCAGTTCTGGTGGAGCAGTTATTGCAATTGAATAGCCATCGAAGCTTGACTCAGAAGGCATCTTAGAGAAGAGAAATTATTTACAAGCAAACTAGGATGCTTTCCTTTTTATTATATTGGTTTAGTGAGTCCTTCAGGTTGGCAGATGGACTTTGACTTACTGGATGGCCTACATTTTGCAGTCCCTCATGGGGAATTGTCCTTGTTACATGTCATTTGTGAGACCTTTTAAACCCCATTATCACAGCAGAGGAGCCTCACAAAACTGGGATGCATTTTAACAAAGTCTTTGTGTTCCCACCGAAACATTGGGAAGACAGGCCAGAATGAGCTGCTCATTTTGCCAGTAGAATGAAAGTTTAACAAAGTGGGGTTTTTTTACTGGCAAAGTGCTCTTACATCAAGTACAGCAGACCCTTGTGTTTTGGACATGCCATACTAATGTGTTTTTGTACTGAGTTTTATAAGGTCTGCCTGTGGGACTGTGTGCTTAGGAAAGAAGCTAGCAATGTTGCTATGTAGTATCCCATTACATCCTGTGACATTCTGATAGGCATGTACCCATGTAAGAGAATAGCAGGATTTTTGTTAAAAGTTTTGTTACTGTGCCATCTGAAATGAGAGAGAGTGATGTGAAGATCCAAGGCCCTTTAAAGATTGGACATAGGCAGAGAAATCAAGAATTACCTTCATCAGTTTCAAATACCAAGTTTTCTTATGTGAATTAGGGAGACGATACACTTTAACACACAAAGAAGAGTCAGGTTATGTTACAGATTTACTTGAAGCCCTGATCTTCTAAAATGTTTAGTAGAGATATTTGCAAGCACGCTTTTAAGTCACTGCATATGGAAATACGGAAGAAAAACAAGAGAAGAGTGAGAAAGCATTGACATTTGTACTCCAGTCTTTAAATTTACTTTCCCTTTAGGTGGTGAGCAGAGTTCTTGCCCCTGAGTTTCATTCCTGCCTCATGCTTGGTCACTTGCCACCACATTTAAGCTGCCTGTAAGGGTTACTCACATATGCTAAGCTTCTACTCATATTCTTATCCTATTCCATTTTGAAGGCTTATCATCATAAACAGTTTCCTGTATTGTGCTAATGCTTACATACAGGCTATTAACTGATGAATACATGCAGCAAGTGAGCAAAAGCATCAGTAGGAATGGCCTGATTGTGAAGTGGGTAGCATATAGATTTTTAAACTTTATTTATCTAAGGGATTGAAATAATGTGGTATTACTTATTATCCATTCAGGTGTTTTACATTAGGAATTAGACTGAAAGGGGTATTTGCCTTAAGATACCATGCATCTGATTTTGAACCAGTGCAGGTGTTCCCCTTTGCTCCAGTTAATGTGTGGGGAACACCAGTGGAGCCATGTTTGAGTCACATTTCTTTAGAATGTTTTTCTCTTTGAAAGCTGACCGAGTGGATTTGTGTTACTGGCTTTTTTTTCCTCCTACCCCACCACTGAGATCTCTGCAGTCCGGTATTGGCTCTGTGGGACTGCAGGTTACCAGAAGTTGAAGACTTCACAAAGAGTTGTTGGCTTCTCCCATAATCATGGCTGGAATGGAAAATCAAGCTCAGAGTCAGAAATAACACTTCTTCCTATTTCACCTATGTTAGAACTAGTTTGGATTTTTTCTTTTTCCTTCCCTCTCTTCTCTTTTCCCTCCTGATTTTCCTCTTTTACTAGTAAGTCACAATTCACATTTGTTCTTTTCAGTTTTCAAAGTGATGTACATCAAGGTCGCTTCCCTTCTTAAAGTCATGACACCTTTGGGGATAAAAGCAATGTGGGGATGTTTGTTTTAGATAAGTAAAATAAACAAAACCCTGGATTATCCAAGTATTGTTTATCCAGGAACGGGGTAAATCCAGTTCCTAAATATTTTGCTACTTAGCTGAGCCTTCCTTCACATTTATTATCTAACAAAACTAGCATGTTTACAAGCAAACAACATATTGAAAAGACCAGTGGACAGTTTATTAAGAAATGTGGTTTTAGTAAGGTTGGAAAACAGAAATCTTCATTTTGCAAGGTGTTTCATTGATGACATTCCAGCAGGCTAAAATAGTAACAGGATGAATTAATTTTTCTCTTGGATTTAAAGGTGAATTAGTGAATAATGGCAGGATCAAAGAACAGCCTTTTTGATAGTTTTCTTTTATAAATGCAGAGTAGATTATGAGTAGATAGGGATTTTTTGTTTTTATTTTTGTTTGCCTCTGAAATCTGTGTAAGTAAATCCTAATCTCATACAAATTTTATATGTGTCCCTCTTGTGACTTAGTGTACTAATTTAGTCTGATAAGTGTTAAAATATTTGACTTTTCATGGATCAATACATTGAGAACTGCATTTCTTGAGCAACTCAAATGGGAAGGGTAGAGTTCTATAATTTTTCTTATATTTATGATTACTTTAATAAAATGCATAGTTGTTTCACAGGCATATGGAGCATGTGCTTTCTCAGGATGTTGACATCATGGTGAATGGATTGGCAAAAACATTTCAGCAGCTTGAAATGCAGAATGGGCTGCTGTGAATGGTATTCTCTGTACTTTATATGTCATTGTTGCATTTGCTATTGATGTGACTTCTTTGTGGGGAAAAGAATCCTAATAGGTGCCTGGATATCCTTCTTGCCTTGCTCTAGTTTCTTAGGTTAAAGAAAGACACTGCAAATGGTGAACTGGTGTTAGGGCTACCTTACTTGAACAGATTGGGTGAAAGACGGGAGACTCATTACCAAAGCATGTCATTTGTACTGCTTTTTGTGTTTATATTGAATTTGCCATGTTAGAATATGGAAAATCAAAGTGCCTCCATGGGATGTACCAAGTTGCCCAGCTTTGTATGAAGAGTGTGGCAGAGACTTGCACAGTCACTCTGGTTTCTGTCATGGTGCCTTTAAGAGAGGAGGCAAACTGGACCTCTCGTGAAACACAAAAACTGAACAACTAGAACCCTGCCAAAGCCCTGAAACAACTAAAAAACCTCACAGATCAAGACAGAAAATATCTTTGCTGAAGTTCTTTTACACTTAGTACATCCTGTGACTTTCACTGTCACTGAGCATCTTCTCAAGAGCTGTATTTTTAATGTTTATTTTAATACATTCTGGTTAGCATCACTTTACAGGATAGCACCTTGGCAAGAATGTGTATATGTGTGTGCCTCTGACCTTATGTTGTTTTTCTTGGTTATTTCCAAAGGTGTGTGATAGAAAAGGCTATTGATGGGCAGACTGTGTTCAAACTCACAATCTCTGAGAAAGAGACCATATTTTATTATCGCACAGTAAATGGTTTGCAGCCACCAATAAAAGTAATGACACTGGGGAGAATTCTTGTGAAGAAATGGATTCATCTTAGTGTGCAGGTGAGTAAAATAAAAACTATTTAATATTTGTTGAAATACAACGTTTGCGTGAGAGTGGTATACTTGTATAAATATAAAAGAATAAATTGGGGACTGTAAATTGAGTCTCTTAGGTAAGGATCTTAATTGGGAGGTCATTTTGAGGCAACTGCTGATTTAACACTCGAAAGAATTGCTGTGCCCATTTTTCTGAACAAATAGACTGCACAAAACTGAAAATTCCCACCTTTAAGAACATAAGTGTGTGAGGTATATGAAAAAAGCTTGTACAAGTAGTTTAGATACTTATATCTAATATTACCAATTAGTCTTGGGTCTCAAATTATTTCTTATAGAAGAATTCTCACCTGTACATGTGAATGTATTTACCTTAGGGAGTTGTGTTCCATTTAGTTTGAAAAACTTCTTACAGTGCACATAGGTAAATGTGTGAGTTTACGCAGGATCAGTCAAGCTAGTAAGTTACAGATCTATTACCTCTTACTTTAAAAATACAATTCAGAATTGTTAGAGCACAATCCTTGTGTTCTAGAAGTCTTCTGTTGACATAACTTTTTAATAAGTGTACAAATATCCACTGAGGGTAAAGCAAAATTGAGTTTGTTAAAATTTAAACTGTATGCATAAAAATCAGTAAACAAACACGGAAGAAATTAAAATTCAGTTATTTGCATGTCTTGTAATTCCCAACAGACACTCTAGTAAATTCTATTTGTGAGCCAAGTTCAACTAATAATTATAAAACACAATTATCGGGTACCGAAATGTTTATCTTCTCCTTTCTTCCTTCATTTCCTTTATCCGTTCTATTAAATTTCATTTGGTCTTGGCACAATCAAGAATAGCTTTGCTGCTTTCTTGGAACTTGCTAAAAGGTATTGACTGTGATTTGGATTTTTAGTGCTGATCTTGTCACTTGTTAGAAGTATCTAAGCCGATGTCTTGATTTTTTTGCAGTTTTCTTTTTTCCAGGATAACAGCATGGTAGTGTGAATAAGATTTTGGCTGTTGGATTAAAAGAGTGACCTTAAGGTAGAACTAATGAACTTTACACTTGAAGCACTCCAAGGGTGCAATTTTATTGCTGTTGCTGTCAGCTGCATTTTATATCTGAAACTGCTAAAGCCTGGCCTAGCCAAAGGGAAGTGAAAGGGCTGCTTAAATACACACACAGATCTTGAACTGCATTACAGAGGAATGGGTAGCACTCTGTGGAATTTGCTCCTTTGTTTCTCTGTGGCAAGTTGTTCAGTTCATAGCAGGAGTGGAGGAGTATAACTTCTAGACTCTTAAAGGAGCTGCAGGCTTAGTGCCTTAGTGCCTTTTCGAAGCTTCTGAGCTCAGGGTAGAACTTTCCTGAGCTTGGTTCTGTTGTAGGGTTCAGCTTGTCATTAAAGATGATAGTGGCTGCAGCCTGACCCATTTAGCCCTTGGCCTAGCTATCAAACTTTAGGCAAAGTTTTGGGGTTTTGTTTGTTTGTTTTTTAGCAGGTGTCCAAAAGCATTTTTTTTATAGATGGAAAATGGGAATATGAGAGAGACCATACACAAATATGCAAAAGTAGCTTGCATCTGGAAGTGTCTGTGTATCATACACAGAGATGCTGGGCAACAGACACCATGACAGAGGAGTGTGAAGTATTGGTTACAGATGTGAAACTGAATTTAGAGAGAGAAAAATTATGGTGGGATGGCAGATATATTTGGAATTCAGGTGTAAGAGCATATGCCTATTCAGGAATGATAAAAATGAAAGCTAAATGTTGGAATAGCACCAAATAGTAATTAAATGATAAGAGGGAAGGAAAGAAGAAAGTATAGCACAGACTGAAAATAATTTCTTTGGAATAAAATAATTCTAGGGGAAGAGAAGGCTAGTAAATTATTTCTGCTGAGGTAATTTAGGAATTTAAATCCTTGGGTTTGTATTTAGGTGTGTAATTTGTTAGAGGAGACTACTACTAAGAACTGTGAGAATTATTTCATAGCAGAGAATTATTTTCCAGTTTATGGCTGGGAAATTTAAGTTCTATGAACAAGAGCAGGGCTCAAACATTCCTGTGTGTTCTGCATGAGGAGTTTCTTCATCAAGTAGCTGCTGAAGCAGAAAGTCTGGGTAATACCAGCTTTGTTAAGTGATGAGGGCGTTATCAGAGACGTAGATCTCAAGAATAATGTAGAGCATTCATAACTAGAGTCAGATGAAATAGAAGAGTAAGCAGTTC
This sequence comes from Petroica traversi, assembly GCA_025920805.1. Lineage (NCBI taxonomy): Eukaryota > Metazoa > Chordata > Aves > Passeriformes > Petroicidae > Petroica > Petroica traversi. The sequence goes on from JAHLSL010000010.1 coordinate 10,560,986, forward strand.
TTTGGTTCTCTAAGTACACTTTTTGGTTTCAAAGAGAACAAACAAATGCACCTGTTTTAATAAAACAAGGTAAACTTTGGTGTCCAGAGATTAAATGAGAAAAAAAAAAAAAGCCTGGGGATTTAAAAAAAATTAATATAATAGAATTAAGAGAAATTTCTGCCCGTAAAGGAAAAAAATATGGCTATGTACTGCCCAGGCTTACCTGTGTGAATAAGCACCTCTGCAGTTAGAGAGGGCAGAGTGTGTGAGCATCGGGGACTGGGGAAGCAAATTCACAGACAATGCTATGTGGGATAGAAATAAGACTATAAAGTGGCTGATCTTAGACTGTCAAATGGTTAAAAGTTCTTACAATTTTTTTTTGTGCAAGACCTGAGTACAGCAAAAGTGTACTTGAGATTAAGGATGATATGAGTAAGGTCCCCAGAATAAATAAATGCCTCAGTTCTGTTTTCAGGAGTCACAGAGCAAAACCAATCAGGGTAACGGTTATTAATGTATGGAAACAAAAGTGATCATAAAGAGTAGAAACATGAATTTGCAAGCTTATTGTGAACATGCTGCTGCAATCAAATGGTCTTTGTCCAAAAATTCTGAAAGAACTGGCAGATAAAATCCCTTGACAAGGAGATATTCTATGCGAAGTTACCAATCAGGGATGGAGCTCTAATGCTTATGTTTAGGAAGGGTGGATGCCAGCCAGCAACCAAGCACCTGGGCCCTCCTTGGCCCTGCTAGAGGAACAGGGGAGACAACAGAAATAGCAAGAATCAGAAAAACTCATGAAGGGAAGGGGCTGGGAGTGGAGTAAATGGCATTAAAGCAATCACTCACCATCTCCCACAGGCAGACCACTGCCCAGCCAATTTCTTAGCAGCAGGCCACCTTGGTAGTAAAACCCCTATCTCCTCTAATTCATTCTTCTACTCTGGTTTTTATTGCTGATCATGGGGCTATAGAGCAAGGAGTATCTCTTTGTCTCAGCTTCTCCATTCCCAGTTTCTTGGCCCAACCCTGACTTACTGCTGAGGTGGGAGGAGGGGTTCAACTGGGGAAAGACAAAGGCTTATCACTGGGCAAGTTCTCTTCAGAAATAACTAAAACACAAATGTATTAGTATTTTACAGTCCTACAGGGTGTTGTGAAAAATTTACCTCCACCCCAGCCAAAGCTGGTACCAAGAGGAAGGAAAAAGCATCTTGGCAAAGCAGACCTGTTTGTCTTGACGCAATGGTGTATGAGGATTTAGAAAAGATCTTTGAAGAAATAGATAAAGATGTGGAGCTAAATGAAAAAGGGGATAAAATGCAGCATGAATTTACTATAGGTAGCTCATCACTATCTAACCTCTTAGCTTTTTTTTGATGAGAAAGCTGATTTTCAGGCAAAGTAAATGTGTCAGATTACCTCTATCTGGAGTTGAGTTTAGTGTTGATGTGACAACCTATGAGAAGTTGTAGGGTCAAAGGGAATGCTCATGGTAAGGTTTGCAATAGATACTGCTCAAAGGAACTTGCTTGCAATCCTGGGGGGACAGGCACAAACTAATTGAATTATTTGAGAATTAGTCGTTGGACCAGCCTTGTGTTTTGTTTTTGTTAATGATCTTGGCAGAAGTATTGTGTTCCTATCATGGCAGCTGCTAACAGACATAATGAAAAAGGGAAACAGTAAGATGTGCAGGAAGAATGGCATGACCAAAAAGACTAGGGGAACTGGCATGAAAATAAATTGGTATTACAAAATGCAAAGTGAACTTGAATTCCTCACAAATTTTTTTTTATTGCTCTAATTGTTTCTAGTTGGTGAGGATCAAATCTTTCAGGCTTCTGAAAGTTTTAGGGGTCCTTCTATGTGTTTGATCTTGATTTAATGATATTTTTCACTGTATGTTTTTAGGTATATAGCAGCAAAAACTCTGAAGGTACAGACTGTAGTAAAAGATTTATAGCCTTAACTTAAAAAAATCTGATATGCATTGAAGTGAGACCTCAGAAAAATTGGTGTCTTAAAATCTTGACTTTTAAAAAAATATAAAAATTTGAGGATAATTAAGGCCAATTGTGTACCATATTATCTACAAAGTGAAACCAATATCAGATTTTTTCACTTATTAAGAGCAGCACCATTGAGTATTTTCTTTTTCAGTTTCAGTCTTTCACTTTCCCTTTGATACTTCAGAATTTATTTACCAATTAGGAAGAGTGGAGTTTAAACATGAATTTGCAGATACGGACGAGGCTGCTGAAACAGGAAATTCTTTGAGAACATGTCAGATTGATGTTTTTGTTTCATATTTAGTGTCTGCAATTATAAAAATAGTCTTTTTGCTAGCCTTTATTTTGCCTGATCATATCTGTGTAACTCTGCCATGTTTTGGCAGACTGTAGCACATTAAAAGCTTTGGAATGTAAGTTTAAAATCTAAATGCAGAGAGGTAACCGTGACTGAATTACTCTCCTGGGAGAAAAATGCTCTTAGAGTGCCTATTGAAATCAACATTATCATTTCAATACATGTCAAATATGAGTAATTTCCTAGTTTAGGCAAAATTTCTTTATAAATCTTTAAATCTTTCAGTTCTTTCAAGAAAAGGTTAAAGTACTTATGATTTAATGAGACCGCTTTACATCATAACTGTTTGACTATCAAGAGAAAACTTGTCCTTTCCAATTTGTGAAATCCTTTTATTTTCTGCACAAGTTTTTGAATACTTTACAATTTATTTTATAAGCAAAGAACCTGAGACTTAAAAGCAGGGAGGTGAACATTTACTCTATACACTCCCTGTGTATATCTTACTAAATACAGGGTGTTGTAAACTCTATTGCCCCTAAGTTTAATAAGGACATGAGAAAGCAAGAAAGCATTTTGATTCAACAAACCATTTTGATCTCTTCTTTGAAGTCATCACTTACTAACTATTAAGAGTAGTTTGTTAGGTCCAAGAAGGGAATGAAGAGTTTGCATTAATTCTGCATTTGGGAGCTTCTTGTCTAATAATTGCAATTGTGTATAGAAAATATTTAGGACGATGCAACCTATCTATATGGCTGGTGCTCTCTTCCCGCCAGACACATTACAGTCTGTCATGTATTTGAGTGTGTGTTAGAGAGTTCTTCTCAGACACAGCGAGCTGCCTCAGTAGAGCTGTAGAGCAGTAGAGCTGCCTCAGCATCTATTCAGCTACTGTTGCAGGCCATTCAGGTATTGCTGCTGGACATGCAGCCTCCGTGCTCTTTGATATTATTAAAACTTCATTTTTTCCTACATCCAGAGGTCCTACTATGGTTCTTGTCTCTTCTCCTGTTCTATGGGTATTAGGATACAGGCTGTATATTTGAAAGCTCTTTTGTTGTTACTTCAACTTCTTCAGAAAATGGAATATTTCCCAGATGGTTATTTCTACTCACACAGTCTCTTAAACTACTTATTTTCTTGCCTGAATATGAGTTTGAATGTCTTTGCAGATCTAAATTTGCAGTCTTAACAGCTGCCTTGGAACACAAGACAAGGTACTTAGTTTGGGCTAAGATTCTAATTTCAGAGAACGCCAAAAATAAAGGTTTTGTCCATGCCATCTTGATTTCACTTCTGGAAATTGCAAATTTTTTTTGCACCTGCAAATCCCACTGAAATCTGTCCAGACTCTGTTATATATCTGGTAGGAATGGAATTAAGCCTTGGTATGGTCAATGCTGAGAGGAGGTAGTGTTGAGTGTTTTGCAGAAACTATGCCTGATTTTTCTGGAGAGTTTCAAGATTTGAAAATCATCAATTTTCAATCTGCTTTGCAAATGGTTTGTTTCCTTATACAAAAATAAGTTGCAGCCAATTAAATTACATTTTTAATAATGAAAACACTATGTTAAGAATTATTTGCCTTCTTTCCCCCCCCCCCCCCCCCCCAGTCTCAAAACTTTAAATGTTCTCAGGTACTTTTGCGTGCCCTTGAGTTGTGTGGGGAGAAACTTGGAGAGTTTGGAAGTGTCTCCTTGTACTTGTTACAGCTGTTGGTATAGTGAACTAAGATGAGACTTGCTGGGTGCATCTACATTGTCACTTTTGTGTATAGGAAGGCTTCTCATTGATACAGGTTTGCCTTCTGTCTGTTTTGAGTCTTGTTTTACTGAAGAGTCCTGTTGATATGCTTCAATTTGATTCCTTTTCGGGGAGACCAAGCTTGAAGTTGTAGAGTGGAGTATCACTATTTAGAGCACACCATTTGCAATGTGGGCAGGTAGTTCTTAGCATGTATAGTGTGTGAGCAGAAAAAAGGCAACTGATTCCAACATCTTTGCAGGTAGAGATGGATCACAAACACTGAGCAATTGCCCTTTCCTCTTTATTCTGTACAAGTTTTTAAGTAGATGTTTTCACAAGGTACTTGAAACTTTTTTTGGTGAGTCTAAAAACTTCGTGAGTACAGCCAAATAGTGCAGCTTTTGTCTTCCTGTTTTTATTGGGTTTTTTTTTTTTGTTTGTCTTTTTTTTCTGTTAGTTTGTTTTGGGGGTTTTGTTTATTTAGTTTTTAAAAGTAAATTCTACGTTTGATTTAGGTGTGTGTAGTTTACAGACGGACTTAAATCAGAAATCTCATCAAGAAATGGAAGATGGAACTTTCAGGTTGTCCTTTGTGCAGCCTCCATTATTTATGTGTGAACTCTGTCTTACATCTTGCATTAACATCTGTGTATGCAGCAAATGGAGGGTGACATAAATTACATGTGTAGATCTTGTACGACGAAAACTCCGCGTGTGCTGCTGGCAGTCCAGAGGGGGAATCTTGTGGTAAGACTTCATGTGTATCATTTTCTTATGGAAACAAAGAGTTTTTCCTGGCTCTGAACAACTTATCAGCTTGTCTGGAAAGTAGAAAGTTTGGGGATGAAAGAGGGGGAGGAACTTCTCCTGTCCATGTATCTCATTCCAGTGCTTTTGTTCAATAATGCTGTTATTTTTGCATAATTTAAGGACTCCTCTATTTCATAGCTTTCTAGATAGCCTGTTTTGGAGTATGAAAGTAGATGAATAGGAATAACTTTCTTTTAGGTGTATCACTGACTTGCTTTCTGACAGTCAGTGGTTTTTGAAGCCACTCAAGCTTACTGTCTTGAATAGTCACTAGTTGACCTGTTTTTAGTTTAATAGTCTTATTTTTCTTAAAATTTGTATATTTGCATATATATAATTTCTATTTTGGTATTGGACTCTGGCGGCAGTGAGTTCCTTACATGGAATTATGGCTGTATGAAGTAGTTCTTTATTTTAAATCTGCTGTCTGCCAACTTGTTTTTGCCAACAACTTTTTGCCAATTTCTTTTGCAAGTTTCATACTCTTTATCATTCTCATGCTGTTTGATATTTTGGTTATAGAACTTGATCTCATGTTAAAATCATTATAAATGAGATTTCTCCTTGTATTGAAAGCCACTCTGCATTTTGTTTATCCTAGTTGATCTTTTTGGAAACGTCTGGGGTTATTTGAGGATGCAAGGGACAGAACTCCACTTGTTATCCCAGACGCTTTGCACCACAAATTTCTAAACAGTGAAGTTCTTTGGGATTATCTTTAATTTCTTTCCCAATAAGAAATGCTTCCTCTTTTCTCATTAGTGAGGGACTCTGTAGTAATTCCAAGACCACTTGAAGCAGTGACTGTTCAGAATTCAGTGTTGTTTTTACATGAGCATGAATATTTTTCTCATCTGCTACCTCTTGGTAAACAAGACATTTAGTCTGCTACTTTACTGCCTGTTCCTTAACAATTTTGAGATCCTTTGTAACTTTGAAGTAAGCTTTGACTTTAATTACCTGCATGCAGTCACTCCTTTTTAGTCCTACCTCACTATCCACTGCTTTCAAGCCTGTAGAAAATGTTAAATAGCTGAGATCGAGTTACTTAGTGGTAAAGTACTGTCTGTGTGAAAAGTGACCATTTAATCTCTTCCAAGTTTGAAAGCTTTCTAGAAAGCCTGTGTATTATATTGGTCAGTTCTTCTTATCCACATGCATCTTTATTTCAAAGAATTCAAACTGGATCTTGATTTCCTTCCACAGAAGTAATTTTGCCTTTTCTAGTGTACAGTATCAATCCATGTGTGCTTTTCCTACCAATTCTTCCAGTACATACTTGATTTGATGGATTCTCAGAAGAAATGGTCCAAGACCTGGTCCTGCATCATGTGTATAATTTTAATTTCTGCATTCTTCTTTGCTCTGTGCAGGGTTAATTGAAAATAGGTCAGAAGGTTTTTTTTTCTTTTTTTTGTTTGTTTCTGCTTCTTTTCTGCTCCTCCATTGAATCTGGAGGTACTCTTTTTATTTAAAAAAAAAGAGATCTGGAATACCAGCTTATGTAATATGTATTAATACAGTTAAAACTCAATTTAATACAGTGATAACTCATATACTTTATCAAAATTTGAGCTTCTTTTAAGGTATAGCAACACTTTTTCAGTGGTATGATCTATGTAATTCCTGACATTCAGGTTCAAACATCTTGGACTTTAGATTTCAAAGACAGACATATTTTGTCATAATTTGAAGTCTGTGTGCATGCGTAGGTAGTACATTCCTGGATACTTGACTCTTTTCCCCCCAACTATTTGTTTCTTTCTCAATTTGATATACAAATAAACTGCCTTTATTTGGGTATAGGAGCAGCTGACCCTCCTTTGATTTTATCTATTCTAGAAAAGGGTTTCAATTTGGAATTTACCTAAATCCCTTCTTCCAAGCACTGTTTGTGTGCAGAGTCATGCAGCCTTGCTTGTTTGACCCTTTGTGATACTGGTAGCATTTCAAAGAATGGCACTGGCTTTTTAACTTTTGCTTCCTAAGTAAAAGCCAAAATATTTTCTTCTCAAACCTCATTCTCTCCTTTCTGCTGGTATTTAGTTGTATCCTGGCTATTGACTGATTATAGACGGTCTGTGTATCTTGTGAGGTTCATCCTCATTGCACCTCTAAGCAAATCATCATGTGATACTCAGTGGCATCATAGAATAAACCATCAATATTGTTCCTAATTTGACGTTTCAGAACTTCACCCTTCTGTTTCTTTCCATTGAAATGCTTACCCTTGAAGATTTATCCTCAGTACTCAGAGGTATGTGCCTTTCTCTTTCCAGCTTGATGACCATGCCCCATGGACTTGTGTGGTTCTTGGAATCAGGACTGGTCAAAAGAAAAAGTCTGTTGTCTTTCTGAGCTTCTCTAATTACTACTTATTTGTCCCTTATGTATGTACCTCTTGTCTGTAAGTCAGGTAATTATGCATGTAACAGTTTGCAATTGCAGCTCTTCTGTTGGACTTCTGAGTGCATTTTATTATGTTTGAAGGGCCTTTATCCTTTTCCTTAAATTGTGTTTGCTGACATCCTCATCTGTGCTGTTTGGTAATCTTCTTGGCCTTTCTATGCTTTAACTCGAGGCCTGTACTCCAAAGTGCTCAGGACGCCACTATGAACTGTATAAGCAGGCTTCCCTGGTCATCTCCTGGCCCATCTCTAGCAAAATGTAGCTGAGGGAGCCGTTACATAAACTATTTCATTTAGCTTTTTCCAAAAATAAACTACCAACAGTAAGCTACCCTGTCCTCCAAAGTCCGTTTTGGTCTGTGTGCAATTAACAGCAGAGTTTGGAGCTGTGGCAGAGCTTGGCTGCTAAGATGCTTAGTAGCTCTGGAGAGAAGCAGTTATTATAAAAAAAGGAAAATTGAAGCTTACAGTGAACTGCCATCAAAAGGAATGTTGGAGAGTTACAGTACAAAGGAGTAGTTGAATGACCATTTCTAAAGGACTTTGTGATGGAGGGAAGAAAGCAGGGCACTGAGGAGGAGGGAAAGGCCTGGAGTAAGGTTGTGGGGAAGAATATGAAAAGAATCAAAGACAGACTTTTGTGGCTCCTTGACCATGAAAAGAAACTAAGCCCTGAAAGAAAAGATGAGACTATTTGAAAAAATCCCTTAACGGGATACATGGAACTTTTTGTGGCAAGGCATTCAGAGGGCAAGAATAATTGCTTTCTTCTTATGTAAATCATCCCCCCAAAAACACAGAGGAATGGATTTTCAACTTTTCAGTCCCAGCAGAGATGTTCAGCTCTGTTTTGTACAACCAGTGTATTCTTGCATTTAATTTGGGAATGACTTAAGAGTCATAGTACTGAGTGGTGAAAAATGGTGCAAAATCTTCAGATATAACAAATTTAAAAGACTAGAATTTAATATACAGCTGATAGTGTCATAAAGGGTTAATATTTTTATATTTGTAACAGCTTCTCTCATTTTTGCAGGTATCTGCTTATTCTTTGACTAGTAAAGCAGAAGACTTTATTCAGAAGGGACACTTCATTTGACACCCACATCTCATCCCTTATTTATATGATTACAAGTAGCTCGTGAAAATTCTGAATCAGTAGTTTTGCTGTGTTTTAAATGGAGGGGCAGAGAGAAATGTGCATTGTTTATCTAAAATGTACTTTCTGACCTTTTTTTTTTCAATTAATTGTGGCAAGTCTCTGTAACTGTTTTAGCTACTAAAAAGCAGCTTGTTGAATCCTTAATAGTTGTCTCCTTTCATGTTACTGTAGTGTAGTCAGATCATCGAGTGTTGGATCTGATTAGTTCTGTGACTTGGGGAAAATAGTCATTCTGCAATAAGAAAGCAATTATTCTCCATGCATTTTCAGGTCTGATTGCCTCTCATGTTTTTTTTTTTTTGTTTGGAACTGTTTACAGCACAGGTGTCACTTGTTAAAGCTTTCCATGTAAAAAGAAAAGAGTTTGATCAATGGTTAAAGTAGTGGTTTAATAGCAAAGCTTGTTTATTACTTACTTCAGTTTCTAACAAAATTTGTATTTGCAGTTTGGCACTCTTGGCTTCTCTCTGCCACTGCCTTGCCCTGATGTGTTTGTTCTGTCCTGAGGCATCAGTAATAGACTGATACAGCTCTGCTGACACTGGCAGTTCAGGATATTTTTCATTGGTGTGCTGCTGGCTGGGGTAGAAAGTGGCACAGTTGTAATTAACCATTTTAATACTACTTTATACTTCTGAAACACTTTCAAAGTCCTGGTCAACAAAAATATTAAGTGAAAATTGCCAATCTAAAATGGGAATGATTACTCTCTGGAAAAGCATCCATAATCTCTGGTTCAGTGTTGATTTTAAAGCCGTGTGTAGTTTTTAAAATACCGATTCTTTAAAAATACAGACCATTTCAAAAGCTGTCTCCTTTCACATTGATCTTTCTTTGTCTCCAGCCTGGTTTATCAGATAATTGAGTATCTGTATGTGTTACATCACTCAGTTTTTAATATAGTTCTAAAATTACCCCATATAAAAAATGAACAGCTTGTTTGTTTCCTATTTTGGATCCTTCTGCTTGCTGTCACTTGCATTTTTGCATCTTGAAGGCTTTGTTCACGAAATACCTATTAATTTTTCTTAAGCTTGTAAACTGTCTTATGTTCAGTCTGCATTCAGGTTGCTTTTTGATTTTGCTGTTTAGGGTCAAATTTATATTAATATATGGCTTATTCTTGAACAGTGTTATTTGTTTCAGGAGCAGTCCAGGGTTCCTTTTCCCTTACACCCTGCCTCCCTCCCCTTTTTTTTTTTTTTTTTAAATTTATGTTGCTCTTCAGGGAATTTGAGCTGAACTAGTGGATCTGTGCACAAAAAGAAAGACTTGGATTGAAGGAAAACCATTTCCCACTGAGAAGGGATTAACATTGTAGGAGATAGTGAAAAAGAAAAGTAAAGGAGGGCAAAGAGAAAAGCTAAATATATTTTATACAACTGCTAGGAGCATATGTAATAAGACTGCTGAATGGGAGTGACATGTTTTCAAGGATAAGAAAGATATTACTGGAATAAGAGCGACAACCAGGAAAATGAAGGGGGATTTAAAATGCCAAGATACACAGTTTCAATGAAGGGAGAGCTAATATTAAGCTGAAAGAGATGTAACAATATTGCTGAAGGATGAAACTCTGTCTGCGGTAGGAAACAATACTGTTCTAATTTCCTCCCATTTAAAATTTTTAACTGCTTTTTTTTAAAAAAAACAAAACAAAAACAAACTAATTTCAGTGGTTTGCTTGCAAGCTAAGGACAGTTTAATGTATTTGTGATTCTTGACTGTTGTACCAGACTTGCTGGTCTCAGAAAAAAGCGCTGGCAATAAAAGTATTTAAGACATACAATGGTCCCTAAGAAAACCAGAACTCTGATTTGAAGAGTGATGGTGTATTGAAGATGAGATAGTAGGGGAGAGATTGTTAGAGTTCAGTTATGGTATGGACTGTGTTAAAACTATGAATGAAAGCATGTTTCTGCTGTTGCTGTAAGGTTCTACCTTCATACTGTTAATGGAGCAGTGTAGAATATTGTCACTATTATGGAAAGACTGTAAATATAAATCTGTATGTGGAGACAAGGAGCAAAATCAGATGATCAAAAATCATGAAATTTGAAATGGTTGTGGGGTGGGGGTTTGGGCTAGATGGAGGAGCAGCCCTAAAGTTATTGATTTTAGCAAAGCTAACTTTGAAGGAAAGCAGAATGCTCCTGGGGTTTTTTGCCTGCAATCCTGTGATGAATGGGAAATCCACTCCACACAAGTAGAGAGTACATAGAGTATAAAACGCGTAGAGAGGCTGCAATTAAAATTCATCCCAGTTAAGTCAAGAAAAGGAAAGGCCGATATGGGCCTGAGGCAAAAGAAGGAAAGGCAAAGAGACAACTTGCCCCTCCCGACCTTATGCTTTTTCCTTCCCCTTTGCTGTTCTTTACCATTTCTTCTACTGTCCCTTTATCCTCTCCAGCCTTCTGTTTTAAGATAGTTCTGTCACTGTGGTCCCCTGATGAGGTTTCTTCCTCAAGTCTCTTGTTTTTTTTTTTTTCACACTGGATTTCTCAGAGTGTGAGCATAACTGAGAAACTGAGTGCTCATAACCTGGACATGAGTCTTTCTCCCCTCTTCTCCCCAAAAACACTCTGTGCATCCCCTTAAATAAGGTTGCAATTTTTTCTTTCCCAGCTTCTTTTATCTGTTTGTGAGTATGGATGATTTCAATTCACTGTGTGGCAAGAGAAGCTGGAGCTGGGGAGGGCAAGCAAGGGGGCATGTAAAAACTTGTTTAGATGCTGTGGATATATGAAAATATTTAGAAAAAGACACTGTGCTGTCCTGGAACATCTAATGCTGAAATGACAGGATTTCTCTGAGACATGAGAGTGAAACAAGCGCATACATGGTTGCGGTGTTATTCCTTTCTTTTGTGCAAATTGCGTCTTCTTTTGGGACCCTCTGTGCAAGTTGCTTTATGGTTCAACGTCCCACATACACACATTATCAGACATCTTTTTCCAAGGTGTAAAGAACAGATATAAGGCAGAAAGTAAATTTAACATATTTGAGGTCTGGCCCTTAACTAATGCAAACAGTTAGTTTGAATAAATTTTGATCTGGCATTACATTTCTAGAGGTGACTAAAGATTATAATGGCAAAAGTGGATTTTGGAGAGAAATTTAATGGGACATTGGTGGAAGATTAAATGGTCTTTTTCCGTCAGTCTTTATTCTCTCTTTTTCTTTTTTAAATTGCAGTGATTTGTTAACTGCAGAAATTGGCAACAGGCAGAGAGGGTGACCATGTGGTCTTACGGCATTCAGCTGATGCCCTGTTTCTGAAGATGGTATGAGGGATCATAAAGTTTAGTTCCATGTGTATTGTGATGATAGTTGCATTTATATTTAAAGCTTTCTGTCACTGAAGCACTCTTGGTGTTGTCAGATGTCTATTGGACTGGATGAGCTGCAACTTCTTGCAATTGAATGTCAATAAGACCAAAGCAATTTTGGTTGATTCATAGCACCAGCTTAAGCATATTCACTTGCACAGATTACATTTGACAGATAGTTACCTTCAGCTGAACTCTGTGGCTAGAAGCCTTGGTATATTCTTGACAGTGAGCTTAGAGCTGATGCCTTATGTTTATTTCATATCCTGTTTTTGCCTTCCTTATACTGCATGTGTATGTCTACATTTAAATAAATTCACAGCTGAAGTACTAGTCACTCCACTTGTTATCTCTGGACAGAATGTTGTGATGAGTCAATTTCAGTATTTAAAAAATGGTGGGTTTTACCCATTTAGGCAGTTCTAATTTCAAAAGCTATCTAATCAAGAATTTATTTTTTTTATCAGAAACTTCTGGAAAAGTGTCTGTCAAAGTCTAACAACAAGAGGATAAGAAAAAAAAAAAGAGGTAGAGGATATATGCAAAGATGAAAAAGTATTATTCCTTTTGGAATGTTTTTCTGGTATTCTATCAGTTTTCTGGCCTGCAGGGAAATATAGTCAGCACAGGTTCTTAATTATGTTAGTGAAAGTTAAAATCCTCTGGATTCTGCGACAAGATTGTGCAGAGTGTCATCAAATACTGATGTGTGTTAGCATCCCCTATAAATTTTGTAAAGAAAGGCATCTTTCCTTGTAATTTCTCATAACAGGTCTAAAAAAGTTTGGGTTAAAATATTTTCAATACTTTATTCAGTTAGTTGATCCTGTTTATGGTGAACTTGCATACATTGTAACTTCATTTGGAACATACGAAGAATCAGACTTCTGAATTATTTCAATCCATTTCCCTCTATGGATTCCTAGTCAGCTTAAAGCAGCATCCTGATTTTGAAGAAAAAATCAATGATTTAACACCAACTACCTTGTACATACAGTTTTACTCCCTCACAGCTTCAGTTTCTGTTCTTAAAAGGCAAAGGTGATTTTCCTATAGAGCTTAAGGAGGTTCTAAAAGGGAAACATTTTTTACTTCCTTATCCCGGTGAAGAATAGGATTACAGCAACCTTGAATTTTGATATTAATGAACAAAAGTTTTAAAATGTAGAGGTTTGTAGTTGCATATTACACCTAGGCTGACATATTCTGGTGAGAAGACAGAGTTTATAGTTTTGACAAGAGTTAGCTAATGAATCTTGGCCTAGAACTATGTTGGCATGTCTTCCTTCTAAATGTGACAGAATGGTCAAAAGGAAAGGAGTATCTCCTAACCATGGATGGTAACTTAAGCACCTTCTTTTTAAAAATCATCCTAATAAGGTCCCTGGCCATATTGTTACGTATGATAGTGGTGGCAGTGAGAAGCCTCGAGCTTTCTTTGTGTTCTTCCTGTAAAATCCTGTTTGTCTTGAGAATCAAAGATTTGTGAAAAGCGTCGCATCAAAACCTCCATAGAAGCCGGGGTTGCACCTTGCCTTAGTCATCTTCTTTTCCTTCAGACTTGCAGCTAAGTTGCTTCAAAGGCTTGAAATACAGAGGGGTGAATTTGGGTTTGCTTGGGGGCATGGAGTTCTGACAGCTTAAAAACTAAATTTTGCCATGCAAAGGTAGTACAGGATTTGAATATGGAATGAGAGGAATTTAGAAATGTGAACCAATCATTTAATAATAGCATATAAAATTGCTTTTATTATGTGTGTAGCTTTTGCATTTGCTATGAGATATTGAGCAAACAAACTAAAAGCAGCACAGAAGATTTGAAATTGTGGCAAGGGTGTAGCTGGAGCAGCACCAACCTCACTGGCAAACTCGTCAGGCAGTTCTTTTGCTGGTATAGAAGGTGCCATTTGTCTGTCAAGTGTTATGCAGATAAATCGTCTGAGCTGGCTTGTCCTCTTGGATATTATTCTTTAGTTTCCACAGCCCCCCCTCCCACAAACCCCCTGTCCCTATTAACATGGTTATTAGCATCTTTTTTTGGTCTGTTTGAGAACAAGTTCATAGGCAAATTCCTCCTGGCATATCCTTGTTCTCGTATGTTTGCTACATAAACTCAAAAACTACAGGAGACTTTGGTGTTTGTATGACATCTGCCCAAACATCTCTGTAAATAATGTCATCACAGTGATAGTTCTTATTCTTGAATTCTCCTTCAGCTAAGGTTTTAAATTTGGGTTGGGCTGCATTTTGTACTTTGTAAGGAGAACTAAACAATATGGGACTGTAGGAGCAGACTCTACTAGTGCTGGTGAGTAATGTGTGGAATGCAGGGTGGTTGAGTGTGATGTGGAATCCTGACTCATCTGCTTGAGGTTAAACTGTGAAAACCTCTTTATTTTCCAAAGCAGTCATAAGGTGGCTGATAGATTGTCTGAAGGGTTGGGAGGAGGAGAGGAGTTTTGGGGGTCATAGAATCATAGAATATCCTGAGTTGGAAGAGACTCAGATCACAGAAGTCCAACTCCTGACACTGCACAAAACCAGCCCCAAGAGTGCCTGAGAGCATTGTCCAAACACTTCCTGAACTCTGTCAGGCTTGGGGTGTGAACGCTTCCCTGAGGAGCCTGTTCCAGAGCCCAGTCATCCTCTGGATGATGAACCTTGTCCCAGTGTCTGGCCTAAATGTCTCCTGACACTGTTTCATGCCATTCTCTTGGGCCCTATCTGATCACCAGAGAGAAGAGATCAATGCCTGCCTCTCTCCTTCCCAGGTTAAACTCTTTTGTTCCCACTTTGTATTAATGCTAGAGAAAAATAGTACTTGGGTGCAAGAATCTACTCCCACCTGTTTTCATGACATTTATCACATTGTTTGGATTTTGTTGTTGTTATATTTTTCTTTTTTGTTTGATTTCTTTTTTGAAGCTAAATGTAAATATATTAGATAAAAAAGAGGAAATAAAAATTAGTAGAATAATGCAAGATGAGAATAAGGCAAAAAGGGGCCTAGAGAAGGAGCCTTTAAAATGAATGTTCAGGGTATGTCAGTTCGGCAATTTATTCAGTGAGGAAAGGTGTTGAATCGTGGCAGAAAGTTGTCTGCAATTTCTGATTAATCAATTTAGGGACATATAAATGCTCATATCTTTAAAAAAATATATAAAAATGAATATATTTTGGGTTTTGGTCCCAAGCTTTGCTTAAATGTCAGCTGAAAGTAAGCTTAGATTCACACTAATGGTTTCATGCTGGTTTTTCCCCCGCAAAATCTTTTGCTTAAGTCCATATCACTGACCTTTCCTCTTTACAGAAAATAATTTATGAAATATTAAAGCTGTGTGGAAGGCTTTGTAATTGCAGCTTCAGCAAGATTTGCAATTATGCAAGAAAATACTGAAATACATACCTGTGTGCATCTCATCTCTTTGATATGCAAAAGCCCTTGGCTCTTGCTTTTTTTAACTGTTACGCTTCTGTTTCACACCTGCTTTTGCAGAGGAAATATGTGAACCCGCATATCCCCCAGTGGTAGAATGTGCTGTCTACCTTTATATGAGCAGGCAAAAAGAGCATATTTAGACAGGTTGAAGGTGAAAAAGATTTTTATGCTCAAGTTTCTGATTAAACCATTATAGCAGCATCGCTAATTCCCCTCCTTCCACCTATTGTCTTCTTTCCTCTGTTGTCATCGGTGACCACTGTTGATTTGTTGACTCTATTAAGGTATTCAAGGAAGCCATAGGCCTGTCATTTTGGTCATAACCTTAATCTGTTTTCTCACCTTCGGAGAAAATGTGTTAATTCACTGTCTGTTTCTATAGAATGAACTCATTGAGAAAGTTCCTGATGCAACAAATCTGCGATACATTTAGAAGGAAAAAAGGTTTTCTGAGTCTTGATTATTTTAACAGATAGCAAGCTGTGTTTAGCTGGTAATTTTTATAAGAACCACACCAAATTAAGTGGCAGTAAGCAATTGTAATGATACGTTGTGTTGTAATTTTTGAGTTGGATGAGTTGCAACTCCTGATTTCTCATAATCTCTGATTCCTTGTTATTTCTGAATGATTAAGCAAATAATTTATGCTAACTCCTGCTTTAATTTACATCTCTGTAAAGCCTGTGACACTTTATTGATTCTGGAGTTGCTTTATTTTTAAGACAAGTAAAGGGAGGGGTCACTTCTGCTAGCTTGCTGATTTGGAAAATAAATGGAACTTTTTTTTTTTAATGCCTTACAGGTAACTTGTATAGCTGCCTAATTGCTTCTCATAAAACACTTTACAATTCTTCTTAGTGTGTAACACCTTCTTTATAGTAATTATTGTGTAACACCTTCTTTATAAAAATAATTTCTAATTCTGAGTAACTAGTTTCTGGGCAAATAGGGCTTATTTTAAGGAAAATGAAAACAGACTTGTTTGAATTTTCTTACAGTTTATATTTTGTTCTCTTATTTGGGGGAGGCTTTTTTCCTTGTATTTGAGAAACTGACATTCTGTTTTAGTGTGTATTAAATTTTTAAATTTAACTTGCATTTGCAAGCTAGCTAAATTTTTATTTTTAACTTAAAAATTAGATTAAAAATTTTTTTATATGCAGATATCTGATTTTTTTGAATAATCTTGTTCAAAATTATCAGGGATCTTAGATCCCTGAGCTGCTCCTTTGTCATCTTATTTGAAAACAGTGGTGTCCTTTACATGTAGTGGAATGCAATCATTTCCTAGTATTGGGAGATTTTAATCCTTGTTTTACCTGTGTCAGTCAGTCCTGCCCCTGCTGTCTGAGACATTGTGGGATGGTCTCAATAGCTGTAAGAGCTGAAGTTGCAGCTGAAGTGCTTACCATCACTAAGTTGGCTGGAAAACTAAGTAGGCCAGGATTGGTATTGTTTGGCTTAAAGGACTGGAAAAGATTTTTTTTATTCCGTTCATTTTTGGTGCCAGAGTTCTCTCTGTTGTGGAACTCCTCATTTATGGCCTGCAAATCTGGGAAGCAATCCTTCTGGTTCATTAATCTATCTTGCCAGATGCTATGATCTAGTTATTAGGACAAAAGATGATGAAAGGAAATGTTAAGATTAAACTGTATTTTATGGTTGCTAGAAGCTATGATGAATAAGAGTAAAAATAATGTGTTTTCAACCAGTGGAGGAGATTAATGTTGTCTTGAAATAACTCCCTTTAATTTATCTGTAATATTTTAATAAATCTTTCCCATGCCAATAAATATTGGAATAGGAAAGGTAACATAAAGGGGAAGGTTATACTAACTGAAAAACAGGTGTCTTTGAAGCATGTACTAATTACAAATTAAAATATTTGAGAATGCGACTACTGCATCTCTTGGTTATGTGTCATTTAGTGCAGTTTAGCTTTGATTTCTGGTTAGTGGTCTTCAGAGCTGCTGTGATACATTTAGGGATTCTTAAGAGATTTTTCTTTTTTAATGGAACATAAAGGATTCTTTTCTCTGTCTCTCCTTCCTATCTTATTTATTAGAAATAATTTCCGTGAGGTATATGGATAGTATTAATATCAGGACTGACTTTTAATGGAAAAATCTTAGTAATGCAAAAAGATCATAGTGTTCACTGAAGAAAGGTTCAGTTAACTTCATTTATTTTGGCTGAAATGGTGCAATTCAATTCCACGTGGAAGAAACTAAAATTGTCTCAGTTGCCTTTATATATATATAAGAGGACATTTTGATGACAGGATGATTAATGCGTGTGAAGAAAAAGCGTATGTTGCCTAAGTGGGCCAGATATCACACATTTACATTGCAAGGTAATAAATGTGAGTGTTATTGTGTGGCAGCAAACTTAGTAGATTGTTGTCTCAGAACTCCCCCAAACATCCTGTGGCTTCGAAAGGGTCGTTGTAGTTCAAAAATGTAGAGTCAATATTACTGTGTCTTTTACTTGATATCAGAATTTCTTCTGTCTCTGTTTTGATGTTGAGAAATGTTAGGCTTTTTTGGTTTTAAAAAATCATATTGTTAATTTTTATTGTACTGCTATATATTTTTACAATATCTGTTACATGCTTTACTTGTAACTGTTATACTATTTATTTATTTATACATTGGTATACCATTATGCATTATTCTAGATATAGATATCAGTACAGTACAGGGTTTATAAAAAAAAAAAAAAAGAGAGAAAAATTTAGGGAGGTTTTTCTTTTTCCCGTTGTCCCTTAACCAGTGCAACTGCTCTGAAGTGGAATATTTGGTGATATTTCTTTTTTGCCACACAGATTATGGCAATATAATGGAAGTTAGCAGTTCTGTTATCACTTAATATGTGAAAATATTGGCTTTTGTTTACATGACAGTTCTACCTGATTCAAACAGAGTGATACAATTAATGTTAAATTTCATTGTTGTGTTTTCATGGGTAGGATTTGAAGAGCACAGATCTTTAGGTGAGAAAATAAAGTTGTAACACATTTCCTGTACCCATTTCCTGTACCTGCTTTTATTTGGTATTGCTGTCTCTGATGCAGTTTGCTTGTGCAGGAGAACTGTAAGCTTAGTTTGGGATGCACTGAAGGAACTTGCCTCTCAACTCTTTGGCCCAGCACCTCTCATCTTTGAAACTTGTCCAGATCACGTCAAGAGTGCTATTAGAGGAAAGAGTATTGGTATCTCTCACCACCTCAGTTCACCATCAAATGGATTTTCCATTGCCTGGAATTGGTGTTAGGTTTTCTGTTGGCAGAGGCTGATGTAGTTTCGGAGTGAATGTATCTTAGTTACTAATCCTTGCACCTCTTGAGAGGTGATTTGGTGTATCTGACAGATGGGGAAGCTCAGGAGGGTGAGGTGGTTTCAGAGTTGGGAGTAGAATGTTGATGTCCCAGACTTCTGGTTCTGTGCTCTGCACAGCCACAAAGCCAACCCTTCCTACCCATCTCCTGTTATTCTCTTGGGACAAATTCCTATTAAACAATATTAATAAGGACAACAGGGGAATAATCCTCCAGTCCTAATCAGGAGGGAAAGTGTTCTTTTAGTTCTGTGCTGTTGTATAGAGTTCAATGGTAACGGTCAGGAGACCTGAAATAACTACATCAAACAGCCCACTCGGTGCCAGCCTTTCTCCTTATTTAACTTAGTCTAAACTGACACCAAACTTTGAGACCTCCTCTCCTCCCACAGTGGAGAGCAGCTGGGATTTTTTATACCACACATGGTTTCCCTCCTACATTTTCCTCCCATGTCAGATATTCATACCCCCTTTTATAACCAGCAGGGGGATCATTACATTGAGCTACTGCCAAATGCATAATGACTGCTGCCTTTGCCTTACACAGTCACTGCACTACTGATATCCGATTCAGCATTGTAAAGTGCTTAGGGCTACCTTGGGGATGTGCTATATTAAACCCAACTATTCTAAATCCTATTTAATATAAAGAAGTGGTGGGGGAGGGGATAGGGAGATTTAAAATTGTCATTAATCACCTGTTTTCAACAGGTAAAAATACCTGGTCACATAGGGCCAAATTCTGTTGCTCTTAGGTCATAAATAGACCCCTGATTTTAGTATGGGGTGCATGGAGGTGAGCACTCTGCTTGCCACAGGGGAGGCAGAATTGTGTCTTTTAAAGCTGTGCCTGAGACAGTAAGTTTTCAAGAAGCTGATGGGGGTGAGCGTGCTCATTTCTGAATTCCCCCTTACAAATGTTTTACAGTGGAAACAAGAAGGCAGAAACATGCTTCATATCTGACTAAAAATAAAGGTACTCTTAAACTTGTAAAAGGCAACATTTTTATTTGAATGATATGACAAAGCTGCCACAGGAGTGTTACCTGCTATAAAGAAAGCTTAAGAATTATTACCTTTATTAGACCAGTGACACTGAGCTTTAGCCATACATTTCTAACTTCTGTCCCTCTACAGAGACAATTTTCTTTTCTTAAATAAACTGTCATGCTAGTGTTAATATATTGTTGGCTCCCTCATACTCTGAGAATACTGCTGATATAAAACATGTATATGTTAGATTGGTAATAGTATCTTTAGTGTAGCTGACTAGAACAAATGTGTTTCCCTCATGGCTGTGCTAATGTGATAAAGGAAAATTGGCTGTTCATCAGCTTTTGGCTGGGTAAAGACAGTAGAGATGGAACCACATTCTTTTTTATGCATTAATACCACTGAGAACTTTTCACTAGTTATATTTCATGTGCAGGCATGTTGTGCAAAGATGTTGTAAAACATGAGATAATGCTACAAATAACAAAGTAGAAAAGCCTGTATCTTTTACGATGATAACAGTCGAACACCAAATGACAGTAACAGGCTGTAAAAAATGTGATGCAGAAAAAAAATGCAATTGCAACCACAATATATACGTGTACTTAGGCTCTTGCAAATAGGGCATCAGATGTTTAGAGGGCTTTGAATTAAAATTAAATAAAAAACTATTGTATTTAGGTCATTGATGTGTCAACACAAAAGATAATTTAAAATGGAGAGATGTATTTTGAGCTGTGAAATTCATATGCAATAACTTTTTGAACAAATCTTGAGGCTTAGTAATTATGATAATAGCCTTCAGATTTCCATCAGTGGAAGGGCAATAAATATTCCTGTCTAAATTTGGGAAATATTGACTGAATCTAGAAATGGCAATAAACCTCAACATGCCATGTGTATGTTTGAAAATACAGTTTAAGGAGGAAAAATTAATTTGTACAATCCTGTGTAAAGCCAAAAGAAAAAAAAAAAGGCCAAACAAAACCGTCCATCTTATTTCATGTTTTCTTTCTTAAAATGCTGATAGACTCATGTTGCCCAAGGCACTGATGCTGATCATCTGAGCTCAGATTTATAGATAATTGTGTCCGTTTATCTTGGTCTGAAATTTGAAAGACTTTATTGTCAGAGTATTGTGGTTTTCAAGCTGGTATTTTTTAACTGGTAAATAAGTACTGTCTTCCCTTTTTTTTTGCAAAAAATTATTCTGGCTTGTAAACCTTCTCTGTCCTCATATAGGTATTGTTCTCACGGAAGCAATAATTCCAGGTCTATTTTCTTTTGATTAGTGTGACTATCTAGATGGGCTAAAGCACTCTAGTTTTATTGGCCTTGATAGACACAATTCACCAGGCATCCACATCTGGAAAATTAAAATAATGCTCTGTAAATTTGCAGCAGCAAAATGGTGTTTCAAAATTTGAAAGCTACCAAGTTCTCATGTGAAAAAAGCTTTATGCAAGCTAAATGTTGCTAAAACCTGAGTAATTTCATTTATTTTTTTTTCTGCAAATAAATCACTTTCTGAAATATAAGTTTCAGTTAAGTCCAACTTAGTTTCTGTAATTAACTTTATGAATGGGAACCTGACTATAGCCACAATACTTCCGTCTTTAATTTGTGAGGGCCTGGATTTTTTGAATGAGAGTATTGAACTTCATAAAATGTAAGGCTGAAAGATACTCTCATATTATTAAACTTTTCCTAATTTTGGGGAACCTTAATCTAAGGATTTCTAATGCAAACTCCCCCAACTTTGAAAAAGCTCAGCATCTTGTGACTTTGTGGAGCTGGGAGACTGCCATAAAGTATTTCTATGAACATTAGCTGAGATTTAAAATGAATTGGCAGGGAAGGGAGCACTTGCAGGAAACAGTACCCTGGGGTGCTGGCTGAGTGCATATTCCTAGCCAAGGGTTCCCTTGATGAAAGGGAATTACCCAGTGGGTGTAAAGCAGATGCAGGCAGTTCCTATACCATTCCCTTCAGCCCTTGTAGAAAGAAGCATGCTGGGGTTAGGGAGGTGTTTTGGGGGATGTTGGAGGTCTGTACTTGGTTATCCTGAGCTTGGTGTGCAGCCCTGTGAGGCCTGTTTGAAGTGATGTATGAGAAGAGCTGTGACAGCTGTAACATGTGCCCATGGCCCGAAGTGGTGATGGAGCTGTAACCAGCCTTGTACCTTGTGAAACACACCCAGCCTTCTCTTCTTCTCTTCCCCTCCATCTCTACCACATCCCTGTGCTGTAGTTCCTTCTTTTATTTAGCCCCTGTGGAAATTTTAAACTCTGCATCTGAGTGGCGATCTATTAATGGAAAACAGGTAACTGCTTTCAGTGAGCACCAAAAATAAAGACACACAGCAAATAGCCTGAAGTCATGTCATCAGGTAATCAGTGATGGACAAAAAAATGTAGAAAAATCAAAATGATTGCATGAAAAGCATGTGTTTGCCCCTTTACATTGGTTCTATAGGTGCATCACAGCCGAATTAGTTTCTTCTTGAATGGATGGGAAGATGATAACACACCTTTTGATTCAAGGACTCTTATGGGAGCAGTTGCAGATACTGATGCTGATGGTACTCTGCAAATTGGACAAAGCTTCACAGGTAAATCTTGTAGTACTTTAGTGGAATGCACTGGAATAGTCAAATAAAAGGTGGACAATGTGGTTAAAAGAAGTGTGTGAGTAATTTTAAGTTACCTCTATGCTGAGAAGTAATACCTTACTGCAGAAGAAAATTCCTGTTGTTCAATTAGCTGTCTCAAAAGATTTGCTGGAGGATAGAATAAGTTATGATCATCTACCAAACATCTATGTGTTCCTGCATATAGGTAGATTTTCCCACATTCTCTAAAACGTGTATGTAAAATGACTTATTCCACTAATTTCTGGTCATAGTTTTTCTGAGTAAATATAGTTTATATATATTTATATATATATAAATATAGTAAATACATAAAACTGTTTCTTAATGGAATTGTGCATGGCCACTAGTCTACTCTTTTCTCTCTGCAGAGTCAGGAACAGAGCTGAAGGTTTCTGGCTGTCTGTGTTCTTTAGTTCTGTCAATACTCATGTAAACCACAGCAAAATAAGAATTTTTCAGCCTCTAGTAATGCCTGAGAGTTTTACTCTTCATCTGCATCTGGAGTTCTATATGTACTATGTCATGACATGATCATTGAAGTGCAGTGGGGGATGTTTTGTTGCTTTTCACTTATTTTTGGCTTTGTGGGTGTAAGAACACTGACTATTGCTCTTCAGGAACATGCACAATTTGAAGTTAACTCCTGAATATACATCTCATAAACAACTCCTGGCTTTGGGCAAGAAAATATTCCATGCCCCATTTCTTAAAGCTTGTATTTGGAAATGTATTTTGTTGTGGTTTTGATTCTGAATGCTGGATAGATAATAATGTAAAAGAAAGGAATATTTTAAAATGCTTTTTATCTTTATTGTATAAATTGATAGGTACAGTTGTACCTACTGTATCTCTTTTCTGATTAGAGAGGTGGCACAGCAATTGGCTCATTAGACAGAAGTAATGAGCCAGTCCATGTGCCACCTCTCTAATCAGAAAAGAGATAGGTACAAAATGTTCTTATAAAGTTATTATAAATCATTCTTTTTTATCAAAAAAATTAAGTCACTGCCCTCTATAGTTTTGTCCAGGTCCAAGATGGTTTCATTCAGGAGGGGTAATTGTGCAAGAGAGATTTCTGAGTGCTGAATTAAAGGTGCTATCATGCAGTGCAAAGCTGCCTTCTGCTCAATAGATTATTTATAGTATATTTTCTTAGGTTTAGAGCAATTTATTGGAAGAATGCAAGATTTTCGATTTTACCCAGTGGCACTTACAAACAGGTAAAGAACTTTTATTTTTGTTACAAAGTAAGAGTGTCGTGAGAAGAAAGTGTAGATAACAATATGCTTATTTCCTGAAGTGTAGTGCTTTTCAGACGTTTCCTTTAGATAATTGCTTATGACGATGTAGGTCCTGAGCCTCATTTCAAAGACTACCTTTAATCTAAAAAAATCTTGACTTACAGTAAATTCAGCGACTTAATTTGTTTTGCTTTTGAACTGTTGCTTAAATAGGCTTTGATGTATGTAATGATGTATGTAGTATATATGTAGTGAAACAAAACACTCTAATAAATATGTTCTCTCCTTGTTATTGTTGTCCTTGCTGCAACCTTAGTATTTATTCTGCGGAGAGTAGATCAAGTTGCTAGATTTCAATGCTTATAAACTGTCTAGGTGTTATCTACTCATCATAATTCTGGCATAATAGTGCATGCTGATAAGCTTAGTCCTGGTGGATAAGACTTACTAAGCTCCCTCTGAGCTCCATGTAAACTGTAGAGCAAGGAAAGGAGCACAGTGGGCTAGTCCAGTTTTGACCACCCAAATGCCAATGATGCAGATGAGGAGGACAGGCACTCCAAGTGATTAGCATGCTGACTTTGTGGCTGGAAGCTTGGCTCTCTGGGTTTAGCTGTTGCTTTCCTCTGATTTTACTTCCGCATGGTATCCATGTCAGGTGTTCTTGGTGCTTCCCTGCCCTGAGGTGCCATTGTCCCTTGCTCTCCAGATGAGATTGTCACCATAAGCCACCAGTGATTTTCCTACCTCAGCTCGCAGTGCCCTGGGCAATTGCTTTGACTTCCTCTATTCCTGAGGCCAAATTACTGTTGCCATTGCAATTTCTGTTGCCCTCCAGCTTCCCTTCCTAGCACATTACAAAGAGATGTTACCTTTGTTATCCAGCTCATGCTGGATTAATCCGGTCAATTCAGGCTGGCCAAAAGTAGTCAGGTCCTATTTGTCTGCGTGGTGCTTCTGGGGAGGCTGCACACAATGACACTCGGGACTGCAGACCTGTGGGCTACTTAATGATAGCCTTTCAGTAAGATGTAGCACAGTTTCCTTGGAGCTCAGCTGTCTGCAGGACATTATGATGAACTGAGCTCCTGTGAATTGGAAGTATTGATGTGAATTTGAATTCCAAGTTTTATGAAAATCATGTCGGTTGTATTTCTCAGAGCAATGCTTGTCAAGTCCTTTGAACTACAATTTAGGTCAGTGAAATGAATAAATCTTAACAATTGAAAATTAATGTATTTTACAGTCTGTTTTAACCTACTGATGTCTTTGTAGATTTGGTTTTATATCCACAAATATCTTGGTCAAAAATGTTTGGGTGGGATAAACTAGGAAGGAAAGTCTTGCCTGCATAGCAATTAATTTAAGGCTATGGATGTGTAAAAGTTCCTGTAACTCTGGGTTCTGTGGAAGTTGTAGTGGCAGCTAGCAGGTATTTATTTGCTTAATAAGCACACAAAATTATGTTCTTACTGATAAAATAGGAAAACGGGAAAAGTAAGAAGGTTTAAATACAAAAATTCAGTATCTTTAGACTCACAAAATCCTTCCTTTAACACCAGAAATGAGCAGATAAAGAACTGTCCATGTCATTCATGTATCTGCTTGCTTGCCTGCCTATCTACCTTTGTATCTATTTTGGTTGCTGATGACAGAAGGAACTGAAGTATCTCAATGATTTGACATGACTAGGTTGATTGCAGTTTAAAAAGTGAGCATTTTTGTTAAAATTAGTTAGAAGTGGAAATATTTCCATCCAGGTTTTTTTAAAGTACAATGTGATACTGCTCAAGCTGGTCTTTTTGGAAGATTTGAATGCAAACATTGAACTTCACTTACAGGTTACAGGCAGTATACTGACACTATGGTGTGTTTAAGAACAGGATCCAGACTTCTGATTGCAGTCAGACATGATGCTGCAATAAAATGTTGAGGTTTTTCTCCTTGCATCTATGGCTGGATTCATCCTATCTTGCTTTAGATACCCCACCAAAGTGTGTGTTGCATTTTCCTCCGGGCCATGTGTCTGGAGAACTCCATATATGTGAAACAATGAAAGCAGCTCTTCACAAATATTTTCTGAAGGTGCTTGCTCCTGTACCATTGGTAATGTAGAGACCTTGGGTGGGGCTTCATTCCTAGCTCAGTGCTCCATTTTTATGTGCTCAAACCAGGAGTTTAGGGCATCTACTATAATCTAAACTGAATCTTGTTTGATCTATGAGCCTAGATGCGTGAAGTGACATTTGTTCTTTTTGTCGCGTATATAATTATTATTCCCTGTGCTGTGACAGAGACATTTTGGAAGTATTCTCTGGAAAATTCCCTCATCTTCATACCCAGTCTGAATGCCGCTGTCCTGGAAGTCATCCCCGAGTACACCCTTTGATACAGAGGTACTGCATCCCTAATGGTGCGGATGATACCACTAATGACAGGGTGCTGAGGCTGGATGCAGAAGCCCATCCTCTCTACTACATCAATGATAATGACATTGGGACTACCTGGATTTCATCTGTGTTTGCTAATACTGCAAGTCTGGATCGTGGTGTTTCAATCACAATTGATTTACAAAATGGAGAGTATCAGGTAATGGGAAGATACGGTTTGCCATTTATTAAATCAAAACGAAAAAGAAATTGTAGATACTGCATTGCAATTCTGAGGAAATTCCATCTTTATGCTTTAAAATGTTACCATTAGAAGAACAGGAAGAAAGTTTCCTTTATTGGCATATAACAGTGCAAAAGGCAACAGAATGCTACATGGTTCTTGGCATTCTCTTTCAATGAGCCTATTGTAACAGGTATATCTAGAATAGATATACCAGAGTAGATATCCTATGTGAAGGCACCAATATTTAGAAACTGATTGCTGTCTTTTAACTCCACTTTTGTAACAAATTTCAACTTTCTTTTTAATTTATGTTAAAATTTAAGGTGCTTGTTTCGTTCCTGCAAGTAGAAAGCTGACAACAGGGAAATTTAATGTATTGAAACCACATATACTTATTAGATGGTGTTTCTATTTGTAGATGTTCTGGAGGTGATAGATTAACCTCCCGAGGAATATGGAAGGAGAAAATGATAGGCAGGAATGGTTATTGAAGAAGCCACGTTGCTCCTAACCCTCCACTAGGCTGTTGAAAAGTGTCAGGATGTCTTGGAAGGAGGGACGTACCTGTAGTGGGGCTGCATTCACATTAGGGAATTCACCAAATTTCTGTATATTCTTGCTAGCCTATTTTTATTTTTGATGAAAGGTGAGAAGGGAAAACATATGATGACAGGCTTTGCTACATATGTAAACATTAGTCCTTTAGATAAAAGTAGTTTCAAATGTATGTGAAATTCTTGGCTTTTGCTTATTTGATACACACACTTCTGCTTAAGCAGTATGCTGAGGGAAGTGCCCTCCGAAACAACACAGGTATTTGATGAGATTCTGAGCTAAAAATATGGAGAATTCTTAAAAAAAAACCCAAAACAATTTCCTGTTATCAGACAAACAGCTCATCAAATGTTTGGCAACACGAAGTTAAAACTTTAATTTTTATCAAAATAACATAGCTGTAACAAATCATGGACCTGACTCTGTAGTGCATTTTCAAATGGTCTTCAAGAAAAAGTGAAGCTCTGATGCAACAGTTCAGTAGTTGTGTGGTAGTGCCTGAGAGATCAAAGAGCTTGTTCAACAGAAAAGGTTCTCTTTGGCTTTAGTTGGGAATATGTGGGGTGAAATATGGCTGCTTCTGTCTGTAAGTGATAAAGCAGAATGTATAGTTACATTAGAAAAAAGGGTTTAGATTCTCATTGTTTTACAACTTAGCCATTAATATCAGTTCATAAATTTGTTATCTTCTTGTAGGTTTTCTATATTATACTGCAGTTCTTTAGCCCACAACCTGAAGCAATAAAAATTGAAAGAAAAAGAAGAGATGATCTAGAATGGGAAGACTGGCAATATTTTGCCAGAAATTGCAGTATTTTTGAAATGGAGAACAATGGATCTCTGGAAAAACCAGACTCTGTCAACTGTCTCCAGATGCATAGGTATGAGTGGGTATTATCTGCATTATACAGATGCTTTGAACAGGTAACATCCTGACACAATTCATTTCTCTGTCCCAATGAGATAGAATATTTTAATTCGGTACATTCATTTGTTATGGACTGCTGAATATATAAAAGATCCTAAACATGACCTTTCTACTCAAGCCAAAAAGTCTTCTGTCATTTTTATCAGATTTCAGTCATTTATGAGTGTGCACAATTGATTCCTCTGTTATTTTTGAGGTATAGTTTTGAAATTTTGCATGGTAATGTTTTGGTGGCTATTGTCAGTAGAATTATGTAATATTGAGATGATAAGTGGGGCAAGGTACTGCTTTAACATTGTTCTAAACTGTCTAGTGAATGTGAAAGTCTGTCTTCTGATTCCTGGGAGTGCAGCTTAGGAAAGGGCCCAAACTGAAGTACAAAAGCCAGTCATTCAACCCTGCTAGTGTTCATGCAACACATTTAAGAAATGGGTTGAAAATGGTATCTTGAAGCTTTCTCATCTTTCTAAGCAAGAAGCAATGTAAAACTGTGGGAAGAGGGGCAAGAAGGATTCTGACCTTTTAGAAATACTTTGCAAGTCCTTTTCTGTAAGTTAGCATGTGAAAATTTAAAGCTATATAATATAGAAACATTTCAGAATATAGTGTATAATGTATGTAATAATCAATATGGCAGCATTTTGCACACACACAGGCACGTATGTACACACACATATATATAATTGAACTATACCACTACAAATGTTAAATGCATTATCTATTGCCTGAGCTCAGATGCCAGTCAGTATTAGGCTTGTTTAGTACCTGGCTGGAAATCAGTGGGAAAAATACATTACCAGGTGCTGTGGGCATTTTGTCTTTTTTTTTTTTTCTTTTTTTTTCTTTTTTTTTTTTTTTCACTTTTGCTACCTTTCTAAGACTTTTCAAGTGTCAGCATCTTTCTGTTCTCCAGGAGTTTAGAATTCTGAGGAGAGGAGCATAAGGTCATTTGAGTTACACCAGTTTTCAGCACAGGAATCTGAGCTTTATTGCTGATCTTTGAGGGTACAGGAGAAGGGAAATATCTCAAGTAAGACAAATGTTTTTGGATAAATAACCTAAATGAGGTGTAATACCACTTTCAGCCCAAAAATACATATTTGTATAATTTTAAGAAAGAACTGAGGAGTTAAATATTAACTGTTTCCGTAAATGTTTTCTAAGCAGCACAGTTTCTCCCCTTCAATTAAAATGTAAATGATGGTAGGAAATGACATGAATGAATAATTTTTGAGTACAACTGATGTAACGAAAGCTTTAAATGATAAGACATAGATTGGTGAATATTCTGTGTGCTCAAAGAGGAATTACTGTTGAAACAAAGCTCCAAATTTATGTCAGCAGTGTAACAGAGTTCCCTGGAGGATTTTATTGTAAAACAGAACTTGTTTCTTTCTTTTTTCTCATACCCACAAACTTGTAACTGCCAAGACATGTCCAGATTGTCTGTCCAGGATTTAGACACCAGTGTCCTTGTGTCCTAGTGGCCTATCCAGGATTCCCTGGGTTTACGTAGAAGGCAAATGACCTTGGCTTGATGGTTCTTGTTTTGGTGATCACATGCTAGTACTGAATGGACTCTTTTCTGTGTCCTTTAGGAAAAGAAAGTGATTAAGGTTTTTGTTTCTCCATCCTGTACTACTTATGTAAATTAGGAGTTACTCACTGTCCTTTATCCCCATATCAGAGGCTTGAATCTTCGCTTAGTCTGAATATTGGCTGACCCTTATTTTAGAATCTCCTTTGTTTTCCTGGTTTCCTGAGAAACTGCATGTAGATGTCCTAAAATCTTGATGACCTGCTTATCTAGTTGCCATCAGCCTTACATTCTTTCTGCTGTTCCTTCTGATGCTTCCATATCAAACTGGTGTTGTCTATCTGCCATTTGAACCTGTCTAAACACTTCCATTACAGTTCTATGTGCCGTGGAAGAAAAATACTTTATTTAGTTTTCTGTGGAGGAGAAGACATAATCACCCAGACAAACAGATATATTCCAGAGATTTTTATGAAGCACTGACCTGGATTAGGAGCACAGGAAATACAGAAATCCTTCATGAAGACAAAAGAGCATGACTCAGCAGACCTAGCCTAAAGAGAAATCTCATCTTTCAAAAACTGACATATTTTGAAGTGACATTTTTTGAATGTTGCATGTCAGGTGCCAGGTGATAATGTGGGATACCTATTTTTAATGATCCCATGTAGGTGTGCAAATAAGCAGACATTCTTTTCTCTTCCAGAGGCTAAACTCTTCCTATTACTTAGACCAGCATGACATGATTAATACCAAACTGTGCAAATGTGCAGTTTATATCTGCTTGTTTACTCAGTTTTACTGAATTCTCAGAACTGGCCTTCCCCTTTCTGGGTTTAAATATGCAATTTTACTCTCAATCTTACTTACTTTATTTACATTAAATTATCTTGCACTTCACTTGCTGGAAGGTGCCATGTGTTTCTGCCTCAGCTCAGTCATCAAATGAGATGATATGGTCCCGAGACTCTGGAATCTAAAATGTAACAATTGTTTTTATATGGTTTTCATATGTGTTTAGCAGGCATATTACTAACAATGTGAGCCCATTAATTATTGTGTTAATCATTGGAATGATTTCCTTATGTGGTTCAAGCCTTGTTTATGTTTCTTAAGGACAATATGTTAAACGTTTTGAAAATGTGTGCAGATTCAGTCACACTTCAATCATACTTTGAAATTGCCTGCTAAAGGCTTTTCTTTAAGTTTGGAGAGGATCATGGTAGTTTAGGATAAAACAGACATTTAGAGGACATTTCCCCTTCTTGAATTCTGGTGACTGGGAATCCACTGACGTAGTAATTTTTACCCAGAAAGAACAAAACCACCATGTACAGTTGAGACCCCCTGAGAAACAGAATGTTAGGAGCGAGAATCTATAATATATGTAATATTTTGAGTTTAATTTGTTTTCCTCTCTATTTAAACAGCTTTACACCGTATTCTCGAGGTAACCTAACTTTCAGTGTTCTTACTCCGGAACCAAATCACCGACCTGGTTACAATGATTTTTATAATACTCCATCTCTCCAAGAATTTGTAAAAGCTACCCAAGTGAGGATTCATCTCCGTGGCCAGTATCACACTAGTGAACCTTGGGTAAATTTTAGGCATAGGTACTACGGAGTTAATGAAATTACAGTCAGCGGAAGGTAAGTGTTAGGTGACTCTTCCATGTTACAGCTGTGCACAGCATATAAGGACCTGCCTAAAATTTCATCAATTTGTTTTGCTTTTACATTTATGATTGAGAAAGGAATTTGGTCTGAAGCAGTGAATCAAGTTGGAAATGATCGGTTTACTGTTTTTTAAAAGTCTTTCCTCTCATGTTATTTTACAATTAATTATACTTATTACACAAATCTGTCAAAAGCAATCCTCTCCTTGGAGTTACCAATGCCTCTAAGCAAAGGCTTATGACTGAAATGATGCTTTGTGCTTTACTTCAGTAGCTCTTCCAAGCTGTAGATTCCCAGTCATGGCAATTTTAACAGTCAATGCAGGGCTCATTCTTTGTTTTAGCTGGAGTTTTCCTTTCAAAATTGGGTAGCTGTCAATAAAACTGTTGTATTATCTGTGACTGACAACTTTATTGTATATGGTAAGTGTGCTGTCTTGTGAAAGGACTAATTATGCCCTGTAAATAATATGCAAATTTGGCAATGAAATAGAAGCATATGGTGCAGATTTGTATTATTATTCCCGAAATTATTTTGGTAGTTCTCATTTTGAGAGAAAGCACCCTGTTAGATGTCATGTTTACATTAAAATTTTCTGTTATTAATATGTTTTGATTATTGATTTAGATGTATTATCATAATGAATTTACTAAAACAGCTGTATCTTGGTGAGAATGTAACAGTAAAATAATTTTAGCTGTAGTTTGCAAAGCTGTGCCATGCCTTCAGAAGAGCAGCCCTTCAGGTAGAGTGGAATGGTTATTGACTATTAAGACTCTATACAGCTTTTATTTAATTAAGAAGTGGACATTTTAACTGAGATAAAATGGGTTAAACTACAAAATTATTCCTAGTACGGTTAAGATTTCTTGAAAAACTGGAGCCTCACTGGAAGTCTTAATATTGATGAATAATTGTAATTTATTTAATAAGATTTTACAAATTGTAACATACCGAAATGCAGTTTTCGTTACATATTGTATGAGGCAAGAATAGCTCTACTGCATGCTGGTAATTGTTGATGCTTAAGAATGTATTGAGTGATGTAGTCTTTTTTAGTTTACTGCATTTAAGAACATTCTCTTCAGTGGCATTTATTTGTTCTTCATAAAGAACCAGACTATGCAATACACAAGATTGACTTTGTGACTGTGTAATATATTGTTGGACAGATATGTTTTCATGTTCTAACTCTTGACACTACCTGCTGTTCTTTCAGGTGTAATTGCCATGGCCATGCTGATGATTGTGACACAGCTATGAAACCATACAGGTGTCTGTGTGTCAAGGAAAGCTATACAGAAGGAAATAATGTGAGTCTCTCCTTTTCTATCTAGGCCACCCATGAACAGCCCCAAAACTGGAATTTTATTCCTTGGAAAAAGTGTGAATAAGTGTGTTAGTGTAATCTTGTCTTCTATACGGAAACTTTCTGTAAAGATTTGTATCAGTTA
This sequence comes from Petroica traversi, assembly GCA_025920805.1. Lineage (NCBI taxonomy): Eukaryota > Metazoa > Chordata > Aves > Passeriformes > Petroicidae > Petroica > Petroica traversi. The sequence continues at coordinate 10,593,173 of JAHLSL010000010.1, forward strand.
GGGAAACAGATATATTCTGCTCTCCACCCTCACCAAAAGCCATTCCACCACAGACCGTCAGGGATGTTGTGGTCAGGGATTTGATTTTGTGTTGGATGATAATGCCACTTTCAAACATTAGATTCAAACCTGAGTTTGGACTGTGAGCATGTAATAAATACTGTCTCTGCCTGCTCTAACAACTAGCAGGAGACCCGTAGAGTGAAGGTACTACCCCATGGTAATTTTAGTCCGGTCCTATGGGCTCCAGACTCATTCAGCAGGTGGAATGCAGAAGGCAAAGTCCTGCAGTTCAGCTTGCAATTTAGTTTCATTTGCAAGAAAACAGTTCAAGTGGTCCATAATCCATTCCAAGGAACCATAAATGCAAAATTATAATTTTTCTTTTTTTTTCCCCAAACAATTTTATAATTCTTAACTGTGGAAGAACCAAAATGGGGTTGATTACTGTAAGTCATGGAATTCTAGATAAATACATAGAGGAGAACTCAGAATAATGGTACCACTGCATTTATTTCATGCAACCTTGGGTTTTCTTGGAAGCTGTTCACATTCAACTTAAAAGCAGAACCGTCATGTACGAGTAAAAAAAATTTGCTCTAAGAAAAGATTCCCTAGATTAATTATTTATCTCAGAAAAAAAAAAAAAAGCAAAAGAAGTTGAAGTTAAGAAAGAATGAGCTACATCAAAGGAATTAATCCCTCAACCTCACTGAATGTTAGATTTTCATTGTGAGTACATGTTGTATTCCTTACTACAGTTTGGAAATAGCCATTCTAAAAATTAAGAAGGGGTTATGTGGAATAGCAACAGCAGTAGCAAAGGGGAGACTAATCACTCATCAAAAAAAAAACCCCAAGCAGCCTGTGCTTGCTGAAACAGAGTGGGCAGAGGTAACCTCACAGCATTTGATACAGTACTTATGATCATGTAAAGATCTTTATAAAACTTCATAAGGGATCTAAGTTTTCTCCCTTCTTAAGCAGAAGTGTAGCATCTACAGTCTAAATGGGACTTGAACAGAAATTTCAAGTTTTTAGATCGGTCAAATTAGAAAAAAAAATTCAAGCTGACAGTGTCCCTTTAATTAGAACACACAGTGTGAAATGTTACTTTGTAAGGATTAATTATAAATATTTAATAAGATCTGGAAGTTCACCAAGCACTCTTGCAAGACTTATGCTACCTTGTGAAAACAAACCAAATACATTTTAATGATGTATCTGCCTTATCAGATATTTCCTGACAATGTTAATGGGTTGTTCCACTGAGTGTCACATCTTTGATTTGGCATACATGCATTGTAACTATAATTGAAGTGCTTGAATTAGCTGTATTAATTCAGAGTACAATAAGGATGTTGTTTAATTATTTTTCTCATTCTTTAATAACCATGTCAGTATATATTAAATATGAAATAAAATAACAGTAGTAGTAAAATCAAACTAGTATTTGGAAATGTACCACTAACTACTATGAATTTTATTAAAGATTTACATGGAATCCAAACAGCTTAAAGATTCTGGGGGGTTTTTTGTGGTTTTTTTTTTGGGGGGGGGGGGGGGGTTTTTTTTTTTGGGGTTTTTTTTTTTTTTTTGGTAAGGCTAGCACTTAAAAGCAAAACCAGAATCTATCCTGCTTTTTGACTAAGGCTTGGCAATGATAAAACCCTATCTTAGAGATTTACACCTGTTTCTTTGGTTCCCAACCCAGTGAATTAGGAATTGTAAACATTAATTAATTAATTAATTTTTGGGGGGGTTTAAGTAAGCATTTGATGAAGCAACTTTTTTGGTAGAGAAAAGCAAAATATTTTTGAGAAGAAATAGCAGTATCAGCAAGAAGTCTTTTTTTAAGTTCAGTTCTGTGCTAGCAGTGAGTCACCACAACGGAGGTGCTGTAAGAAAGTTTTTTTGCTTTAGGATGAGTTTTTTTAGTATCTTGGACCTGAAATCAGAGATCTTTGTCAAGCTTTTTACATATGGCAGAATATATCCTTGTCAGATTTACACTTAATACGCTAAAATTACTGTCTTGAATTTATCTGGCATATGCATCTGGCTAGCAGTTGTGCATCAAAGCAAAACCAGATATGAAAAATCTGCATAATTATGACAAATAGAAATCTTAGTTTAGGTATTTGAATCACTGTTTTATGAAATTTGACATACCAAACAGAATTTTTCTTTTATTCCTGAGTTCCATTTTGGTGAAGAATGATGATGAAATATGTTGCTATGAAATCTGAGATGGCAGGAAGAAGTGGTTGCTTAAGAATGATTTGCAGATAATGAGGGGCCAGATTATGGAAAAGGAGGAAATTAATCCTCACAAAGCTTGTCTCTCATTCTGTGAAAAAATTATTCAGGTTCTGTATCTACAAATTGTTCTGTAAATGCCTTGGGTCCAGCTTTGGGAAATAGCTCTGCCTTTTACAAATAGAAACTGAGGGACCAAGTGTGGAGTCCAGATTTTGGTAGCATTTGTATGCAAAGATTAATTCATAGACTTGAGTAAAAGTATGTTCAAATACTTTCCAAGGTGTCACATGACAAGCTGGAAACAGCCCATGAAAGAACAAGACAGTCAAGCAAGGTAAACCTTACACTACAACCTCAGACCCTCTTTTAAATCAATCATATAGAACTTAATTCAGAAAAGTAGTGGCAAAATATACAGGAATGATTATAAAAATCATAATAGAAAATATAATTTAAAATAAATAAAGCGACTCTGATAAATGCTTGAGAAGATATGAATGGAAGTGAGAGATTAACTGGATGCAGTAAAGGCTTCAGGTCTTCAGAATTTTCTGTAATGGTCCTAAACATCAGAGGTCTAAAACCTGGATATGGCATATGTTGATTTATCAAGAATTGAATAAATAAGGCTTTTTATCTTGTTACAAAAGAAGCTATGTAAACCTTAGCTAAAGGTCAAGCTGTATCATGTTAGCTGTTGTAATTAATCATAAGTAGTCATGAAGAGTGGTAAATATTAACTACATTACACTCAATAACAAAGAGTTCTCTCTTGCAGAAACAAGTAAGCCAGCAAAAAAATGCACTTTTTGGTACATAGAGCATTGGGATGGAACCCCACAAGACACCTTTCATTTCTGTTTTGTCTTCTTTTGTCCCATGGAGTCACTTAGCGTGTTCTAATTTTCGTTTTGTTGGGTTTTTTTAAATTTTCTCTTCTCCTTGTAAAACCCAGTTTTACAGTTTTACAGTTTTAAGTTTAATAACTCTTTGATCATTGGGAAATTCACAACGGACAGTTGTAGTTCGCTGGTAGTCTTGGTAAATATTCAAATACTGTAGTGAGGGTGCTGGTGAAATCCATGAGGAGATTAAGACTGTCTTTAGGGCATGGCAAAGCTGTGCTGGAATAGATATTCCCTAGAAGCCATATTTATTTGGCTAAGGAAACGAAACGGAGTGAAAACATAGTGGATGGATACAGAAGAGGATCTTGTAGGAGGGGAAAAACTGTGTATGATTAATTATCCTATTACAGTCAACACTTACAGGGCAGCGTAAATAAACATGGAGCTTTTTAAAGACAAGTCAGCATTTCAAAATGCCTGAGAAGGTGGCATTCTAACCTTGGTGTCACTTCATCAGATTTCTAAATTGTGTACTTTTAATAACATATGTTACAGAAACGTATGTCTAATATAAGTATTGAAGATGTGTATGTACACTTTTTATTGCAACTGAACTTTGAGTGTGGGCTGAAAACTCCCGCATGGATTACAAAAAGAAAAAAAGGAATTAATTCCACATTTTATATATGTGTATATATATATACATATATATATATATTTATACAGATGCCACTGAGAGGCTAGCAGCAAGATATTTAAAAAGTGTTGGAGTAGAAGGCTCTATTTTATCATGACTTAATGCAAGTTTTAAAGTATTGTTACTGTTGCCTTCTGAAGTGATTCTTTGGATATTTGTTGACTGTCTCTACTGTCCTCAGAATTTTTAGGGCCTAAAAATGAACTTGGTACATAGAGGCTTAGGCTGAAGTCACTGGTGGTCTTTCCATAAGTATTTTGGGTTCAGGAATCTTGAAGTTAAAATTTTAATAATAATTGTAGTAAAAAGACCCCAATAACTTGAATTAATTATTGGAAATAATTTTTTAATTGTAGTTTTAGACTAATGAATTGGGCCAAGTTAGGCTTGGTATTTTGACCACCTGGCTCCATGTGAAGTTTTCTCAGGTGTCCTCGTTTGAGAGATAGTTGTCTGCTAAGGAAGGTAGGAGCCTCCCATGGAATGAAAAATGTAAATCCTTTCCCTCTGAATTGTTACAAATTTGAAATCAAAGGGGCTCTCAGGCAGAGATATGAGGATAGGAATACCAATTCTTTACTAATACGTAAAACAAAAACTAACAAATAACAAAAAAACTATAGGCATAAAACCACAAACAGAAGCCGACACCCAGTACCAGCGTGCTCAGCCTCAGGCACCTTTCCCTGCGGTGCAGTTCCAGTCACAGCCAGCAGGGGCGCTGGTGGCGCCCCGTGGGCAGGCTGGGTGCACTGATTCCCCCGCGGCTGCAGGGGGCGCTCCGGCGTGAGCCCAGGTGACACGAGGCGATGGCGGCTGAGCTCAGGCAGGGAGGGATGGAGGAGAGGCTTTGCTTCAAAGCCCTCGGGGCAGCGATGTCGGTGCCGCGGCAGGATCCCAGGGAACAGCAAGGGACAGCAGGATGTCCCGGCAGGCACGGGCTGTGAGGAGCAGAGTGGAGAGCAGGTCCGTGCTGCCGGTGTGACCCTTTAGCAAGCAGCCGCTCTGACCGGTCTGCTCCGAGATCCCCTAGAGAGCAAGAGCCAACAGCTGTCTGTCTTGCCCAAATCTCACATTATCTCTGCCCCCTGAGAAGAAGCTTGCCTCTCTCTGGCTTGGCTACCTTCTTTTGTTTTCTTAAGTACCCAAGCATTAATTCCTTAGCAACTTTTGGGAGAAAGAATTCCTTAAGAAAAACGAAGTGAAGAAATCCAAACCCCAACGTCAGGAAACTTCACAGATGTTGAGAAGTTCAGATACTATATATCAAGAAGGCATGTTATTTGCCATAGGGAAAGCCATATATTTAACATTTTTTCTGAAAGGCCTAGATGTTACTGAGAGTGAGGACATCTGGGTGTTACAGAGAAAGGCTGGTTTTGTTAAGTGTTAACATTCTTTGCAGATCTTCTGCTAGACCTCTTCATGGGGCTTTTGGAAATGTACCTTGCCATTTTGGCAAGAACCAAACCCCTGATCTCTCAGTTTGCAAATCTCAACTACTGTACTTTGGACAAATGCAGAGTTTAGATTTGGTAAATGAAGGAAGACCTGAAGATGGTAACATGTACATCATAGTGCTACCAAATGTTAAAGTTCAGCCCTAGAAGTCTGGAAGTTAAATGCAATTCTAAATCTAATAAAGGTGTGTCAAAGAGCAGGGTGAAGCGGGGGTCCAGTGCCCATTATTATTGCATGCAGGTGTGACAACTGATAGAAAAACAAGTGTTTCACACTCGTTGCCAACTCCTGAATGTCTGCTTTTTTGTCAAGGAGGTTATAGATGAGGGGAGTCAATCTCTTCTCCCAGGTAACCAGTGATAGAACAAGAGAAAATAATCTCAAGTTGGACTAGAGAAGGTTTAGATTGGATATTACACTGAAAGGGTTGTCAGTGATTGGAACAGATTACCCAGGGAAACTGATGGAATCACTGTCTGGAAGTCTCTAAAAGGGTGTAGAATTGGATTTCAGGGACATGGTTTGGTTTAATGATGAGCCTGGCAGTGTTACATTAATAGTTGAATTCGATGATCTTGAAGATCTTTTCCAAACTTAGTAATTCTGTAATTATTAAAAGTTTTGTCAAAGTTTTAAAAATCACAGAACAAGAGGTGTTTCAGAGAGGCTCCTTGCTATGTAATCAGATGCCATCTTTTTCTCTCTTACTCATTTGTGCTTGTGTGTCATTTAACAATAGGTGCAAGCACAGGTGTGCATAAGTAACTGATCCAAGATTAAATCTGAAATGAGATGATGAATGCTTTCATCTGCCGTGTGGCTGGCTGTGCGCAAATGGAAAAACTCAGGGCTGGCAGGCTGGTAGCTAATCCTGCGCTGTTTTCCTTTCAAGGAGGACATATTTCCGTAGACATGCTGCGAGGAGGAACTGCATGAGCTGGAGAGCTTGGCTGGTAGCTTGTTTCTTTGTTGTGCTTACAAGTTGTGCCATGCCTGAATGAACCCTCTTGTCTCCTGTTCTTGGGTGCTGTGTAAATGCTGATTTTTCTCAGTGCGGAGAGAGAGGGGAGATGGATGTAAATGAGGGAAGGACTTGAATTAACTTGTGAAGAGTTATGGTCAAAGTGTTGCTCTTAGTGCACTAAAACTAAGACAATCACAATTAGGCAGCCATTGCTCTGGTAAACAAAGTTCAAGGTCTCAAGTGAAACCCTGCTAATTTTCATACTGAAAACTTTTTTCTCTCACTGTGGTGATATTGTGTTTTTGTTGTTTTTTAACAGATTAGAAAAAGGTACAGTGGTTATTGCTATCTTATTGCTTTCTCTTTATTTCGTGTATTAAAATGGAATTTCAGTAGATAAATTCATGTGCTTTCATTTTCTCTCTCAAATGATTTTTGTTATAATTTTTGACTGGTCTGCAGTTCTTGGATTATTTTAAATTTATGGTTTATAGTTCAGTTTATTTTACACACAGTTGATGCTTTCCCAGCACCAGCTGCGAGTGAAATAGTTTAGAAACTTCAATACAGTTTCCTAGTTTTCAGTGTATAGGTGATACAGACACACTAAAAAATAACAAATAATTGTAATAGTGCTTGGAATAATGACCATGAAGAATGATGATCATGCTTCTCAGACTTAAGAAGGAAGTTATCCAAAAAAGAAAATAGGTTATTTTGAAGCATTTAATTCCTTCTTAAAGTCAGCAATTATGACTGCAGTATGTTTTGTATCTTTTGTTTCACTCACAAGGTCATTGTAATAGTTCAAACTTCAGTTACTGCAATGTTAGAAGCTGCAAGAATGGACATTGTTTTAAATGCATCCAAATGGCAGAATGTCTTCTGTGCCATAAAGCACCATTTTGCATTTTTCAAAGTTTAAGTAAATCTAATTTCAGGATGTTAGCCTGTTTTGAGTATCTAAATTCTTAAAATTTTGATCTTCTGCCCACCTTTCTTGGTTTTATTGTGTTTCTAAAGTGACTTTAAAAGGTTAAAATAATAATTAAAATGTTTGGTTTGTTATTTCCCTTTGTGCTTTCTCACTTTTTATTTAAAACTAATATTATTAATATTTAAATTGGGGAAAACACATAGAAAAATATGAATATAGAGAATATATTAGTGTATTTGTGAGATGAAGAAATATTCATGTCAAAGAAGCAGCACTTTCTTTTATTTGTGATTTATTTCAGTGTGGTCGCTGTTTGCCACTGTACAATGACAAGCCTTTCCATCCAGGGGACCAAGTTCATGCCTATAACTGCAAACCGTGTCAGTGTTACAGCCATGCAGCAAGCTGCCACTATGACTTAGCAATGGATCCTTTTCCTCAGGAACACCACCGAGGCGGTGGTGGAGTGTGTGATAACTGTCAGCACAACACAGCTGGTGAGCCAAAGAAAATGGGCTGTTTATTTTACTGCTCCTTTTTGACTAAGTCTTATGTCAGCTGAAATCAGTAATGCTCAAAGGTTGACGGTCCAACAAATTCTCATGTATATGTATTTTTGAAGTATTCAGATACTGCAGTAACAGCACTGGTGCAAATTCTTAAGCCATGGGAAAATACTGCAAAATTTAATCCAATCTTGTATAAAAACTTTCATGCAAAACACATTCTAATAAGTAATTAAAACATATGGTTTCAAAGCTATTCCCATTACATAGGCTAGAACATTAATCCAAAATATAATCTTGTTGGACTAGTTTAACAAACAGCATATAAAAAGATTATCAAATTTTGCTCTAATGTCAGTTTCTCGCTTATTGAATAAATCTCTTTATTCAATGTAGGTAGTACATTTGAATACTTTTTAAAGTATCTTTTAAAATATTTTAAAAGATTCTCTTATATTTCAATTTCCTTGGCTCTGTCTAGTAAAGAGAAAAAAGAAAAGTTTCAGGTTCAATTTTTTATAAAAAAATGTATAGGCATTTGCATGGCACAGCTTTTATGTAAGTGTGGTATTATATAACAGATGGAAGTTTAATGGAGTAAAACATAGTTTGTAACAGGTTCATTGTTTCATATGCTCTGGATCACTAAATTGGCAGGTAGAGATGAAAGGTGCATTAAAATGGACGTCCTGAAAATTATAGGATTCTCTCAAAGGAATAGTCTTTAATTTTGAATTATACAGCTAATTTTAATGAATTGGAAGCCATAATGCATAACCTTTCTTTCATGCAGGAAGGAACTGTGAGCTGTGCAAGGATTTCCATTACAGACAAGCAGGTGCAGATCTCTCAGCCACTGATGTTTGCAAACCCTGCAACTGTTACGCAACAGGCACCAAAAACAAGAGTCTCCTGTGTAATAATGTAAGTAGCTTCAGTAGAGGAAAAGAAAAAAAATGTTTCAATCAGCTGGGTAGACAACCATGAGATTTTACAAAACCTATTCAGATGGTAACTAGTCATATAAAAAAAACAAACTTAAGTTTAGCCTTTTCAAAATGATAATTGACTCACATCAGATATTTGAATGCTGAGAAAACAGAGAGGAATTTGAGATGTACTGCTGAAGAGTTAGTCATCTAGATCAGCAACAGACATAAAAGACATGTGAATAGTAGTTTTGAGATGCTACCTCTGCACTTAGTAATGTTAAAACATCTAGGTTTTAAGTGTTTTTGAAGGTCTTGATACTGTCTTAAAGTTACTAAAAGGTTTGAAAATTCAGGCAATAAGCTGAGCCTGAAATGGAACTAAAATTAAGCTACTTTTCCCTATAATAAGACAAGGAGTGATCTCACTTTGAATTTATAAAGTCCACTAAAAATAAAAGAAACCTACAAAGTGATGCTGAAAAGAGAACACTGTCAGCTATGCTTTTAAAGCCAGTGGACCTCATTGACATGCAAGCTGTCTAGTCCAATAATAAATCTATCTGTAACTTTTAAAACGTGCATGTTGAAAAAAAAATGCAGGAAAAGTGATTAAAATCTTGAACATATACTAAAGATATATTGTGGTTTGTGTTCAATTCTCGTGTGTCCTGTCCGTTGCCAAAATCTAAATTTTATTAGGAATTGGGAAGAAATAATTGCTTTGAAATTTATTTTAAAGGTAGAACTTATTCTACAGGTAAATTTGATAGAATTTCTTAAGCTTGTTGCTACTTTTCCTATCTCTTCTTTTTTCAACACTTCAATTTGTGAAGTAATCTCTGGATTTTTTCATCATATCTCTTATCATTGCATTTTATTTAACAGTGAACTCTTGTGGATCCTGTTTTGTTTTCATCCTCAGTTCTACAGAGGTGCAGATATGTGCCCATTTTGACTCACTGCACCTCACAGGCCTCATGCATTGGTACATATTCTGTGTGACATGCAAATTTAGCAGCAATGTGTTTTTTAAAATATTTTTCTGTACTACAAAGAGAAATTCTTTTATAATTTTCAGTCTTCTGAAGTAACACATGCTGCCAGTAGCACAAAAATGGGGAAAAAAAGCTTGCAAAACACAGGTATCATGTTAGGACTATTTTTCAAGACATAGGAGGAATGAAAGCAAATGCTCATTTTCATAACCAGGGTTTGTGGTGAAATGTTAACCCAAATCAGTTTAACTGTGATTAGTAATCAGAGGAGCAGTAGTTTACAGAAATCAGTGCTTTATACTTAAATATACAAGAATGTTGATGATGCCTGTCTATGAAAGTATGGATGGGGAGATAAAACGGGAAAAACGGGGGAGACTGTATTGTTCGATAAAGCATCAATTGCTGCAGCAGAAGCAGAGCAGGGAGAAATGATTGAGAGGCATTAAAGAATAGATTAATAGGGCTGAGGACTAAAGGCTGAAATGAATTACATGGAATAAGAAGGCATCATTGGAGGAAGTATTTCCAAATTTGACCTGTGGAAGATGGAATCATAAGGAATAAGGACCCTACTCATGAAAATTAATTGTCACATCACACTGATAATTTTCAAGGAAAGTTGCCAAAAATGGGGTAGAATACACTTTTACTGCATAACTCATCACTTTCTTCAGATCATCAACATTTTTTTCTTTTTGCGAAGTGCCACTTTAGTTGCTAAGTTCCAAGAGGTACAGAGTTCCAAAATGAATCCGTTGAATCACGAAACAATCTATTGAATCACACAGAGCATTTACTCATCAAATGAAGTGTTATTTGTGCTGATAGTTTGCAAGATGTGTAGAAGAGCTGTCTGTAACACAGTTGCCGCCATCTTAGTTCTTTGGACTGCTCATGAAAACTTTATACTTCTATTCACCTATTGCACTCTACCCTTGGTGAGAAATGCATGTAGGTATGGAGCATTTCTCCCGTGCAGCATTTCTCACTTCTCATACATCTGAAGATCATGTCCTTACAGATCATGTACTTACAGATCAGTGTGTTACTTCCTTTGTATTTTAAAGTGCAAACTAACACAGTAAAGCTTCAAAGTTGTGACTTCATGGCTTACAGGTGAAATTTTAGAAGAATGGTGTAGCACTGCATACATGAGCAAGTCTTGCAATGCCTTAAAACTCGCAGTGATTCAAGGGAAGGTGCTTCTGCTGTGATAGTGAGTAAATAATTGTAATTAGTAATGACTTGGCCAATTATAAAAGGTTATTTTTTTCAGGTGTTTTGGGCTCAAAACAAGAAGTTAACATTGGAAAAAGAAACTTCCAAGTGTCAGCTTAATTTGTTTTATTTAGTAAGGTCAAGCCTTATATCACATTTATTGTCCAGAATTGGAGAGACTTTCTGATTATGTTTTTGGCAGTATGTTGCTTCTATTACAGACAACAAAGAAGACTGATTTGAAATTACAGGCATATCCTAGGGAAAGAAGTTGATTTAACTTTCAGAAAGGCTTAGGCAAAGGCTTTTTTCAGCAAATTCCATATTATACTCTAAGAAATACATATGGCCAACAAGAATTTAAGAAGTCAGAAGTTATATTTATGATACTGTGATATGTATGTGTTGAATATGTACTAGGTGAGTGCTGTGGCTAAATAGTTTGCTGTATTCTAACCAACAATTAAGGCCATTCTTTGGAATGTGCTACCCTTTTTTTCTGGGTGCTTAAATGTCTTTTTAAGTGCATGAATCAGTCTAGTAACAGGACATTGGAAGGGTTCCTGAACAGGCTTCACTTAGAATTTGTCATTCTGGGTGTGATGTGGTAAAGTGTCCCCCAGTTAAAGAGTGGTATCACTAGAGTCTAAAGCAGGTGAACTGCTTGGTATGTCTAAAATTCAGAAACCTTAAGGGTTTGGATTCCTGATTAAGGACAGTGAGGCTGCAGCTGTGGTTCATGCAGGAGAAGTTTGCTGGCATACCTTTTGTACCTGTTTACATTCAAGGATATATAGAAATAATGTGTATTTCATACGTAAATTGTGAATGACACAAGGGATACATGTGAACTCAGCATCAGTGATTTTCTCTATCAAATAACAATTGTAATTATGAGGTCCCAAGACACAGCAACACTTGGTAGTAATACTTGGCTAGCTTCATCCTCAGAGTGAGCAACCCAGACAGATACTTTTCATCAGTGATGTAGTACCAAGATGGTCACGTTGATGCACAGGCTGTTTGTGTCTGCTGACTGCTTGGGTCAGAACCATGCCTCTCAGGCATAATTAACAGGAGAATTTCTGCTTTTCTATAACCAGCATAATTGAAATACGTTTCTTTAAATGGCAGATAGCATTCGAATCAGGGGAAGGGAGGAAGTTTCAGTAATATCTCCAGTGTGCAACTGGTAAAATTCTGGTTAACAAAACCTTTAAATATTCACTGCTACCAATATTTTCAATTACACCACAGTTTCCAGAGTAAGGTAGGGTTACAGCAGTAATAACCGTTATAACAAAAATAGCACTTTGTGTCATAATTCACTTACATTTTTATGTAGTTATTGAAATGGTTTGTTACATCAAATTTGATGCCATTTCCCATATTCTAACCTCTGATCTACTATTTCTGCAGCATTATAAACATTTTTTTATCAGCTTGTATGACTTCTTGGAAACAGTATTCATTGCCAAGCATTTCACAGATTATTTTGGTGCTTCCCTGTCTGTACAGAAAAATTAAAGATACGATTTTTCTATATTTCTCATTTTAAAATCAAATTTTCACATTAAGATTAAGCCCAAATATTCTTTTTACAGGGAGATCTGCAAATTGGGTTGTTGGCTGGTTCCTGGATAGAAGTTGCATTTTTCAGTTGGGCAGACATTTCTCCCTTGTTTCAAGAGTTATATTTATTCTTCACGCATAAATTTTTTTTCCCTGTTAAGATTAAATTTGAGGACATACATTTTCTGCAGGTGAATGTGATGAAAATTACTGCTTCTTGTAATAGTTTAACACAAAATTATCTGAAGGTACTGGTATTCTTCACTTCTTTTAGTACTTAGCAATCTACATATTTCACTTGTGGCATCTGGAAATACCCACACTTTGCTCACAGTTAGGCAGAGGTTTCCAGGTATTCGGGATCAGAACAGCTGTGCTGCAACTAATCTAGCACAGTATCCTCTCAGATTTCCACAAGCATGATCCTACTGTGATGTGTTTTTCTAGATTTCAGTTATTTCTGGGTTTAGGGCTACCTGAGCTAAACTCAGAATTTTCATCTGAGTAGCCACATGTTTGGTGTCCACATATGGAATTAATCGAACCAAATCTTTAAAGCAATTAATTCCTTTAAGTTTACTTTCTTAGAATTTCCTGGTGGTCTGTCTTACAAATTGAGAAAAAAAATACTATTAATTCTATAAGACTCTCATGATTTTGTAGCCATGTGTTCGCTTCATTTCAGTCCTTTATTTCCAAACTTTCTAGACTTTAGTCTCTTTTCATTTGTATCTCTGCTTATTCTACTCACTCTGTGACCTCTTTTATTTTAGAAAGGGTAACCAGATACAAAAATTATGTAAAATGTTGATACAAAACAGATTTTTATGTCAGAATGATATTTCCTGTGTAATTTTCAGTTCTTTTCTTGATAGTCAGAGTATTCCTATTGCCTTTTTAACTGCTTCAGAGCTTCCAAATGATTTGTAGAGGAAATGGGGCAGCTTTAACAGCCTCTTTCTTGAGTGGTAATAGCTAATTTTGGACTTCTCACTGTCTACCTATAGTCAGTGTTGCTTTTCCCCAGGCATTAAGTTTGTACTTCTTGATGTAGAAATTCATTTGACTTTTTGATCATCCATTTGGTTCAGTGTGTGTGATATATTAAGACGTTATTGACTTAAAGCGATGCAGTAGTATCATGTAGTATGATTTTCCTTAGGGAAAAAAATTGCCAATCTTTTCCAATATATCATTTTAATTTCTAATAGAATGTAGAATAATAATAATGATAATAGTAGTAGTAGTAGTAGTAGTAATAATAATAATAATAATATAAAAAAGCCTACTAGAATGTAGATCTCAGAAGATTCCATACAGCCCTTTAAGGAAATTGATGTGATTTCATTCTTCTTTTACTGGTATTGATTTAAGAATATATTAAGTATTTCAGTAATTTTATATTTTGGTTCATCTAGAGCTTTACTTATGTGTAGTCACTTTTCAACAGATGAGATTTTGCTAAAATATTTTTTTTCTGAGGTTTTTGGCTTTAAATCAGTCTTAAAAATCATTCCGGAAATAGAAAGGGAGCACCTCTTTCATAATGAAGAGCCGTGGAAGATTTCCTTTTTGATCTCTGTTGTGGTTCTTTTTCCTGAATGTTGCACATAATCATCAAAACTTTAGTTTCATCTGCTCTCCTCAAAGCAAAATTGTTGTCAGTGCTATAGCCAGTCAGTCATAACTTTGTCTGGATAAATCTTGATACCTTTGGGAACAGAGATTCCACATCCCCTTTGGATAGCCTGTTACTGATGCTGCACTTGTCCTTTAATGAAAAGTTCCAATGTCCACTCTAAATCTGCTAATCATATCACTTAATTATTTATTGCGCTGATTCTCTGATGGTCGTCCTTTGTTCTGACATTTAATTTTTTTTCCTTCCTTGAGGTATGTTGCTTGTTAAGTGCCCATTTTTGTGTTGCCTTATTCTAGTTTTAAAATTTGTTGGTGATTATCCTCTTATATTTTGCTTCCTATTTTGAATGTAATGCTTTCCTTCTTTTGGTAGCTTTTTGAGTAACTTCAAAGTTTTTTGGGTATGAGTCGAGTGTGATTGTGTAACCTGTCTGTGCTGCGATCACTAACACAAAAATGTTTCTTTCACAGTTACGCATTAAACTGGGTATTTTTCTTCATTTAGGATTAAACACAAAGTTGCTTTTCAGATGTGAGTTCTCTGATGAATGGCTGTGATGCATGACTGGGTCTTTTATAATACATTAAATATCTAGATCAAATCCAGTCTAAAAGGGAATTAACACGAAAATCCTTGTTGCTGTGTTTTCTGCTGTTATGGTCTTTTAACTCTTCTCATACTTGCTGTTATCCTGCCTTTTTAACATCTCCATCTTCCTGAAAAATAAGGCTGATCCATCAGTAATAGATCTCTATGCAGAAGTCATTTTGAAGAGATTTTATGGACTACAGAATTCTTTTATGCGGAAAGGGTAGGAGTAAATGCTTCTCTAACTTCTATTCAGAATTTTCTGCACTGAGAATTTACTATTAGATGCTTAAATACTCTATTTTTCATTAATAAAGCTTACAGCTTCATTTTAGATTTGAGGGTGTGATGATTATTTTAAGTGGAACTTGCAAGTAGCTTTGTCTCTCCTGTTGTTTCAACTTGGCTTGACTCGTGGATTAAAGATGAAAAAAACAACTCTTAAGAGAAATTTTTTATCCAGTATCTAATTAAAAGCAAAGTGCATTGAATTGCAGTTGTTGATGTAATGGATAAATACTGGTTTTGAATTAATGTGCTTATAATATTTGTAAATATTTGCACTGAAAAAAAATACTCTGACCCAAAGAAAATTCCTTATATCACAGTTTCTTTATTTCTGCATTTCCCAGAACACTCAGGTAGAAAACTTAGGTTTTGTTCCTTGATAATGAATCCTAAACCTGCCAGTTCCCATCTTTGTGTTGCTTTGACTCCCTGCTATTATTTTTATGCTGTCCATTAACTGAAATCTTTGTTTCTCCTTCCCTGTGTTGTTGCCCTTTTCCTGTGGTTCGTTTCCCCACCGTACTGGAAAGTGATGAATGTCAAGATTGGTGTTCTTCCCTGGCTTTCAGAGGTCTGAAATTGAGGTAGCTTTTCAAGAGCCCTTTAATCTTGCACAGGATATGAGACTCGTACTCCCTGCTTATGGTGCAGGCATAAGACAGGATGTGTCAGCTCCTTCTGAATAGTAATGCTACACCTTTAGGGAGAAGGTGAGGACCTTTACATACCCCGACTGAAGTTTTGGATCCAAGCTGAACCGAGAAAAGAAGGAGAGGGTTTCAGTTGCTGAGCAGTTTGGTCACATCCTTCAGTAAAGGAAGAGGAAATGTACCTTGGATGAGTAATCAGATGGGAAAGCCTTCAATTTTTCTTCATTCTTAGTATTTAACTAACATTTTTACTGAAATAAATAAGCATATGGGCAGAACAAAAAATGCAAAACTTGACCTTTGAAGATGACAGTTCTTTTTTGGTAACTGTGATTCAAAAAAGTATTCGTAGTAATAGAAGCCACCATATATACGATGCAATTTTGTAAATGCTCTTTGCAGGTTCTCTGTCCAGATGGTAAATACGGCTGCATTGTTGACTCACTTCTTCTTTCCTTCTGTTTTGAAAGAACAGGACTTTTAAACTCTATTTAAGTCGAATAGTTGCACTCTTTATATTTCTCTTTTTATAGTTCAATATTTCTCTTTTTTCCTCTCTCTCAATAAATTGAAAAAATGCTCACAGGCTGCTTTTTTTTTCTGTTCCATTTAAAATTTTCTCCTCCCCAACTCATGCTCCCATTCTTGTTGCTAATGAATGTATCATCTAAAAATAGATATGTTCACCATTCTATAATATTTTGTATCTTTCTAGATTGGAGGCCAGTGTAATTGTAAGAGACATGTGTCTGGCAGACAATGCAATCAGTGCCAGGAAGGATTCTACAATCTGCAACAGTCAAACCCTGATGGCTGCAGTCCCTGTAACTGTAATACCTCTGGGACAGTCAATGGAGATATTACCTGTCACCAAAATTCAGGACAGTGCAAGTGCAAAGCAAATGTTATTGGTATGTGTAATGCAAGAGTTCGGAGCCATTTTTCTTGTTTTCTCTGGAAATAAAACGCACTGGTTTCTAAATGAAAGGTACAGAAAGCTCCTTTGCTGAAGGCAGATTGCAAAAATGAATGAAATTAACTGTTGAAAAATTATTAATTTAATAATTCTATCAAACTACAGCTTGAAGCTTAGTTTAATCAACCCTTTAGAAGTTTCTTTATGGCATAGCTACGTTAGCTTACATAGCTTCATACTAATAACTCAAAGAAATAATGTAATTTGCTTACTGCATAGATGTTTCTTTTAGGAAATTAGCACTTTTTCAACATGTTTTATACTTAATGAGTTCTAAGCAAATCGTTTCCATGCTAGTTTTCTTAATAGACCAAAATAAATGGATTTTTTTCTCAAAATATTCTGTGCTACAGGGTCCTTTGTGATAAATCTGTCAATTTTTTTCTATTATATTTCTTTAAACTGTTCCTATGAAATGCAAAGTAAGTCAACATAATTCCACAGATCATGTACATAGCTAGGGTTAGTTATCAAGGGCCACATAATTTTAATTTTGTAATTCAATGCCAAGCTGATTATAATAAACTGCTACCTTCTGTGTTATTTATCATTTTTTTTTTACAAGACGTGCTTTTTTGTTTGTTACTCCCACAGGTATTTTTCAGAAATTAGATTTGATTATAGCAATTTATTACTTCCAGCATATTTGAGGGGAGCCACAGCCACATAAGGACAAAATTTATCAAGTGCCCAAAATACACAGTATATATAATACACTTTGAAATGTTGATGTATGGGAATATTATGCAAGGAGAATTTCCTGATAAAGTGAGCCTTGCATGGTAACTGTACATGTCTCAGACTATACATATGTCTCAAAAAGAAAAATTTCTTTTCTGCTTTGTTATTAACAGAATTAGTAATCTATTTTTTCTTCACCCTAACCAGGTTCTCAGTTGCATTAATAATGCTCAAGTCCATGTTAATGTATTTGGTATTATATATGCCCTTACTTGTGAACGTTGACTCATTTGTAATGTTGTAAGTCTTTGTTGCTTTTGGAAATTGGAAGAAAGAAGAAAATGCAGAATAACAACAAATAATGAAAATAGCTCCAAAGAGATTGAAGCCTGAACAGTTTCAGTCCTTTTTCCTGGGGAATGCTCTGTTTTTCATACAATAAATAGAGTGCTAAAAGTAGAAAAATAACCTCTCTGCATCTTAAACTCTTTCTCTACATTTAAGAAAAAGGACTTCAGAGCATTCTTAATTATTCATTCTTTGCCCACATTAAATGTTTGAACCTGTGAAAACACTACTTACTTCGGTGACAGTTTGGCAGACAAATACACAGTGTGGTTCTCACATATTTGGTTGTCTACATATTAAACATTTTCTCCCCTTGATGAAAACATTAAGAATTGTTTTTATTGTCACTGAAATAGTTATTAAATATAGTGTAGGTCTATGCTTTCTATACTTATCTGTAGCTGTGATGGGGAGCTGTAGTTATGTGTTTGTTTGCAGGATAAAGACCTAATTCTTTCCAGATGAGATTATCTTTTTTTTGTTTTGTTTTCCAAAGCAATTGTAAATAAGCTTCTGTATATTGAAATGTGTGCAGCGAACTTTACCAGGGAGATTTCCTCTTTGGATTTCTAAATTGGTTTTTAGAGCAATCTGTCTGTTGCCATTTTATCTATTTAAACAAACACGGTAACAGAAAAATGCAACTATGTACTGCAGTGTTATGAACATGAACTGTTAGAGTTAACACAACTGTTAAATCTTACTAATGATTCTATCACCAGTAAAATACATTAGCACCAATAATTTTATTAAAGTAGGTCATTCATCTAGAATAAAAAGGTAGAAGAATGTGAATTAAATGCCAAGCGTGCTAACTCCCCTGTACTTGTTAACATCGAATGTGATGCCCTGTAGGCCTTCCTCAGTATCGTTAGGAATAGATTACCTGTCAGGAATATGTATGGCATATTCAAATAAGCACTGCGCATATTTTTAAAACTGATATGATATGAATCCATGTAGACCAGTTTTAATAGTTCAAAATGAGTCATAATTCTTGTTAACAATACAGTTATTTTTAAAATTTGCAGCAATAGTGGTCCTTTTTTATTTTCCTTATTGAAATTAAATGATATGCCTTAGGTGAGTCATTCATCACTGTTAAAGGAACTCGCCTTCTGTTGGAGTTTTTGAGTTTTTATCCATATATATAATGCATTTCCTACCATTTTTAGTTTTATTTTTCTACATATAAGTTGCGAGATCTATTTTTGTATGGTTTTGTATTTTTCTTTAAATGATGACAATATTTTGCAAGATATTTATATTTTCCTATATGAAATAATTAAGTCATAGCTTCATAGTAAAGGATTTTCCCACTGCAAGGGAAAAATACATAACTGAATTTGCATTTTTCATATAATAATCTAGTTTGCTTTCTTGTAATGTACATTTTATAAACTAACATCTAAATGCCATCCCTTGGGGCAGGGATAAAGCAAGTGTTGACTTTGAAAACGAAGCTAATAAAACTACAGAATGAAGCACTAAGAAAACAGTTTATATTTTAATGTACTGCAGGAGTTAACTAAATCGTACATTTAGATAAAAATATTTCATTTTGGATTACGGAAAACATTTTCTGCTTTCAGTAAGGGCTAACAATAAAGACTAACATAAATGCAGTCAATGGTAAAACTGAAGTATGGTGTTAGGCAAATAATTTGTTATAATTAGTCTAACTTGTGCTTGTGTATATTTAGTGTTTTTAATGTAATATGTGTCTGTCATCAGAACAGTTTGTGAGCTCAGTGCAATTCTCTGTGTTACATTTTTGCAATATAGGGTGAAGTGTTCTCGAAGGCATTGATTGTGCAACAGGTGCTGTTCTGGGGGACAAAAAGATTAATTCTGCTTTGTCTTAGAAATGTTACAAAGAATCTCTTGCAGATGTATTTTAAATTGTATTGAGAGGCCCGCAGGAAATGCATTGCTTCTGAAACAAATTGGAAAAGTAAACAGATTTTTGGGATGCCACAGTTACTCAATTGATTTGTGCAGCCTCATCACTCCTGTTAATTATGCTGGTGAAGGATATTAGTCCTCCTTTTCTTTTTTTTTTTTAAATTTCAAATGTAGTATATTTACCCTTTTTAAAAATTAAATTGATAGCTTTCCATATTTGGAGGTTTTTTTTTGTTAATTCCTTCTCTCTTTCCAGGTCTGAGGTGTGATAGTTGCAATTTTGGATTTAAAGCTCTCAGATATTCTAATGAAGATGGATGTGAGCCTTGTTGGTGCAACAGCCATGGCTCGGTGAGCCAATTCTGCAACCCTCTCTCTGGGCAGTGTAATTGTAAAGAACGAGTGAAAGGGCTTCTCTGTGACACCTGCGTGGACAACTTTTATGGACTGGATGTGACTGGTTGTAAGGCTTGTGAATGTGATGCTGCCGGGTCGATCTCAGGAACCGTGTGCGATGTGAGGACAGGGCAGTGTGTGTGTAAACCAAATATCGGGGGAAGGCGCTGTGATGAGTGCCTGGATGGGTACCACAGAGTGCAGAAAGGTCACTCCTTCCTCTGTCTGCCGTGTAACTGTGAGAGGGCAGGGACAGTGAATGGCTCTCTGCTTTGTGACAAATCGACAGGACAGTGTCCTTGCAAGGCTGGTGTGACCGGCCTTCGGTGCAGTCAGTGCGCTCTGCAGACGTACAACCTCAGCATGAGCAATGCCCGCGGCTGCCAGCCCTGTGCCTGTGACGCTCTGGGCACGCTGGCAGGAACAGTTTGTGACCATGTTTCTGGGCAGTGTGTCTGCCTGCCTCAGCGCCAGGGGAGAAGGTGTGACGAGTGTAAACCAGGTAAGGAAATTGGAAGAAAGTCCATTTGATATAGTAAATTTTGCATTATTTGTTATAATTTCCTACAGCTTTTAATATGTGTTTAGACAGCTTCATGTCTGACATGTCTCTGACATATGTTATTCATTGTTTTTCTGTTTCTTCCTGTGTAAGTGAGACGGAAACGTTATCCTAATCACAATCAAATATTTATTCTATTTCCAGATGTTGTATAATTTGTATTATTGCTGCAGTTTGAACGTGTCCAAAACAAGGTTATACTACTTCTAGATACCAAGAAAATACACAAATAATTATGACCTAGTCCCTGAATAAGAGGTAAATTGGCATAATCTAATGAACAGCAGCTATCCTCATATTGAAAAATATGGATTCGGAAGGCAGAGTGCAAGCTCTTCAGGAAGGGCACTTCATGCATAAAGCTGAGCATGGCAGGAGGCACAGAGATGGTTGCTTGAACTTTGATGGGACTGGCAAACATGCCACTTACAAAGCATTCACCTGTCTTGCTGTATTGGAATTGTGCTGGCTTGCACAAGGACTGTTTACAGTTTGGCCCTACAAGTAGATGCTATTTGCAGTTTGCTACATATTTGTTCAAGATTTTGTGCCGTATTTGTAAACAGACTTTAAAAGTTCATTATAAGTTGGGAGCTCTGTAGATGTATTTCAATGTTTTTGTTTTAAAAAGTAGGTGGGTAAAGTGAAACTATAGGTAATGTTAACCTACCCTTCATCATAGTATTAAGCAGATAGATGTAGTTCAAGTTAAATACATACGCAATTTATTCAAGTAGCAGGTTACATTAAAAGGTACATTATAGCTCCACTGGTTTTAATATGCCATTCAATAATTTGAACAGAGGTTAAAAAAGCTGCTTAACCTCCATTAACTATTTTTAAAAATGCTTTCATTTAAATTATTTTAGGTACATATACTAATAAATAAGGCAGCATTCTGTTTTTCTTAGTTCCTCCTCCAGTGCTATTTGACCTGCTAATCCTCTGTAGCAGCCACTTAATCAGAGATCGGCAGAAGAGTGATGTCAAGGCTCCCCGAGTCAGTGACCGCCCTTGTCCTTGGAAAAGAAAGGCCAGGGTTTATGCAGAACTAAATGGTTTAAAAAGGTTTAATTGATAGTGTGAACAGGCTGGTTGGTAGAAGAGCTTACACGGCACTCAGAGGAATAGTCCCACAGTAGTTCCTGGTAAAAAAGAGAAATAATTAAAATAGTATTTGTGTATTACTTTTGCTTTTTATAACTAATAGCTATGTATGTGCTGAGCTCTGAGCTCTGTGCTGCAGGTGAAAGTGTAAATTCTTATAGTTGTAAAAGCACTCTATTGCTCTCAGTAGAGCACAGTGAGCTGTGCTATTTTCACTGTTTTGGTGAGAGTTCATTCAGATGTTTAATATTTCTAACTTTTGTATAAATATTCTTTGTTAGTATATGCCAAAAGAGACTTTTCTTCAAAACAGGGAAAAGTATAAAAAGTCTTCCATATAGAAATATAGAAGATTTTAATTGGTCTCAAGTATTGTAAACATGTCCTATGGCTTTGTCTTGGGACAAAGATAAGAAAACGTATTCTAAATGTATAAGAAAATACACTCCAAGTGTATATGTAGCCAGCAAAGCCTAGTTAAAGCACACTCAAATTAGTTAACAATTGCGGCCCTGAAAGCATACTGAGGATTTCTGAGTCTGTTGGGACATTTCAACTCCATGATACAAGTTAAGTGGCATTTGAAATAATGTACCAGTGTAGCATCTTTTATGTGCTTTGATGAAGTCTGAGAAGTTTCCAAAAGTTACCAGAGTCTTAATGCAGGAAGAGTTGCCAGTTGAGAAAAGGTCAAACTGGTTGTAGCTTTTGGAAATTGTTTTATAAGGAGATTGTTTTTCCTAAAGCTCTTTTTGGAGCATTCAGCAATGTGTTTCATCTATTAGACTGCATCCACGACCTCCTGTTTTCCAGTTTGTTCTCCTACAAGTAACATTTTGGTAGATTGGTGTACACTTTATTTTTTCTTTAATGGTTTATGCAAAGGGAGGAATGCTTGATTCTGACATGAAACAAACTGAAAAACAACAGTTTTGCCTTGTACAGGGACTTGCTTTTGAGGTGTCCTAGGTTGCAGTGGTTGAAACATGGGTTCTCTTTAGCTCCCAAATTGTGAACATTTTGTTCCTGCCTCATTCCAGAGCTGTGTTACTGGCTGGGATTTGTGCCACACAAATCCTATTCAACACAGGTCTTGGATCTTGTTATAGGAGCAGCAAAGCTGGAAAAAAGACATTTTGTTTTGTAAGTTCTTTACTCGGTAACCACAGGTTTGCATAAAACGCTATGTGTGTGGAAATGATGTGAAGTAGCATGTAGGATGTGTGTCTGGGCACTAGTACTGAGGATTTGTGTACATACTAGCTTTTTGGACAGAAGAATGTGAATTATCTTGTGACAACATAGCTTCCATGGTTAACTGTGCATTTTGGAGCCTGGCTTGTGGTTAAGAAAGAGCATTACTGCCGTAGATGCTGAGCATGTAAAAGTGCTAAGGAATTGGTCATGTGTTCCTTCTCTGGAGAAATGCTAAGAGGATGATTGAGAAAACGAAGCTGAAGTCTTTGCTATGACTTTCATTCTTCCTTTTGAAAAGTATGTTTGATTGACAAATGTGATCGGTTATAGTTGAATTGGAAAAAAATCTGAGAAATAATAAGCATAATACTAGTTATATACATAGATCTCACAGAGATTTGCAGTGGCTGTCTTAAAATTGGAAGTTGGCTCTATTATACAACAGTGGATCCTTCATAAAGCAACTTTTATGAGCCCTTCTAACCTTGCTGTAAATTAAGCTTGCATTAAGTTGTTATTCTTTCCTAGGTGGAGTCAAATGCTAGATGGTGGAAGTAAATAATAATAATGATGAT
This sequence comes from Petroica traversi, assembly GCA_025920805.1. Lineage (NCBI taxonomy): Eukaryota > Metazoa > Chordata > Aves > Passeriformes > Petroicidae > Petroica > Petroica traversi. Next base: position 10,616,483 of record JAHLSL010000010.1, read on the forward strand.
GACAAACAGTGTGAGTTTGTCATCTGGTGTTTCCTCTTTTTCTCCACATTTAATCATGTTAATTTACTTATAAATTAGTTGGGGGAAGAATTTTTTTGCATTTTCATATCCCTCACTTTTTTAAAAAAAGTTTTTCCCTTACCTGCTGCTTGAGGGGAAAAAAAGTAATTGTGGTAGTGTCCAGAAACTTTTTGAGCATTTCTAAAATGTTACAATAAAAAGTACTCTACCAAATCCTTCACTGCCATACAGTGGCTTAGGCAGTATGGCTGTAGGGGAGCCAGGATGTTTATAGTTATAAGGTATGGGTTATAATTAGTAATTTCACTGCTGCAGTGGTGTGCTGTAATAATTGATCCTGCTCAGGGAAAATAAATTTATTTTCTAGAGGTGTGCTTATTTGCCCATTACAGGCTTCTCTTAGATGTTATTTTATAGAAAAGAATCATAGAATCAAAGTTCCATGCAAAATTTCAGATGGACAAGTATCTGGTTGAGCCTGAGTGCTTATCATTTACTGCAGCTACAAAGTGGGTCCTGAAGAAGTGCTTTGACCTTCTGCACAAGTCCAAGGCTTAAACTTGTTTCCAACCTCCCTGTTAGGTTCTGTGAGTGGAGTCGTTCATTGTGCTCAGGAGTGACATTGCTGGGAAATGGTCTCCTCTATTTATGCACAGGATGGGCACAGAGAAGTGCAGCAGGAGATAATACATGCTGCCTCGCTAATAACTTCAGGCTATTTGCTCTCTGTGCTGCCTCCGTTGGGGGCCTCTCTGGAATAAAGTGCCAAGAGCGTGGTTTTTTATGATGCGAATGTATGTTAACTGGAGACTGATATCTCTTCACTGTCCACTTGAGATTTATCTCACCGAGGACCAGAGGCTAAACTTGAACAAAGATTTGAGCAGTAAAATTCTAATGTTTTCAATTTGTTTAGTTCCTCTGCTATTTGGATATGAGCTCACAGTGCAACACTGCTGCAAAGACAGAGAATACCACCCTAGGGGTGTATATATAGAGCTATCTCTTGTAAGACAAATAATAAGGCCTTGGGCAATATGACATGTTACAATATAATTTTGGGCTCCTTATTATAAAGCAGGACATTGGGAAGGTATTGGACAGCAAAAAATATTCAGTAGCTGACAACATGACTAAGAAACTACTGATTGAACTTGATCTGGAGAGAGGGCAAGTGTCTGAGAAGTCTGTGCAAATACTGCATATCTCAGCAGCAGCTGAAATTTTTCTATTGAAATTGTACAATAGTAACTAATAGCAACCAGCTAAAGGAGATAGAAACTCCTATCAATGGCCCTATTTTACGATTCATGTTCCAAGATAGGTACTTGTTGTTGTCTAGTGTTTCTTAATACTGTGCCGTCAGGATAGTTTGCAGAGCTCTCATGCATTGCTACATTTTTAATAAACTATACCACTCCAAGGAGAAGAGGGGGGAAAACAAAGAGACGAACAACTTATGGGGGGAAAAAGCCCAGTTAAATGTGTATTAATAATCAGGTGAAAATAGGAAATATTTTGTAAACTTATGTCATCATATTTTTTACTGGTGTTCAATTGCTTGAATTGTCTTCTGTTCAGAAAGAAATTAGTAAGAATGAGATAAGTCCATATATAAGGAAGTAGATTATGCAAGTGGAGCAGCATCATTAAGAGAATGTGTGTCAAAGCTCTTTTATTAGGAACTTCAGGTGAGATTGTGAATAATGGGTAAATTCTTGAATGACTAGATTAGAAATGTATAAATTATATCTAACTGTTTATCAGTAATATGTTAAAGGCATAAATAAAGATTGATTGTGAGGGCAATAGGATGAAAGATAGCACAGCAGAAGCATACCAAAGATACTGTGGAGAATGTGAAGCAAATGCTCAAAATCATAATTGGAAATAATAGAGGAACAGAGGAGTTCAGAGTGAAAGTATATTAAAAGAAGATAAGTAACTTTCTTTTATCAGTTTATTAGCTTGTGTAAAAGTATTTGTGTAGCATACAAACTCTATGTTAAGGAGGAGTAAAATATAAATAAGAACCTAGGAATGCTTATCAAATGTAGTTTTTCCAAAGAAACATTATCATGTTTAAAGGATTACGCCAACCACTGGTTGAGAAAAATTAAGAGACATTCTTGAGAAGATATGTGGATTTCTTATGGTTTGCAGCTGGTCATTTTCAGAGCTGAGATCCCAGACTAGAATGGACAAATATGTTATTTTTTGTTTCTACTGCTTGTGGTGCTTTCATGAATACTTCTCATCTCCTTGGGTCTTTACTTTCCCACAGACATGTTAATGAACTTCCTCCAATTTTGCATTTGCTCTGGCTAAGAGTCTGGAGAGAGATAAGAAAAAGATTCTCGAAATCCCTTTCTTTTGCAGGTTTTTATTTTTCTCCATCCAGCATCACTGGCTGTCTGCCATGCCTGTGCCACATAGCTGGTTCTGTGAATCAGATCTGTGATCAACTCACTGGCCAATGTAGTTGCCAAGATGCCTCTGTAACAGGACAGACATGTGAACGTTGCAAAGAACTTTATTTTGGATTTGACTCAGTCACAGGGAGGTGAGTGTTCCTTGTTTTACAGGCCACTTATAGCCTCCTTGTTGCATTTTTTCTCATGGGACAGTCAAGGGTTAAGTGACAGTGAAAAGATGTGTTCTAGGTTCATGAATCCTTCTATGAGTTCATATGTGCACTCTGATTTACATGTGATACATTGCACAATCCCCAGTCCTCCCATGAGCTAAAGGAAATAGATATTTTGCCACGGATTTAAGTACTAAAAGCATGAAAAGTGTAGAAAGCAAAGTTATAGCAATTTGTTAATTGTTTTCCTACGTTGTTTCTGCATCTTCAGTAAGGTGTGTTGTTTTCTGAGGTGTTAAACACTGACTGTTAAAATGCAGATATTTTGCCATTTGATAACTAGTGATTGATTTTGAAGATTTCAGGAAGATTTAGTGGGGGGAGGTGAGGAGGGAAAGGAAAAACTACAGATATCTCTGACTTTCCAAATTTCTTTTGGTAATAGTAGTACAAATATTCACCACACCTTTACTCTTAAAAATTTGTTTTTCTGAAGCAGTGTATTATTTTTCAATATTTTGTTATGTGCCACAGTGTAAATTGTATTTCTAATGTAGCCTGGGGTCTTTAGGTCCATTGGAATTACATGGATTCCCTGGATTGAAAGGGGGAAAACCTATCTGTATAATGCACTGTTATTTCAACTATTGCTCTATCTCTTCTTTTCCAGGATCATCTTGTCTAGTCCTCACAATCTCATTTTCCTTTTAAAATATTGTTCAGAAAGATTGCACAGCTCTTATGCTATAGTTTTTTCATGCAGACTGAAGGTGTTAAATTGTTTTGTTATATTTGGTATTTTTGCCTTTAAAAAAACCAGAACCATATACCATAGGCAGAAGTAAAATCTGTACAATGTTTCCCTCCCTCTGCTCCTCTCCCCAAGCTAGTGTGTGGTAGACATGCTTTTATGCACTGATTAGCAGTGTCATCTTGCATATATTTGACATTATTCTGCAGATTTTTCACTTTAATTTTTATGCTACTGTCACTCATTAGGAGATTTTTAAAATTACTTTTTACTGTTTCATGTCACAGAGGCATCTGCTAATAGCCATAAAGTAATCTATAGGAATAAGGACTTCCTATTTTCTCTTCCTTTCATTTCTAATGGTCAGAAATAAAGTCTGTGTAATATCAAAGTTCCCTTTGAAATATATTTTTCTTATTATTAATGATACTTTTTTTTTAGTTACTTGAAATAGATTCTCCCCCGCCCCTCAGTTTTAGCTTATTTGTGCAAAGCAATAGTTTTTCTGAGCTAAATACTGGCTTTTAAACACCTGCATTTTAACCTGTCTTTTGAAATGCAAAATGGGGAAGTAAAAATTTTCCAGATCCAGACCTTTTTGTAAAGATAGAAAGTTTTTAAAATTCTAGAATTTGAATCCGAGTTGTCTTTAATGCCTTAATGCTAGTTAATCCTCATGGCAATATTGAAGACTACTCTGGTAGTACATTAACATGATTACCTGTGTTGCATTTTCTTGGCTCCCTTTTCGTTGTTGTCTTCTTGGGTGATGTACCTCTATTCCCCAGGCAGAAACTTTTATCCACTGCAAATGATAATGCAGGTCTTTATTTGTTAATCTATTTTATTCCATTTCTTTAAATGTTAATATCTTCATAAAAAGAGTAATATGCATTTTCTTTCTCCATAAAGTTGCCAGGTCATTTCAGCCATCCTTGCTCCAAGTGTCTTTTAAAGACAGAAAAGGATGTGAGCTGTCTGTAGTGGCAAAAACATATCTGTCTTTGCACAGAAGCACAATAGTAGCAAAAGTTGTGATACACAGGGATTGTGAGGCTTTAAAATTCTCCCACTCTGAGGAATGTATATGAGAGCTGATTTATTTTGTGGTGTTTTCAAGATTAAACAGGAACTCTGTATTCTTTAATGCATTTCAGGTTATGAAGCAGGAAAATTTTCTTGGCAATTAAAGGATTAGAAATATTGGGTGTGTGTAGCAGTCTAAGCAGATCTGTAATGGTTGTGAGCATCTGTACACATTTGAAATGCTTTACCTATGTATTGTTTACTATAATGAACGGTCAATGAACATCACAAATTGTTTATCTATTTATATATATATCTTGACAGATTACTGTTTATGAAATTCATTTAGCAAGTGAGGTTTTCCCATAAGGATGAAAAATGAAGATTTTAAACAGATTGCTGGAGAGGCTCTAACTGCACCTAGAGAGTCAATGTAATAAAGGTTTCTCTATATTAATATTACAAAAACCATTTATCCTCAGAAAATCAATATTGCAATTCATCTTGGCATGACATTTCCCTTTCCATGTTTTAAAAGTCTGTTTTCCTTGATTATATATAATTCTGTTTTATTAAAACTCACATATGTTTGACTCGGTGTACCTTGAAAAAGTAGAATTTAGCAAGAATGCTGAAAATACTTCTCACTTGATTAAAAGTTACTTTTCTTTTTAAAGAATTGGGTATTTTTTTGAAAATTCTTAATTGACTGAATCCTTAGTCCTGACTGAAAAGTATGAGCTATGGCTAATAACAAATTCAGTTCTAGTTTTTTGAAGTTCAAGAAAATGATGCATGAGATTACACAGAAATAATGTGTAATTCCATGGAGCAGAATGTGATGAAATATATTATGTTATTTGCAGGGTCGGGAACTTCATTCAGTATAGGTGAAGGTAGGGGCCTACACTTTTCCTAGAATAAAAATGCAATCAGCAGAAAGGAACCGCCCCACCCTGCCAAGCTGAGAACTATCACCATGACTGTATGTGTATTGAGTTTGATTGTCACATGTGAATGATAATCAAAACTAGAATAATCAGGAGACCCTTGTTCATAAGAGGTGAAATAATACACAGGAACAGTAAGAGCAGCTTGTCTTCCTCTGTTTGTCCATCAAGAAACTTATGTTAACATCCCCCCACTAAATAATTAGCATGGAATGAAATTATGAAATAATAATAAAATACTGTCTTACCCAGCAAATAATTCTGTCTCTTTTTTTTTTTTTTGGTAACTAAACTGGGTTTTTAGCCATGATGTTAAAATACTCTAAACAAAACTTCCATTTAAAGGGGGATTTGGATGCACTATTTATAGATGAAAAGACTTGAAAAAATAGCCCTTTTCTCTTGACTGTAAAAGAGATCAAACTACAGTGTAGTGGTTTCCAAGAGAGAATGTATTTTATTTATTCTCAAAAGGATATTAGTCCATAAAACAAATTTGCAGCTTATTTTGCAGCTTTAGCTTTTATCAGCCTTTTTAAGGGTGTTGAATGATTCCCCAGGAGATCACACAGCACAAGCTGCTGTGGAGTAGAGGAACTGTAATACAGAGAGTTCTGCAATAGGCAGAAAATGTATGTGAAGAGTTTCCTTAAGCTTGCTTAAAAATCTGTCACATTTAATGCCTATTTCACTGATTATTGACCTGAATTTTAGTGTCCTAATGTGAAAACAGTTTCCACCTTCCTCTCCTTTCTCACTTGACTTAAAAAGTTAATACCTAAAACTTGATCGAACTCACTTTTTTCCTGCTTTCATGAAGATAGAAAGAGATAGAGACCATGGTGTGATGGTGGTGACTGGGAAAATGGCAAAGTAACTTGTGTAAAAGCACCACCACATATTTCCTTGGATCTTGTGAAGCTGGCCAAGGAAAGAAATTTACTCTTGTCTGGTCTTAGGGTTAGCAGAGTAAAGGGGACATAACATGACTGCTTTGGACTTCTCTGGTGTCTTTTTGCTTCATTACCTTGGGACCTAGCATCTGGAGTACTTTAAATTACCTTGAGACTGATGTTGCTTGTGCTGAGAACTGGACTTTGCCAGCTCAGGGCAAGGGTAGGGAAGTGCAGACTTCCCAGTATGTTTTAGCTGCAATGTACATTCCCATCTGTGTCCCAGACCATGGTTTTTCAGAACTCTTTTAGTTTGCAGCAATTAAGATATAATGAAATTAGAATCGAAAGTATGAAGTTTTATTTGCCTTTGTTGACTTTTTTATGAGTAGTAATGGCAATCTGTATGGCAAGGGAAAGCATAACAGTATTTGCAGTCATTTACTTTGCTTAATTTCTGATGTGTTCCAACTCCTTGATTGTTTGCGCAATCTGATATGGGTATCCATGCTGTAAATGAATGTCGGTGGGGAAATAGTGTATCAAGTGAAGAGCAAGTTGATCACAAGAGGTGATGCAAAAGCCAAAGGATAAATAAATCCTGTAAGTATTCTACTGCTGCCAGAGGAAGTTACAGAATTGAAGTGTGGCATTTGTGTGATACTAGTGGTTTTAAATTTTTTGTTCTTTTTAACTTAAAAATAATTTACTTGTGCATTTAATTAATTATTCACTGTAGTTATTTCAAATATTGTCCAGGCTGCAAAGAAATTGTGTTTTCTGTTGTAATATTAGTATTTCTGCTATTGTATTGTATTGTTCCTGTCACTATTTTAATCTGAGGTTTTTTTCTCCCCGTTTTGGTCACCATTCGTTCTCCTTTCTTCACAGCATGTTATTTTTTTCAACCTTAAGTTGACTTTGTGATCAAGAAATTATAAATTGATTTACTTTTTCCAACTAAAGCCTAGTTTCTCCTGAGGAGGAAGGTTGCATGTTTTCTGCAGAAACCTCTTCAGCTGGTTACAAGTGTATCACTGAACTCTACAGCTCTCAAGAAAGGTTGTGTGAATAAGGATGCAGGACTGACTGCATAATATGGTTATTACCTAACATTATTATCCAGTTTGTGTATGGATCAATAGATATTAAAGCTATTTAATTCTAAGCCATTTTCATATAAATTAGAATATTATTCAGGCAGTGCAATATTTATTTTTATAGTGGGCACTTTTTTGGTAATTTTTTTAATTAAATCAGACTGATAGATTTTCTGCTCTTTTTCAGACTTCTGAACTGTTTATGATGTTTTAATTATGTTGACCAAGAATATTTTAAACAAAATCCTACTGTGCTTAACTGAAGTGTTGATGTTTGTTGATGACTTCCTTGATTTGTTTTTGTTTATAGATGTCAGCACTGTAATTGTCATCCTGCAGGAGCCATTAGTGGGACTTGTCATCTTGTTACTGGACAGTGTGTTTGTAAACAATTTGTAACTGGCTTGAAATGTGACAACTGTGTTCCTGACGCCAGTAATTTGGATGTCCACAACCTCTTTGGCTGCAGTAAAAGTAAGTGGATGTTAGGTCTTAAAAGCATGTCTTTCAAATTAAAGTTTTTAATTGATTTAGTGAGTATTGAATTAGGTCAGCAGTACTAAAACTGGGGTTTATTCCATCCCCACCCCCAATATAGGGTCAGTGAATTTCATGTGATTTTCAGTGTATCTTAGGACTGTTTTCTAGTGAGATGTACTGAATCCTTCATGTCATACACACCTTATGCTTGCGGTCTAACCCAGGGGAGAAGTGACAACCCAAACTTTCCTTGCACATGTTTTTTGTAGTGTCCAAATCAGAATTCACCTTTTAGTCATGTGAATGCAATAGCATTTGTACCAGTTACAGCTTAGCCACTTTCCTGCCACAGACAGGAGGCAGGATACCAGCCTTCAGAAGGTCTGAAGAACAGAAGGTCTATTGAAAACCTGCTCCTGGTGATTAATCCCAAATATCAGTGCAGTGTAGCCTTGCCTTTTTCTTCCTGCAGTGCTTCTCTTTCAGTTTGGCAAAACATGTGATGTGATGTGACAGAGCATCATGAATTGCATGTGTGAGGTGGGGCTAATGCTGTGTTGAGGGTCAGACCGTGAATTGTAATGAAATAAATTGCAATGGAACATCTGGAAATGAAGATCACCAGCACACAGTCTCCAAGCTGGCAGGGTTTTAAAGAAGGAAAGGCAAAAGTGTATGTCATAAGAAAATGGAGTACTTAAGTTGTCTTTGGGTCAGTGTTGGGTCAAAAAGATGTGGGTTTTGAGGACATCGTGCAGTGCCAAACCACGTGGGAAGGAACTCAGAACACTCTTAAAGAGCTGTGTTACATTTTGGTTGCACACCTTACTGCCATACACAAGCAGCCCAGCCTTGGAAGTCCTGTAAGCAGTGAGTGAGGAACTCTGCAGATGCTAATTGAACATTTCTGTCAGCAGGCCTAATTAAAAGTGGCCACACTGGTCATACTGTGAGAGCTCAGGTTGCCATGTATAATGCAACCACAGGGTTAGACATTCCCAAGTTATCTCTGGAATGTTTCTGGATCTTCCTTCAACAAAATATTCCTTTATGTGTTCTGCATGGGTATTTATATGATATTCATAACTGTGATATGTGAAAACCATAGATTTGCAAGCAGAGATGTAAATGCACAGGTAGAAACAGCTCTCACTTTGATATCAGTTCCTATTTCATTGTCAATCAGTTTAAATTTCATTGTAGAATGCACAGCATTATGAATATATATCATAAAGAGACTTATTTGTTTCCAAAGATGATTTTTTTTTTTAGCATACCTCAAAGTTTGGAAGTGTTTAAATAGTTTTGCTTTGTTTTTTCCCATACTCTTCTGTAGAAGGCACAGTATCTATTAATTGTTCAGGCAGTTAATTGGCTCATTGTTTCTTTAAAAAATGTAAGATGTTTCAACTGGATGTGTAATAATAATAATAATACATGGTACTTTTATGATGCTGTTTATCTTCAAAGTGCTTTAAAAACATAAGCCAACCTACTTATTTTTGTTGGGATACACATTGAATAAAGGTCAATAGCAATACAACTATAAAATTGATTAGTAATAGTATGGCATAGAGAAATAATATAATAGATTTTAGTTAGATAAAAGTACATCAGGCAGTATTCTAAATGACAAGAGGAGTCCTCTTCTGGACATAAAGGATATAGCAATTGAAGTCTTTTGGTTATTCATACCAAAATATTTGAACTTGTTGCACACACATGGGGCTTTGCCTGGCTTGGCATTTGTGGTTATTTTCATTGCTGAACAGTATTTTGTTGACATATTCATTACTGGTTATAAGTCTTTGCCAAGGGAAGCAACTGTAAGTTGCTGTCATTGTCAGAATTAGTGTTCTTTAAGGAAAATACTTTTTCCTTAGCAATTTTTCTACTTAGTGATATGTTAGATGCTGCACAAAAATGTGCAATAAAGGACTGGCTTAAATATTTAAAATTCAAACCGCAAACATATGAAAGCAATATGCATTAGTGTGAGACTGACACTGTAGAATGAAGACTATCACAATATTTCTGTGATTGCTCAGTCTTTTCAGTAGGTGTTTACATGGAGAGAAATTTTTTTTAAATACTGAAGTGGTTTAGGAACACTTGTTTCCTCTGATTCTCAAACTTTACTCCTGTAGACACTTTAGCGTACATTTAATTCCTAAGTCAGATGAACTCCAAAGCTCCAGATTGGCAGCAAAACAGCCTATGCTGATTTTGACATAAGTCTCTACATCTATCACTTGTGTGGCTTGAGATCTTCATGACATTTTCTGTCTGCAACTGCATTCTTTACTTCTTGTGTCCTGTTAGCCTGGCTGAACAGATTTTAATAATTAACTTTTGGTGATATTATGCAAATATCCACATAATGAAGAAGATGATAGTTTATAAAAAGAACAGAATAAAATCCATATTTCTAATCTTGATGTTCTCCATAATACTTAATGTAGGGGAGAAAAGTTAACTGGGTGGCTCTGAATCCAGCTCCTGGTAGCTTACTCCATGTGCTGATTTCTGTTCTGCCGTGGACTATTCTCATTCCTTGAGCAAAATGTTTTCCTCTCAATCCACACTCCCTTGGTGAAGAGGGATTTCCACTGGGAAATGGCAGAGTCAGCCTTTGATAGCAGTTACTCTCTGCCAAAACAGACCTGTCTTGTTCTGTGCTAGTGCAGGATGTAAGAACAGACAGAGAGTAGGATTACTGGAGGTCCTACAGCAAGCTGTGGGCTCATGTTCTGACCTGAATAATAACATAAATATAGAATCATGGAATCATCTAGGTTGGAAAGAACCTTTGTGATAATCAAGTCCATACATAAAAATGTATCTTTATGCCAATACATGTATATCTATGTATATAAAATTTAATTTCTGAGTATTAGCTATTGTCTTAGGAATGACCATAATCACACATTTGACTTAAAAAACAGACATAGGAGGGACTTTGAATACTCTTTCTTAAAATGTGAGGCACTTGACTTTTGAACTTCGGGTTTGTTTTTCTCTTTATTGATACTAGTGGAATTAAGTAGCTCATTTTTCAAAGTTAATTGGAGTGGTAGCAGAGTCGGATTTTTTTGTAAGTAAGCGTGTTGAACTGGTTTCTTAAAATGTTAGAAAACCTTGCTCTTGTGGGTTTCAATTTCATTGGAAACAAATGGAAGTGAATTGCCTAAATAAACTTCATAATTTCACCCTTTCTGTTTTTGTGATTTTATTATCTTAAGTAAGCTTATTTCAAAACTTCATTAAAATCTGTACTTAGTAGGACATTCCATTTATATTTCACTGGAGGAAGTTATTCTTGCTCTATGCTAAAATGGAATGAATCCTCTGAAAAAATAAATCCTAACTGAAATAGAAACTTCAATAAAGTGACCAGATAAATATGTTCTTGTTTTCTAAAGGTCTTGAAATACACTTTAAAATAAAAACTGTTCGGAAAACACTTTATTTTGGGGTAGAAAGGGTGATTAAGCTTATTCATAATTTGTTTAAATATATACACTTGTTTCATGGATAAAAAGCTTAGCTGGAGAGCATTTGGATGGATTGCTTTAGTCTATCAGTATCTTGCCATGGTGACCATGCATTTACTCAAAAAGTTTTTTGGTGAAGAAAGCATAGCACTTTCTTTGCATTTTTCTTTACTTTTGTGCGATTATTGATTACCTTAATTTTTACATCCTCAGTTTTTATGTCTGTTTTAGCTCCTTTCCAGCAACCTCCTCCTACAGGAGAAGTTCTGAATTCCTCTGTTATCAATCTTTCATGGAGTTCGCCTGACTCTCCAAATTCTAATAGGCTTATTTACCAGCTGTATAGGGATGAGGAAGAAATTTATACAACTGAAGACTACCATCCTTATAGTAAGTAAGGTGACATCAACGATTTTGTATTTGTGTGTATGTCTATATCTATGTGTGGTGTTTTTTATTCCTGTCATTATCATCTCTGTGGTTTTGAATACATTATGCTGCTTTCCTTTAATGAGTAACTATTCTGTGTTACTAATTTTGCTTGAAAGAAAAGAAAACCCTAGTCTAAAATCTGGCAGATGGAATCACCCAAAATGGCCAATAATTATTTTACTTTTTAACCTGAAAAACTTTAAAATTGACTTACCAAAATTTTTTATTGGAAACACACCCAGATGCCAAAACCTAAGAGTCAAAGTCACAGATAAAGAATTAGGGTGATCAGAAGAGACCATATTGTGCTTCAACTTCTTTTTCCATCTTCCTGGTTTTAAACTGTTAACAGATAGGAAAGCTTTTTGTGGCCTCTAACTTTTAGCACCTTCTGTTAAGCTATCAGTGTAGCTCCTGATTTGTCTTTAGCAGCACCACTTCTCTCATGCTGAGGCTTGCCAAGGGATCCTCAGAAGGCAGTCCTAAAGGATTCGACACTCTGTCTAAGTTGGAAAGGCCATTTTGTGCTAATATTGATCCATTTATCAAAGAAAAGGAGATGGATTTGGATACTGTTTGTACATATACATGGCACACAAGTGGGTTTTTTTAAGAGGATGTGTGTGGTTTAATACCACTAAGGTTTGACCTCTGGGTTCTGGGAGCTTCTTCAGTTTTCTGCAGTTTCTTGTCAATGCAGCATTAATGTTTTGCAGAAGTTGAGTCACTATAATTGTTGTGTACCCTGGAGGGGGGGGAGAAAAAAAAGCTATTTTTCAATGGAATGCACCTCACATGTCTATGTTTTGGTTCATGCTGCAGTGTTACAGCTCTTTACTATGTGACTTATGTTTTGAATTTGGGCACTCTGCAGTAGATACAATGAGGAAATGTATGTTACCCCATGTAAGCATGGGATTAAGTGACTGAGAGAAACAAACATTTAAAGTAATAGAGAACTAATAAAGAATATTCCAACTCCTTAATTTGGTTTAAAGGCCTAACTTGAATAAAAATACAAATTAATTTCCAAAGAAAAGCTACAACACTTCATTGTTATAAATCTGTTTAGCAATGTACTTGAAACAGTTCATTGTTGAGGATGTTATTTCATTATTCTACCTACATACTTTCTAAAAAGCAAAAAAAATCTGGGTATGTTTAGTTGGATAATGAAACATTAATATGTTCTATTTAATAAAACATTATCTTCTTAAAAACATAGTTTTGGTTTCAGAAGACATTTTTGACATTTCCTGGAAATCCCAGTTAGTGATATGAAATCATCTAATGGTGTTTGAACATCAAAAATACATTGTTAATGCTGAGAGAACTTTTGATAATGTTATTTTTTCCTTAGTATAGTATGGAATTTGTAATGTTTACAAGCTGAGACTACAACTGGATCAACGTTATCTTAGGGCTAAATGAGAGTTTTATAGAAACACTGAACTTCCCAAGTAAAATTAAGAATAGTCTTCTAAAACAGCATGGTGACCTGGATGATATTATTGCAGAATGCCCAATTAAAACAGTGTTTTCTTAACTGCTTTGGAAACTTCTGCCTCAGGTCTCCCACAGCAGTCTTTGTCTTGAGAATAAAATTAACTACTAATTTTGTGATTGCTTTAGGGAGTTGAAGTGCTTTAAGCAGTTACTGGGCTGACTCTGCTGCTTTTGTGCTACAATGTCAAGGGTTGAATATCTACCACTACTTAGAATTTTGTTGTCCTCTTCTTTAAGTTGTATTGAGGGCTGGTTTGCCAGTGTGGATGTACAGGGAGGACATAAAAATAGCTTTATCCACTTCATTTGCTTTGCAAAAGTTTACAAGTTTACTCGTATGTATTACTTAATGTTCACTATTTCTTTAAGAATGTGTGGTGGTATGGTTGTACATAAATTCGTACTGTACTGTGATGACTAAGATCTGTAACTGCTTTTGGGATATGCACAGGAGCTAGTAATAGTCATTGGTACAAAAAGATGCTAAAAAAAACTACTAAGAATAATGGGAAGTAGGGGTGAGGAAGGTAAATATAAACTTTGATATACCTTTTTAATAATTATTTGCACTTCTGTTTCACTCTTTATCCAAGATCAAATGCTTTTCAATTGAGATATTAAGCATTGTTATAGAACTCAGGAAGTGAAAGCACACAAAGTTGAAATATATGGTCTTTTGTCATAAAATTCACCAGAACCAGAGGTCTGAAACTTTGCAAAATGGTTTGCGTTTTTTTCTAAATTACATTCATTAATATTGATGCTGATTTACATTTGAAATAATTATTTTAAAGAAAAGGAGAAATGAGAATATAATTGTATTAATCTTCTTCATGATTAAAACAGGAACTAGAAGTTCAGTGGAAAAAATATTTCTCTAATGATGCTAATGTACAGTAGAAGGTAATAAAGGGTAAAGGAGAGTTTTTTTCCTGTGTTAAAGTTGAGAAGTTACAATGTTTATAATCTCAAGAAGAGCATGAGAATAGGTATAAATATGTCTCGGATTAGATCTGGACAGAATTTAGGTATAGAAATTGTGATTATTTTTTGATGTCTTAGACTGATACAATTTTCTTCTTACCTGTTTGTTTCAGGTGTTCAGACCTTCACCGATACCATGTTAGCTCCATACACCTTCTATTCTTATTACATCCAAGCCAGCAACGTTCATGGTTTTACCAGAAGTGACTCAGTGACATACAGAACAAAATCTGGGACACCTGTAGGAAGCTTGAATTTAAATCCTGTCTTTCCTGTTAGTCACCACTCTGTTTTGCTTTACTGGACAAGCGTCTCCAATGACTCTGGGCCCATAGAGAAGTACATTTTGACTTGTACTAGCTCGATCGATCTGCAGCCTTGTGGTCAGTATGAAGGCTTAAAGACCTCAGCAATTATTTGGAATCTCATTCCATTTACAAAGTATGTTTTTTCTGTGCAAGCTTGTACTACTGGAGGCTGCTTAAAGAGCCAGCCAATATCTGTAGTTACTGCACAGGCTCCTCCAGAAGGGCTGCACCCACCGACTGTAGAAACCATCAGCTCAACAGAACTGGCTGTGGAATGGTCACCACCTGAGAAACCAAATGGTAGGATATTATGTTTACTTTTGTCAAAGTCTTTGCAAGGGAAAAGCAGCATTTCCTCAAACCTCATTACAATATCCTCATTCATGCACCATACACTGAGAAATGAGGTAAAGCATTTTCCTAATTTGCCTGTTTGCTATTAAGTGTATCCGCAGAGTCTGTGTTTATTCTTCTGGAGTCCAGAAATCCACTGACTGTTGGGTCCAGGATTTAGCACTCTGTGGCATCTGCTGCAGCAAAAATCACATTTATAATCAAACATTCACAGTAAAATTAATTTTTTCCCAATTTGCCAGATTGCTTAGTTCAGGCAGATGTGGTGATATTGCCTGACAAAATATAAATAAGCAGATAACAGTTATGGAAAAAAATCTAGGAATTAACAGAGAAGTCTGTTTTTGAAACCATCCGTCATGTGCAGTAGCCAATTCTATTACCAGTATAACTTTGTTAGGGATTAGGTGATTGCCAACAGTTGCTGATCTAACTTGTGTAATAGTATTTTCGGTTTTTGAAACTGAGAACACAGCTGTTGTAGGATACTTCTGTGATAACACAGATTTTATTGGTAAAACTATCTTTTAATATATGAGCAGTGGGGTTTTGTGAACTTGTAGTAACGTGCACTAGTATTTTTGCATGTGAAAACAAACATTTTGATCTGTTCACAAAATGGGCATCTGTCTATGGGGAGCTCAGCTTTCACTTTGAAATCTCAATTTCCAAGTGTTTCCAGATTAGACAGGAAGAATGCCCACACAAGGATAACTGTATATTTAGAGGGGTAGTTTCTACAAGGCAGGTCATGGCATTTGCTGTTGACATCTCAAGCTGTGTCATACACTCCTCATAGTCCATAGCCATGACTTGCATCTAATGGCCAGCACAAGCAGATTTCAGCAATATTCTCATATTTGTTTTGATATCTGCTCAAATTTCCTGATTGCTCCAAAGGCAAAAAGAAAAGCTATTTCTTCCAAGCAACCTCTACAGTTTGGTGCATGAATACAGTACATAAATTTTATGGCAATTCTCTCCTGGCTTTGCAAGAAATCTCTGGTCAGATTTCTTATGATCTTGTGAAATAGTTAAATACTTAAACTATTTTCACAATCCAACCTAAATCATGTATTGCTTCATAGCACAACAGGATTGTTTTTGTTTTTAGGTTTTTTTTTTTCCCCAGAGTAATGAGGCCTTCCTGTGTATACAATAAGTTCCTCATTGGTATAAACCTGATGCACAGGTATCTCCTATCCAGTAATATGTTCTAAAATGTTGGCATTAAAATATCACTCAAAAGTTCCCTTCTCTTTGTCTGATAAAAGAAAAAAAAAAAAAAAAGTTGGTATTTTAGTAGAACTCCAGACATCTTTTAAATTCACTAATTTTACTGGCCTTTTTCTCCAGGTATAATTATAAGATATGAACTTTATATGAGAAAAAAATTAAAATCAGCTGGGAACTTTCTTCCTCCTGAAATTCGTATTTATCAAAGCAGCGGATGGCTTAGTCCTCAACCAGTTGTGGAATCTCAGAATGAAAATGCCTTGGCTCCACCACAGACCAGTACCACAGTCATTGACCTGGAGCCATTCACAGAGTATGAATTTTATGTGCTAGCAGTAAACATGGCAGGTAGCATTTCTTCAGATTGGATATCAGGACGAACAGGAGAGGCTGGTAAGCACTGGTTTGAATTCATTTGATAGAAATGTAAGGGAAAAGTAGATTAGCATGTACTCTTAATTTTCAATAAAAGTGTCTAGTGATAGTTAACAAGGGATAAATTCACATTTTTAACTAGTTAAAGATAGGTCAGAGTATCTCAGAACCAAGCATGAAAAGCAAAAGCATTTTCTTCACCATAAAATTATATTCTTGTCTATGTCAATTAACCCTAAATTTAAACTACAAGATTGCAAAATATACCAAGCAGTGTTTTAATTTGTAGAAGTTGAGGGGGTTAGCTTTTCAGGGGTATTGTGCTTGAAACTTTTGCTGAGAGATGCCTCCGCCTGAATTAAGGTACAAATGAGACCATATGCTAAAGCAAATAGTATGGGTTTTATTTAACAATCGATGTGAGGTGAACAGATAGAGAGAAAGAGAGAGAGAGAGAAAGAGGGAGAAAGAGAGAAAGAAAGAGAGAGAGAAAGAAAGGGGGAAGAGGGAGTGATCAAGCAGAAGATACTTACCACTCATGGATCCAGCAGTACCCTCTTGGTCCTTTTTCACTCTGGTCTTCTCAGTGATGATTCTGAGGTTGTTCAAAACTTCTAATCTAAATTTATACATTTATATATTTATATATTTATATATTTATACATTTTTGCAAATAAAAGAACTAGTGCTCATTGGCTACACAGCTCTCTTTTTGGTTTATTGGTTGAATGATTCCCTTGTTTCTAATACTAATTAGTACACGTGGTCAGTCTTTCTCTTCTTTTGAGTCTGTGGCTTTCTTGGGTTGATGGGCTGTGAGTTGGTGGTCCTGATCTCTCCTGGTAGAATTTCCATTTACCCAGCCAGAGCTGATTTTAGCACAGTTGCCAAGTTTGCTTTTGTTGTGGCCCCTAAATTTTGCATTCTTTGTGTCCACTATCAGTGATACATTCTTCTCTCTAAGGTTTGTTAACCTCCAGCTAGGTATGAGATAACATCTGGACAATAGTACCATCTTTATCTTATCTCAAGTTCTTGCTACTGAGGCTTATCTTGCAGTCAAGGTTCCAGGTATCCAGAGAGGCATATTCAGGAGAGCTTCAGTGGTCCTTGGTGTTTGCAAAAGCCATCTATGCCATGAGTTGGGATGATCTTTCTTTGACCAGTGATATGTGTGTGAGCGCTTGCTTCTTCACAGAGTTTGCCAAAGTGGGAATTTTTGTCTAGATGTGTTTAACCAGAATGAGCAAAGCAGATCTTGCATGCACCAGGCCTGGAGCTAACAACATCCTGTTGCTCCCTTCTGTGCTTATCTCATGGCAAAGTCCTTGTGGCCTTAACAGTGTTTGAGACAGCCAACTGTGCTCTTTAACTCCTTACAACTCTTCATGTGCATTTATAGAGGCCAAGTGTCGTAATATGGCCCCTTTTTATCAAATTGTAGCCAGTTCGCATCCTCTCGTACTGTGACCCTTCTGTTCAGATTTTCAAAAGGGCTTTGCCACTTTACATATTATTTGAAATATCATCAATTTATTTCAATGCTTTCAGTAGAAATCTATGGTTTTCAGACTGACAGAGCCCATGATTAAGAATTAAACATCTCTGTTATGTTACTTACTTGTTTTTCTGGTGTTAGCTTGAAAATCATGTCCTCAGTCATTTGCTCCAGCAGAACAGCAGGCTAAACTAATTTCTCCTTCAAAATGAGTCCTTGTGCTTATCTGCTCCTACTATATGTTATAAAAGTGTTAAATTGTATTTGGGAAGAGGTCCATTAGTGCAGTTGTTTGTATGTAGCAGAAGTGCTGTGAGTTGGTGTCCTATTATTACAGAGGAATCAGGTGGGGATTTAACTGTAGTGCAAACAATCCTTTAACAGATTTACTATGGAAGACTGGGGAACTGTTTTGTAAGAAGTGAGAGACATGTTAATTTCAAACTGGCCTAGCAAACAGAATCGCTTTTAAGATGCTGAAGTATTGAACACCTTTTGCTTTTATCAGTTTTTTCCCATGTTGCATGAAGTTTTTCTTCAAGACCTTTTCATTCATATATACTTTCCTACCTGCTACAGGGGATAGGACTGTAGTGTTGATTAGTATTTCTTTGAAGACACAGGAAGAGTTTTATTCGGCATTCACAGCCAGAGTAGAAAACAGAAGAAAGATGGGTGAGGTACTTACCAAAATAAGGTGAAAATTCCAGCTAGACTTGAAAATAAATTTAGAAAGGCAAAAGAAATTATTGTCTGAAATGGTATTTTACAAGTACAGTGAGGAAGCTTGCATTATACATACTGCTCATTTATTTTATGAATAGTATAAATTTAACTTTATTTCAGCCCCAGCATTCATGCCATCTCCATCAGTATTCCCTCTTTCACCATATTCCCTTAATGTGTCATGGGAAAAACCTGAAGATAATGTAGCAAGAGGAGAAGTGATGGGGTACAGCATCAGTTTGATGACTGAACAAAGGTCCTTGCCACCATTTTCCCAGGTATTATTGTTAGTTACATTAATATTTCCTGATTGGTAATAATAAAATTGATAAAACCTGATGTCCTCTGAGGTGTTGTGATGAATTTTCCCCTGGTTTGTTGTATATTCTCTGATCTAACTTTTCCACCTACTGCTTTCATGTAATGTTGTACACTACTTCTATATTTTAAGTTGTATTTCTGATCTGACTTTTTTTCAGTAGCAGGTGAGATTCAAAATTAGGAGGGAGATTGTGCAACAACATTTAAGTTAGTATGCACTATCTCTGTGTTGTTGCTGTATTTGCTAAAATGCTTAAAACCATATTGTGTTGTAGGTATCTACATGTTCTTTAAGAAGGTACTTCTCTGGATTAATTTTTGAAGTGAGGAAACCTTAATTACCAGAAAGGAACAGATTTAAAAAGTCAAAATATGTGACTTTAAAATACTGTTGTAATGTTTGAGTGACTGGGTTTCGCAAACAAATATCATGGCAGTAGTAGTAAACTGAAAGCTTAGGATTGAGCAGAAATATGATACATAATCAGAATGTGGGAGTGGGTCTGGTGCTCTCATATTGTATTTCTCATTCAGAGCTGATTTTGTCTTTTGATATTACCACAGATGGGCCTCAGTTTATTTGCCTGTCCACTGGGGTTACTACTGTTCCCAGGGCTGTTGTAACAATTCATAAATGCCAATTGCTTCTGGTCACTGGTTTGCAAGATTCTTCATCCAAAAAACATCTGATAACAAAGATATCTAAAATGCTACAGTTTATTCAGTTCCCCTCCCACTGATAGCTTAGACTGATGTTAAAGTAAAGCAGATGCAAGTGCTTGTAGGTATTTGTTATTCCCCTCCTGCCTAATGCCTGCTAATCATGTCACTCCTTCAATGGTGGTCAGATTTCACAACCTAATAGTGTCATTTTCGTCATCTCGATTGTAGCTGCACTGTTTGTAGTGATAACTGCACCACCACACAGTTTTATGAGGCAATAACTTTGTTTCCTCATTTATCCACTCAGGAACTGGCTTATTACCTCATAAAACAGTGTGATGGGAAGTATTATCACCTAAATCCCAGCTTGTTCAGACTCTCCAAAATAATCCTCTCCCTCAGTTGGTCTATTCAGGCTTTCTCATGTCTCAGTGAAGGAATCTGCAAGTTCAGAGACCAGTTTCTTATTAGTGAACATGTCATCAAATGACAGGAATGAAACTATTATTAACCAACTGATGTCTTCCAATCTGTTTGCTTTGCAGGTTTTGCATATAGCTGAGGCTCATGAGCTCTCCTACATAGCAACGGGATTAAAACCTTACAGGACGTACAACTTTACTGTTACTCTCTGCAATCAAATTGGTTGTGTAACCAGTGAGCCAGGCATGGGGCAAACCTTGGCAGCTGGTAAGGAAACAATCTGTAGGAAAGTGCAAAGCTGACACACAGTTTACTAATGAGTACTATGATGATGGTCCTAGTTTGATGCACAGTGGCAGGAGTAGGTGTTGTATTAATACAAAGTGACTTGCTTAATTATTGTTTATTTTGACGGATTAAACCCAAAATGTTTTCAGTGGAGGTTTAAAGTACTCTACTATGGCAGTAGGATTTGTATACTGCTCTCTAAGTTGCAAATTATGATATGTATAGTTTTTGTTCATGTTTGTTTAAACGGTGAATGTACATAAATTTGGCTGCATCCACTCATTCATTTATGATGAGAAGAAGTTGTTAATTTGTTGTTGGAGGTTTTCAGTGTGTGATTGCATAAAAAGAAACATGGAATGCTCCAGCATGTTCCAGTGCCTTGCTTAGCACATGCAGGAGTTGCATGGCTTTGAGTAACATAAGTACATAGTGAATTTGTGTGTTTAAATCAGAAGCAACATATATGCCTTGGGTCTGCTTTTTTGAAAATGTTCATTTATTTAGCCCCTGAGATTTGAGATTTTGCTTTGTTGATATGTATCTACATATCTATGGAAACAGTGTTAAGAAACTGCATGTGTGTTCCTGTACACCTTAATACATTCTTTGTCTTTGAGTTAATTTCAATAGCATTGTCATGGATTTCCAAGATACTATCTACAAATTTAGGGGAAATGCATACCAGTCCAGAACGGAGAAAGCTTGTATTTACTCTGAAGAAAGGACTGACAAAAATTCGCTTCATGGACATTGGGGGTTCAAAAGAGTTTCAAGAGAGAAATTGTCGGGAGTATCAGCTTTACAAGTCTCTTTATTAATGGAATGAGGTAGTCAGTAAGGTTCTTTAATACTATAAGTACAAGCTCAAGCCCATGCCATGTGACATACGGGTGGTTATCTGAAGAGAGCTGACCACTTAACATTGTAGTTTCCTTTTGTATAGGCATTTAAAACATGTTAATTGATTTCACAATATTAGCTAAAATGCTTAACTAAAAATGTTAAGCAATTAGTAGTGTTGTCATATGGATATTGTGATGATGATCTTTGCGATTGCCTCTCATATAATTTCATCTCACACAGAAAAATTCTGAAATTTTCTGCTGAAGGGAAATTTAAGGTGTTGGCATATTGTCTCTAGGTTGTCCTCAGTTCTTTGTGTCTATTTATTTCACTGCCTTTTCAAGTGGAATACTGGCTGTATACAGAGTCTCTTACTCGTATAAGTATGACTTTATTCCATTCCACACAGCCATGAGGAACAGTGTTCCAGTCTGTACTGACAACCATGGAAACAAATATTGCCTAAGCAGCACACCTTATTACTACAAATGATCCAACTTTGCATTTATACATTTATTAAAAGATTCAGAGACAATAGCTTAGTTATGCTTGACAGCTTGTTTATGACCATCTCCTCCCTGGTTGTGTTAATACTTAGAGACCTATCACATTAGAGAAGGCAGGAGAATACAAAGTAGCATAGCAGGCATGTCCCCATTTATTAGCTGTTTTGCAGTGAAGCCTTTTCCTATTTACTGTTGTAAGCGTTGAAAGAAAAGAATCAGTCCTGTAATGAGTTCCTTTTATATTTTTAAAGCATGTTACTGCCAGGTCTCAAATTTTGGCAAACTGAAACATTTTGATGCAGTTTTGCCTCCCAAAAATTACATTTTTTGTTCCTGGAGAAATTAGTTTCATCCTATCCATCCAGGTGTTTGTGGTTTTTTTTTTTTCTTCGTTCTTTGTTTTGTATTGTTGTTTGTATGAGGCTTTTTTTGTTTTTTTGTTTTTAAAAGAAGCACTACTTCCCTCATGACAATCGAAGGAAGTTAAAACTTGAAACAAAGTTGGAGAAACCAGTCCCTGGCATTTGTAAAAATAGATAATCAAGCCTTAGTCCATTTTTAGCCTTTCTTTTTTTTTTTTTTTTTGTCATTGAAAAATGCAAAATGAAATTAAAATTGCCTTTCTAGGACTATTGGGGAGTTCTTTTTTATGAAGGAATGTCTCCCTGGCAAACAGACAGCTTTCCTGGGTGGATACCAATCCCCCTCTATGTCCTAGCAAAGGCAGCTTTTTGGGGGAAGTCTTGACTGAAATGTGTTCCAGCATGATGATCCCCTTGCATCGTAATACAATCCAGGAGCTTTGAATTGTGTTTCAAGTTGGACTAGAGGTTATACTAAATTCTTCTCCTCTGATCCTCAGGAGGAGGAGGAAATCCGTAATGGAAAACCATGTCCACGCCCCTTCTATGTATGGAGTATATTGGTTTATCATGTGGACCATTTAAATCAATGGATATCTTGATTTCTGTCATTTTGGCATGCCCAACAGATGTGTATTAGCAAGAGGCTTCTTTTAGAAATTACCAGTGGCTTCTAAAATTTTCCACTAGAAATCTCAAGTAATTTTTATGCTTTTTACGTATCCTTTAGGGTAATTTGAAGCCTAGCTATAAAAGAGATACTTTTTAAAACCTAACCTTTTTCTCTGAAAGCATGTGGGGGTATATTTGGTTTGGTTTTTGTTTTTTTTTTTCTTAATACATTGTAAGACAGAAAATGAAAACAAAGGCAGAAACAAGGGTGTGAAAGGATTAGAAACAAAACTGCTGAGGAAGAAAAGTAAGTGATTTTGAGATAAGATTGAAAAGACAAAGAAAAGAGATTACTTCATGCAGGAGCAGAGTTTAAGGATAGCACCCAATGAGGCAGAAGGAAGAGTCCGCTGATTTTACAGGAGAAGTCTCTTGGACTATGACTGTTTAAAATCTGGAAGCAAATTTAATGAATGGATTCATTCTAACTTGGTTCAGTATAGGTATCTGTACGGATTTTCTCATGTGTAGCTTTGCAGGACTAGAGTGAAAGAAAACTCAAATTGCCCGTATGCCCTTGTGTCTGTCAGACTGGCAAAATCACTCCTCCTCACCAACTCATACACCCACAATGTTTGTAAATGGTAATAAAAGATGACTAACCAGAAGAATGGGAGGAGAGAGAGTAAGAAAACAAATTGCTAAGAAGGGAGTTATTTTATAAAAAGGCTGAGTGGAAGATGTCACAAATGCATAAGAAGCCAGAAGAGTGAGGTAAATAAAAGAAGTTATGCCTGCTACTCCAAGAATGGTAAAAAGTGTTAGACGGTTAATGTTAGTGTAAATGCAGTATTGGGATGAAAGATCAAAACAAGCATAGGAAGGTAACAGAAGAGAATTGCCCATCCCTGTTACTCAAAGAGAAGGTGGCTGGGCAGAAAGAGAACCTCAGTTTGATCTGTTCTGATACAAATACATAAATAGCAGATGTTTAAATATGCAATTAAATAGGAAGTGTTTCATACGTTTGAATCAGGCTTTTGAATGGCAAATTAAGGTGCTGAAGCTTTCACAATCCTTGTGGTATTTAAAATACTTTTTATGCATTGCAATATTGTGCTCATGCTACTGAAATCCTTGGCTGATAGATGAGGCAGAAGTTCATTGTTGATACTTTACTTGAAAATTTGGAATCCAGTTTGAGCTTTGTTTTTGTCTGTGCTATCTCACGATTCTCAAGTGGATCTGCATGTATGTAACTGAAAGCACTATTTGACCGTAATTTTACATTTTTCATTTCAGTACTTAGAGCAAAATTTTACTTTATTCTTCTCTCTGCTATGTACAAATTCCTATTTGTTTTTGCTAAAACAATTCAGCCTATTGTTTTTACTAGATCTTAGGCAATTTTTTTTTTTTTTTTAAATTTCAAAAACACTTTTTATTGCATGGTTTTCTCACATGTAGGATTTTTAACTGGTACCTATAGAATCCTGCTAGCTGGTATCAGTGGGAGACATGGTCCTTTGAAACTTTCTTTTTGTGACAATGTGTCTGCATGAAATGATGAATTACCAATACAAAACATGCATGTTTTCTAAATTTTTCAGTGACGCAGAAAAAACCCATTTTATTCCCATAATTTTCTGTCATTTCAGCAGGATGAAATTAGCCATGTGAGTGCTTCGACCAGTAAAATTGCTTATGCTACTGATCTCAAATCATATAGTCAAAGGTTGCCTTAAACAATCTATACAGCTATGTTTCATTAGCTGCTGTGTGACTAAGCTTATTTCTTGTAATTAAGTTTGCCTTTCCTTTGCCCTTATTTTTTTTTTCTTTTTAAATTCATTTAAAAAGCAGTTTTTAAGACATAGCAAAGTATGGCTTTGTGATTGCTGCCATTTACCCCAGCACACTGTATTCCTGATCTTTTGCTTTTGATGGCAATTAACAGGGTTCAGAAGCTAATTTGTAGAAGATATTCTTCCAGCACCAGCTGCATCTGGCTTCTTGGCAGACTTCTCAAGCAGTTGTATTTGGGGCTTTGGAGTTGCCTCTGGGTTTGCTGGGGTAATTCTGGGCTGTCTTACACTCCTTGTTGTTTTCTTTTTGATTACCCTTTTAATCTGAGTAATTTGTCATTTTTTTTTTCATTCATGAATAAAGTCTGGTGCAAGCCCTTTTCAAAAGCCTCCTTTGTTTATGTCTGTCATAGATGGCTTTTCTTCAGAAGGCTTTGCCTCAGTTCTAAAATCACCAATACCCATTAAACAGGTAGTAAGAAATGTATAGCTTCTTTTATTACAGAAGAGAAATGTGAGGGCCATTTGCTGCTGGCCTGGAAACACAGATTGTTTTGCATGCATGTACATAAGTCTCTTCATCGTGAATAGGACCCAAAGTGATTAAACAAGCACTCTTAATATGTTAATTTATAATTTTAATTACAACAATCTTGTATATATAGTCATTAGTGAATACTAATATAAATATTTTTCTACCTTTTTATTCATAATGCATAAACCAATCATCCAGTTACTTCTCGGCAGTTGCCTGTTTCCGTTTCATAATACAATCTTTGTTCTTAGTTATGAATGCATTTTGTTCATTCCTGCCTTGAATAATCCCTCATTAAGCTAGTCACTTTCTGCTCCATGCTAAAAAGGAAAAATTATCATGCAAATGTGGCATGCCATATTAAAAAGCACATTACCAAACACTTTTGTTGCTGTCCTTCAATTAGTTTCCCTTCTTTGAATTTAATTTCATTTGTTGTTAAACTACTGACTTGATGTATGGACTCATGAATTTGAGACTGCTGCCAAGAATGTAGCAGGAAAAAAATCAAAGCCTCTTCAGAAAGCTACAGAGGCAAAGCTGAAATGAATTTGCTTCACCTTTGACAAGAACACTTGAGCAGCACTGGAATCCTCTGATGATTCAGCTTGGCTAATTATCCAATTATTTATTCCAAGAATAAAGACGCTGTTTTACAATTAGAAAAGTGTAAAGTAATCTGAGAAATTTCATAATGATAGATGACTTAAGTAACTTCTGAGATAAATAGAATCTGCTCAAACTTGTCTTGCCAAGTATTCAAGCTGTAGTTAAACTGCTCTCTGAGTTTCAGGAAATCAGTAGGGACTCAAAAGTTACTTGTTTCTTCTCCCCTACCAACCACATATTGTATATCAGAAAATAGCTCAGTTTATTCTTTTCCCTCTCTGTCAAATTTGTAACATTTTTAGGCTATATTTAAGTTGCATTCCTCTTGATTAAAAGCTTTTGGTTCAAAGCAATACTTTTTAATTGCCTAATAATATAAGTCAGTTCTTAGGAAAGAACTGTGCATTTAGGAGTTCATTTGCAATATAACTGAAAAATTCATTGCATGGCAGTAAAACAATTTACTGTTAATTACAAGGAGACAAATTTGCTGTACCATGCTCACAGATTGCCATGAATCATGCAGCACTCCTAGAGATTTATAACAGATGTGTAAGTGGGATGAATTAGCAGGGTTTAATAACAGAGACACAAATCATGCAGACTTCAAGGAGCTTTAATTGATATACTAGAATGTGACGGGCATGAATCACTCAGCCATTCAACAGCACTGTAACATATGGTCAGCTCAATATGCTGCATCTTAAATCGGTTGGTGAGTCGTTGGTTGTCCCATATGGTGGAAGCAATATATTTTTCATGATTTTTAAAAAATACCGTGGATTACATCTATTTTAAAAGAAATATGATTGCAATATATGAGTGTTACTAAATTTTCTTTTGCTTTCTGTTGTGGGTGGGTTTTATCCTTTTTTTGGGAAGGAGTCCAGAATGTACTCTAAAGAATCTCTTAAAGCTCAGAATATTGTCAGAAGATGTAGGTATTATGGCTTGAATAATTTACTGTTGAAATGACTGATACCATTGTGAAGTGTAGAAAAAGAGGAGAACATACTTGAAATGCTGTGGCAAACTGGGGGTCCTCTAGACTAATTACTAGTAGCAAAAACGAAATGCATGACCCATAGTGAGATGAGCAATTTTACCTGCAAGGTAGACTCCAATATGAAAAGTAAAAGATATTTTCTGTAACTTTTTGTCCTCAAATTTGGCATTTTTTTCTATCTTATTTTGTAGCATGCATTTGTGATTCAACAACAGTTAAACCTGTATACTTTTTGTTGCTGTTACCTTCCTGAATTTTGCCGAATTAAAGTTTTTGGTGAAAGAGTACACAAATACCTACCTACAGCAAACTGAGTAGACGTTACTCAAAGATATGTAAACCTGTAAAATTTAGCCACAGTGTAAGTGTGTTATTCCTGGGACAAGAATCTGGCAGAGTATGGAAAAGCTTTAGCAGTTGTATTAGTAAACCTGACAGACTTGAGAAAGGAGTATTGTATCCTTAGAACCATGGCTGCCAGAATTTAATGTCAACAATTAAAATTTATTTTGATCCTTACCTAGTGTTTATTACTGTTTGTATACACAACAGACCTTACTAATACAGAGATGCACTATTAGATGGAATTACCATCTGTTCAGAACGAAATGCTGGCATCTGTCTTCGAGCCTAAAACTAAAATGATATTATTTCAAACAAAACAAAATTAACCGCTCTTTACTTACCAGCTTCATTTTTGTGTACATGTGTGTGCATAAACACATGGGAAAGGCTTATTTGTAATGACCTGTGTAGCAACATCTATATTTAGATATATGACTTCAACATAAGCTGTATGGACCATCTGTCTTTATTGGTCTTTTCTGTGCCCTCTGCTACACAATGGCATGCAGCAATCATGGGCTTTTAAATACTGTTTTAGCCTTATAATATATTAAATATGTATTATATAGCAAGACATTAAAACTACATAATTAAAATACACAAAAATGTGACTTTGAATCCACTAAAATGCAGTACGCTCATTATTTTGACAGATGAGTTTTAACAGAATGTGACTAAAAAAATTAAATTGATAAAATTATACTCAATTCATCTTTCAGAAAGTAGCTACAGGTACCACAGTGACACCTTTAGGAAAATATATACTGTATCTTTTAGTATTGAATATTTTTAATTTCAGCATTTAGTACCCTGCTGGGCTAGTGCTACTGATTTATTGCAAAACCTGTCTGTTTTTCTGTGCAGTTGGGTTTTCCGTTTGGGGTTTTTTTGTTATTTTTATTTGGTTTTAAATACTTATGTAATCTATTCCGTACAGTTTTTTGCTGTCTTGATGCACAAGAATTCTCAAGCATCAAGGAGACTGTAGTTTAAATACTAATGCATAGCAAGGATGTTACTTTCTGAAAGGGTAGTCTTGTGTTCCATATATCACAAAATAATAAATTGTGTCATGCCAGTGTTTAATGCGTGTACACAGTGCATTAACTGTAACTGTAGTACATTTATTTGTGCTAGAGGAAACTTGAAAATGATTAAAAAATCAATACTTCCCTGTCAGAGAAGCAAGTGTTACGATGCATTTAAGTAGTTAATTGCATAAGCCCCATAAAAGCTTCAGGTTTGGGTATCAGAGATGCCATAATTATGGTCCAAGTAACTGCCGTTTATTAATACTAGACTTTAAAGGAAGATGTAGTTATTGTCATGAGTGCTAGTCAGCTGTGTGTATGTTAAAAATAATGAATTTTAGCATTTCTGTTTTGCCATCACTGATCTGAACTGGAGGGTTTAACCTCTTCAGTTCGCTTTTAAAATGCTGACGTAGGCTGGTTCCCTCAAAGGTGAAGTTTTGATTGTTAAGCCATGTTTTCTATTTAAACTTGTGCATTAATACCACAATTCATTAGTGCTATGCCCTACTTATGCAGAAAAGCTTATGACCTCACACTGCATTACTTCAATTTTGACATTGTAAATTTCTACCATCGCGTGAGATACTAATTAGGTTGTGAAGTCATAAATGATACCTAAGCAGGAATTTACAGCACTGGCAGTTTCCCATTACCCCACTCAGTGCTTTCTCCAAGAAGAATATCTAGCAAGTTATGGGGTGTAGGGAACAAAGAAAAATAAAAAAAGAAAGAAGTAATATACTACCAGAAAATAGGAAAATGAAAAATATGTTAATGATCTTGGAAATTGGGAATGTTTAAAAGGATGTTATTAATTCATTTAGAATGAAGCAATCACTCCTTCTCTAAAGAACTCATACAATGTCCAATACTGGCTGTGAAGTAATATGTCAGGTTTTGAAGGCCGATATTTTAATTCAGGTTTTATTGTTCTTGAAAGGCATTTATTGCTCTTTACTGTGTCATTATGGGAACAAGTAATTTTTACAAGTTGTCATTGTATTTCGCTTCCTGGGCACAAATGAAGTTTCTGTTGTTAAATCCTTCTCTTTATCAGGTAAAGAAGGGTGAGGAAAAAAGGAAGATAAGATGTATATAGATTCTGTACATAGCAGAGTGTTTTTGTACTTCTCCAGATGATATCTTCTATTGTTTCAGTGATGGCCCATTTCTTTCCACCTGTATGACCATCATGCCATTATCCAAACAGGTCATGCTGCCCTCCAGTGGCTTCCTGTACAGTATTTAATTTTAAAAATGGAATAATTTTGGTTAATAACTCAGCCATAGAGTAGCCAGTGCCATCAGTGTGTTTAAAAGAATATCAGAGTATATGGTTTAATAGTAGAAGGACCATCCTAATAACATATCCTAACAACTATCCTATGTTGTTACCTTTGTGGAAGTAATCTTGTTTGGAGTCTTGGTATGTACCAGAATTGGTGGAGAAAAATTAGAGAGGGTAGTTTTCTTGAAGTGAGTAATTATCTGAACATAAGCTGCTGTCTGGTGTGCCCATCATGAGAACAACCCAACAGGCCTGCAGGATTTTGGACAGAGAGCTGTTTTGCTCGTCTTGGTGAGGATCAGTCCAGTGACAAGAGACACCATCCTGAGGTGTAACAAGTTACAACTGTTCGAATTTTCCTTTGGTTTTTCTCTCACATCCGCCTGTGAAAGTCATACAGATACACACTTACAGGGAGTTTGGCATGAGAGGCCCATCAAGGAAGGAAGGAACACAAATATACTTTTTATGAAGATGTAGATTAATGTTCTCAAAGATTCCGAACAAAAATATTTTAGATAAACTTAGAGAAATATTTCTCTAAAGCCTGAAGAAAAAAATAAAGTATTTCTTGTACAATTGACAGTAAGTTCCCATAAAGATTAAGAATATTTTAAAAGTTTTTTCCTCCCCTCCTTAGGCTGCTGTGGATATCTGTGTTTATTCTTAAGATCAGAAACAGAAACAGGACATTTTGCATCATAAAGATGATGTTATGTGCAATAAATAATTTCCCAGGTATTATGGACAATGATACCTAGTTAACTTTTTTTTATCCTCAGCTCCAAGAAAAATTAGTGCCCCTCGTGTCAAAGGAATAAACAGCACAACGGTAAAGATAATTTGGGATGAACCCGAAGAGCTCAATGGGCCTTCTCCCATCTACCAGGTGGAAAGGATGGATTCATCTTTAGCTACCATGAATATAGAAGTAACAAAAGGGATCCGTTTCCCAGGAAATGGGTATTACAGATTTGCAAGTTCCACTCTCCCCACCAATACCTACTTTACAGGTAAATTAGTTTAAATTACTTAGAAAATGTACAATTGGTATTCGGCATATGTTTTACCATTTAGTATCATGTTCTATAAAACTTTTATGTTGAAGTATGTAGGTTTTAATTTGTTAAAATAATGTAATGATCAGTGATATATGGGCTGTTTTGATTCTCACTAAAAGAGCCTGTGGAAATCACTGCACATATGGGATTTTTATTACCTCATGTTTGGACAGAGAGATGTACATTAAGTAAATGTTGCTGCATATTTGACTTGCTTCTGAGTTGTAAATATAAGATTTTATTTTTTCTTCTGGGATAAAAACTTTTAAATTAATTTGCTGAGGGTGCTAAGGTGTGTCTTATTTGCTACCTTGTGAGGATTCCTGGGGTTGCATAAGCGCTCAAAAATCTCTGTCTTCCAGATCCAGAGCATTTGTGTTGCGATCCAGTTAGTTTTGTTAAGGAAAGAAAAAAGCCTGCCACTCTGACAGAATTCCACTGTTTCTGGGCATTTGGTTGTTCCCTCTTTTTTCTTGATTTGTTACTTTAGTTTGGAGATTTTCAGATTGAAGCAGACCTATGTCCTACTTCTGTGATTCTCATAATTTGCTGATGTCTTGATTTCCAGGATAAAGCAAAGATACAGACAATATGTTTTTTGCAAAAATGAACCTGTTTGAGATGTTGCAGAGGTCTGTAAGTGAAATCTTGCATTTGCATGCATGAAATATGAGTGTTTAAAAGAAGCAGCAGCAGAACTGTTTAAAAAGAAGTGTATGAAAGATGTGTGCATGTGTATTTATGTCTGGTCATGAAAATGACAGCAGGAAGAGGAAATCTAAAAGGAATCTAGGTAGCTGTAAGAGCAGGTATTAACTAGCACACTGATGGTGAAGGGGCCACACCAGTGGCTGTGACACAATTTAACCTGGTACTAAGCCTTGTTTGTTAGGAAAAGAAGGGCTGCAAAAACTGTGCTTTGGAGAGCACTCAGCTGACATTCCTTGTCTTCAGGGTCACACAGGTAGTTCTGGCAAGGGTGTTTGAGCACTCAATACTTGCAAGTGTGTATGTGCAAATTCAGGTTTTGTTTAAAACAGAAGTCAGCTTCTTTCCTGTCTGTGATCACTCGGTGAATCTGACTTAAGAAAACAAAAGTTGAAGATGACTTCACATTTTTTTTTCTAGCTGGGTGCTTACTTGACTGATAAATAATAATAAGTGATAACGTGTTAGTTAAATATTGACACCGTGTTGACTGGTACAACCTGTCTCTGTGCAGGAATCTGTAAGAACAGCTGTTGGACTCCTTTCCTTATCTAAATTGCTCAATGGTTTTCTTGACATCAGTTTGCACCCTTTACTATATATTTAGAAAAAGCCCCTTTGATATGTTTCTTCTTTTGTCAGTTGTGTCTATTTGTAACCAAGCAAGGCCAACACCAATCTACCCAAGTGTCGATTCCCTTTGGGGTTTAGTTCTGCTCCATAAGCTGAGACTGATGACTTGAGTAAAGTTTATTGTGATGGCTGAGATGATTTGAGAGAGTTTGGACAGGCAGGTTGGGAGATGTTAAATTAAAGCTCCCTTCATATTGGCAGCTGATGGCTGATAAGGCTGTATGGGTAAATGTAATTTATCATAGCTTTGGATTGTGTTCTTTCTGTTCTACCAGCTATTAGTCAGAGTATTTGGAGACAACCTAGAACTAAAACACACTAGGCAATTTGTCCAGACATCTGCTAGTAATGACTGGCAATCAGATTAAATCAGTCTACATTTGGTACCTAAAAATATGTAGTTCGGGTTTGGCAACTTAATAAAGACAGTAAGAAATATAAATCTGGGTTTTTCTAAGTAGGTCATCTATCCTTCTACCAAAACTTGATGGAGGGGGAAATGATAGCAAATCCAGGAGAGTTTAGAAAGACAGACACTTAAGCAGGTGAAAAATATTCTTTAACTGCACTCTGCAGTTGTTTCGTTGTTGAGACCCTCTCTTATTACCCATTTCTGAAGACAAGCAGTTGGCAATTGTGCTTTATGGATGGAAGAGCTTTAGTGTGTGTGCAGCTGTGTACACTTTTGACACAAAAGTGTGCCAGCTTGTGTATGTCAGTCAGCAGACAGATACTTCTTGGTGCGTCTGGGATCTCCCACTGTTAATCCAGAAAAAGATTGATCAGTTTATTCATTGCTAATAAATGCAGTTGTCCTCACTGCCTCCCTGGTTGGTCTTACAGTCCAAGGTGCTAGTAATAGGGGCAGATGTATTTTCTGGGAAATTTTCCAAATTCATCTTAAAAAAAAAAAAAAAGTTATTCAATAAACACTGGCTGTACTAAGCAGTGTCCTGTCTGTAACAAAGCCTCCAGCTGCACAGGAAGATGTGTTCTGAGTACACATTAGATGAGTGGAAATCAGGTAAAAAGACTTTTTTTTTTACTGCTGGAACTGTCCACGGGCAACTTTTCAGCTCTTCAGATTGTGAAGATGTGTTTTAGCTATGTATAAAATCATTCCTTAAATTATGTAGACTTGGTTTTTAGTACTTAATTGCATACCTTCAAGTTCTTAGATACAACAGCATTTGCTGACTATATCTAAATACCACAAGGCAAAGGAGAGTTGTTAGTGTTCTTGTTTTAGCTAAGGAACTTATCCGTATCCCATCACTCTGAAAATCGGGCTATTTAGGTGTTTATCTTCATATCTTCCCCCACCGACAACCAATTGTTGTGATTTTTATTCAGTGTATGGGGAGATGAAGTTCAGATTCTACTTAATGAGGGACTTTATACTTAAAAGGACCTCTAGAAATGGTGATAAGGTTTTACAAATTATTTATTTCGTGTGGTTTGCTTTTATTGGTCCAATTTTTTTGCTGTGTCAGTGAGTCTGGAGTCAGAACGCCGCAGTACCACTGTTGTGTTTGCCTATCTGGTTCTCTCATTGTCTAGAGAAGTAATATCTATTTTATACAGGGTGTAGAGCAGGCAAGCTTGGCATTCAAATGTCATTTATTTTGGATGCTACTTGTTTTAAAAGAAAATTATTCACGTAGTATTGATCAAAATGCAGTCTACCCTGAAGAAAGTTTTGTGTTTGGCCTTGCTTTGAATCCAAGTTTTCTGAAATAGGATAATACACTTAAAAAGAAGTATGTCTTGCCTGGACTGTGTAAACTGTCTAACTTCTACATGATGCGTATTCAGCTCTGTAATAATTAGAAAATAACTGTATGAGGTAAGATGTTAATATATTAAGCATTACAAGAAGAACTTTTTTTTCACAGTGACATTTTTAGTGTTGTAAAGTGGTCTTAAAAGTGTATATTTAAAAAATATATATATCTGTGCTAGTGTTTTTACTGCCAGATTTTGGCTCGGGTACACGGACATTTCTCAGAGTAGAGAATCTTTCCAGTAACGATGTTTCTTAATGAGTTTGCCATGGAACACTGCACAGGCATAGTTTACATTTGTTCTGAGCAGAAGTGCTGAGAATGGCTGTGGTCATTCGGTGTTGGATCTCCTTATAGCTCTTCATCACAGTGAACTCTCTTTGCAGTAAGGTAAAACAAATTCCACTCCATAGGATCTTGAGCAAACATTTGATAGTTAGGGGGTCAGATATTTTTATTAGTTTGTGGAGCCAAATAAATAAGCCTTTTGCAATGTCCCAAGAGAACTTTATGGAATGCATTGTGACTGAACAGGATTAGAGGTCCTAAAACAACGTAAGAGGAGAGGCCAAAGAAAATAGTGTAGTTTAGAAAAATGAAGACTAAAAGGAGGCACTATAATGGTGTTAAAATATATAAAAATATGTATTTTAAAAGGAGAAAATGAACTATTTGTGTTTACTGTGAGTAATCCAGCAATACACTTATAATAAGCTTAAAATACAGCAAGGTAGATTGTGGGTTTTTTTTCCTAAAAGATTCAGACTAGTTGAGCAAAAGAATTCTCATTGTTTTGAAAAAGAAGTGAAAGCTCTGACACTGCAGATTTTAAAGAACAGTTGGATGAGCATTTGTCAGGAATAACCTGGGTAAAATTGATTCTGCTTTGGAGTAAATGGATTGTTTCTGTGACCTCTAAGAATGTTTTCCAAACATATATCCTATTATAAACTCAGACTAACCCAATGAAGGTAGGAAAGATGTTCATTTCACAAAATAACTTTTAGTAGGAAAGAGCTGTCTCTTTTTTTTCTGAATGATGATTTTTTATGTAGAGGGAAGGTTGCATGAGTTGAACAAGTTTTGCTTCTATTTTATTTTTCTCCCCTAGATGTTTTCCAGCATTTCTTTATACAACTAATGATTTGAGACAGTTAGAAATGAATTTTAATCACTAATTCAGAATAATGTAATAATTTACTGTTGAAGAGAAATCATCTGGTCTTCCATCTCATACTGAGTCCAGCTAGACCTGTTTAGGCCTTTGTCTGCTTGAGTTTTCTCTCCATATGTAGCTGAGTATGTTTCCAAAACTGTCCCAGTTTCCAATTTGACTCGTCTTTTGGTTTACTTTTCTCCCTTATATCTATACAAAATTTTCTGCATATGAACTCGTGCCCATTGCTTCTTGTTCTGTCACTGTAGAGGTCCAAAAAAGTGTGGCTTCATCTTCCTTATATACTTTGGGGAGGTAATCAAAGAAGGCAGTACTTTCCTCCATCCTTCCATGCTTAAGACTGACCAAACCCTATTGTTTCAGCCTCTTGCTGAATGTCATGTACTTTTGCCCCAACTGTCTTGGTGCCACTCCACTGGATTTGTCCTGGTCTGCAAGTACCTTTTGTATTTGTTTTGGCTTTTTTTTGTTTGTTTGTTTGTTTGTTTTTGTTTTTTTTTAATGCACTGTAGGACTTGCATTTGCCTCTGCTTCTGTCAACCCATTTCTCCAGCCAGCTGAGGTTTCTCTGTTTTGTACTGTATCCTCTGCAGCCCTTAATTTTATTTTTTTTTTAATTGCCCCCAAACTTTTTGACAGCCCAGTCCATCCCATCACCTGGGATCCATTTAAATGAATAGATCCGTTAAACAGAATTGGTCCCACTACCAGTTTCTTTGAAATGCTGCCCACTGGGCTTTGTGCCACTTGTCACAAGCCTTCAAGTCCTGCTGTTTAGCCAGTTTTTAACTCACTTTTATAGTCCACCTGTGATCCATCTATTTCTCCAGATTGATGGCAAGGATTCCCTAATCTACAGACACAACTTTATAACAAATGCAGTTAAATTTGTTTACTTCAGCCTTAAAGTAAAAAGATGGAGAGAACTGGAAGAGGAGGAGAGAAATCTGACCTTTTTGCTTAGTTTAGCTTTATGGAATTTTTTCCTTGGTAGCTTTTGAAGAATCAGCCTTTTTATTTCATTACACTGAACTGAGGAAAGTAAACAAGATTTTCTGAGGGAGAAACTGTTACAAAAGGAATTCTTACTTCAATCTTTTGAGTACTCTGAGAGAAAGAAAGAGAGCACATTTGTTTTGCAGACTTGAAGAACATACTTTTTGTCAGGGAACTTTTAGTATTGCCCATAATTTTTCAGACTTTAATATTAAATCATACACTAAAAAGCTCTTGGAGGACTCACATTTTGTTGTGTCCTTTCTGTCTAGGTTGTTGCCAAAGGACTTGTCCTTAGAAATTCTTTTAATTTCTATGCCAACTTCTTATATTTTCTCCTCTTGTCTTCACAAAAGATTGAAGACAAGAGGAAGATTGATTTGAACCCACATCTTCATCTTCTGTGAGAGAAAGATAAAGATCTTCTATATCACCATCAAGTGGCTGGCTACAGTAAGAAGGAGAACCATCCTTTTTTCTGCCTGAGAAC
The DNA here is from genome assembly GCA_025920805.1 of Petroica traversi. Classification (NCBI taxonomy): domain Eukaryota; kingdom Metazoa; phylum Chordata; class Aves; order Passeriformes; family Petroicidae; genus Petroica; species Petroica traversi. The sequence goes on from JAHLSL010000010.1 coordinate 10,652,696, forward strand.
TCTTTGCACAGAGATTTTAGGTAGAATTTTATCTTAGTACTTAAAATGAATTCACAGTTTCATCTTGAAAAACACATTCCTTCCTTTCTTCCTTTTGAATCCCAAGAAGCCTAAAGATAGGGAGTGAGAGAGGAGCTGCATATAGAGAAAAAGGAGTGATCCAGCGCAACAAAGTGAACTCTGCTGCTTTATGAACAAAACAACTTAAAACATTTTTGAACATGCACAACAGGGACTTAGGCAACAAATAAGCCAAGCTGATACTGACCTTGCCAGCGTTACAGGGGTAATATTTTCACTAAGATGAGCTGGTTTTTAAGCATCAACATACTTTCTGTCAGTATGAAGTAGCTGATTTTTCTTCATTTTTTCTTTTTTTTTTTTTCATTTGTAGCCACTACAGAGAAAAAGAAAAAAAAAGAATCTCACCTTGTGTATTATTTTTCATATTTACCTCTTGTACTTTAACAGATCAACTGTGCAGCACAAGCTTTGGCATACAAGTGCAGTGTGTTTGGTTTTTCTCTGCATCTTCTTGGCTTTTGTGCCAAAGTAGATTTTTGCCAGTGTTATGTGACATTCTGCACTGCATGGTTAAAAACCAGTCTTTTCTGCTTGGTAACTTTTAGAGCACACAGTAATATTGTACAATGGAAGTTGTAAAAGCAGGAGCTTTCCCACTGTTATATCAAGCTGCCAGTGGAAAAGCCATTTCCTAGAATAAGTCATAGTTTCAGCTGTCTCTGCAAAGAGCAGTTACAGAATTGGGTCTTTTGATTATCACAAACAGACAAGATGACCTGTACTTTTAAAAAGAGCAGTTTTGTCCCAACTTAGCTGGGCTTTCGCTAATTTTGTGCAAACATGATTTGCTCTTTTGGGATGAAGTAGGCATTCTGTCTGTTAATGTCAAGCCTATGAATTAGCAGAGAAAACAGTTATGGAAGTGCTCTGTTTTGCTTCAGGCATGACATCATCTGGGATTTCTTTTGTGCTTGTTCACCGCTAAGAAATGGTGCAAGATTCAGGGACTTGTTGAGGGAGATTTAGGAAAATGAAAGTTGCTGAAAATAGCAAGCAAAATGAAAAAGCTAGAAGATAAAAACTGCATAAAGGCATGATGTTTATTTAATTTAAAAAAATAATAAAAATAAAGGAGGCAGTGGAAGGTACCAAGCATCTCTTGAAAGCTTAGCGTTCCAGAGATCCATGTACTCTTTGTTAAATGGAGGAGGATTTCACTTCAGTTAAAACAAATGATCAAAGAAAAGATTTGAAGCAGGTTTGAACATAGAAAAGAGTAGTTTTGGAGTGAATGTATGAATGCTTCTGAAAATTCTCAAACTCAAATACCTGATGGTGCAGAGATATGTGAAAGAAAAGTGACTATTTCTAATGGTTTTCCTTTGCTAGAGCAATTATGGGTCTTCCATACCAGTACTTCAGTGCTTTATAAGATTTCTGTGAGACTCTTATGTGCTGGTATAGCAAACTTATAACCCTAAGTACTTTTTCAGAAAAGGATGTGATGAGAAATAATAGCCAAAAATAAAAGGATTTTTTGGTCCAACCTTTCTTGGCAAAAGCATAATCTAGCCAAGATGGCCCAGTAGTCTCCAGCTGAATCTGAAGTGTTCAGGGCTGGGGAATCCACCAGTACTTGGAAACATTCCAATGGCTGACTCATTGTGAAATTTTTCATCTTGTGTCCAGTTGGTTCTCCCAAGGAGTAACTTGTACCCGTTACCCCTTGTCTTTTGCAGTTGACTCCTTGTAAAAAGGGATTCTCCATCATTCTTGTAGCCACTCTTTAAATACTGGAACATGCTGATAGGGTCTCACTTTATCCTTCTTTTTTCAAGGCTGAATTTTCTCAGTCTTTTCGTTATATGAGATACTATCCAATCCTTTGATCATCTTTGTGTCTCTTCTCTGGCCTCTCTCCAGCCTGTCCAGGTCTTTTTTGCACAGTGAAAACCAAAACTGAACACGACGTTCCAGGTGTGGCCTGACAAGCACTGAGTAGAGTGGAATAATGACTGCTTTCTCTCTGCGGGAGATGTCCTTGTTGATGAAATCCAACGTCCTGTTGTCTTGGTTTGCCACAGCAGCGCACTGTCCACTCATACTGAACTGCTTGTCCCCAAGATGCCCATGTCCTTTTTCATAGAGCTGCTCCCCAGCTGGGTAGATCCCAGCCGGTGCTGCATTCCTGGTTTATGTTTTTCCAGGTGCAAGATGTTATATTTGTCTTCGTTGAACCTTATAAGGTTCTTGTTAGCCCATTCTTTCAGTCTATCCATGTCTTTCTGCTGGGTGACTCTCCCTTCCAAAGTGTCCGCTTCCACTCGGTTTGGTTTTATCATCACATCCAATCAGGATACACTCGATCCCATCATCCAGATCACTTATGAAGATATTAAACAGCTTTAGGCTCAGTATTGGTGTCTGAGTGGCCCCTCTTGTGATGGGTTGCCAGTTTGAAAAGAACCTGTTTACCACCCTCCTCTGGGTGCTGCCTGGCAGTCAGTTCCCACCCACCCCACAGACCACTTGTCCGGACTATCACACATTGGGTTCTTTAGGATGAGGCAGTGGTAAATTATATAGAAAGCCTTGGTGAAACTGAGGTAGGCAACATCCACTGCTTGCCCCACATCCATTGAGGAAGTTACTTTATTGTAGGATGCAGTCAGGTTGATCATGCACGATTTGCCCTTGGTGAATCCGTGCTGACTTTTCCCACTTGTGCATCTTATGTGTGGCAGCCCCCAGGAAGGTTCATTCCATAACTTTGCCAGGGAAGAAAGTAAGCATGATGGGCCTATAATTTCCTGCATCATCCTTTAAACCCTTCTCATAGATGGGAGTGACATTAATCTACCTCCAGTCTTCTGGGATTTCCCTCGATCTCCACAGTTTATGAAAGATTATGAAGAATGACCTGGTAGCCATGTCAACAAGCTTTTGGAAAAACCTCATGTAGGTGATGTCAGGTCCCATCAATTTGTAGAGGCCAAGCTCCTGTAATCACTTTCAAATTCTCCCTTCACTAATGCTGAGCTGAATTTGGCATCAAACTTTATTTTTGTGCTGGTGAAGATGAGGGTGAAGAAAGTTTTTCACCATTGCAGGTGACTAATTCGCCTCTCCTGCTTAACAGCAGGCCAGAATTTTTCTTCTGATTCTGTGGAAGGTTTTCAGCAAGGTTGCAGGAAAGAGACAATTACCACTGTATTCGCTGGAGAGATACTTGAAGTGAAATTAATGGTTTCTGGTACATGCCTGGCCCTTATTTAGATTATTTCTATAATGGGTTATTTAGTTCAATGACTTCAGACATTGTGTTTGACTAATACTGAGCCTTTAAATTATTTCTGCTTTTAAAATACAAATTCTTTCCCATATTGTTTTTAAAGGGTGAAGCTGTAACTACTGAATTATGTATTGACTAAAGTGTGTGAGGTGTCATGCATTGATTATGATTGCATTGTGAATTTGATCAGGAAATTTTCATAATAATAATATAAGGAAGCTTTTCACCTTCTAATTGATTTTCAGAGCTATTAAATTAAGACCTTGTCTAAGTACGACTGTCCTTATCAATTACTGGCAGAATAGAGAAATTAAAGGATTAAAAATTTACGTGTGTTAAGATTCAGTATTTAAGGTCTAAAATCAATCAGATCATAGACTGAATAATTCTATTATGGCAAAACTATCATTCAGGATTAAACTATGGTAATTTGGAGGGGAAAAAATAGCTGTCTGCACTAGTACATAAGGGGAGAATTAAGTTTGCAAAATTAAGCACCTAGAGCTTGAGAAATGGAGTTAAAATAAGCAGCATGAGCGTCATTCAGCTGTGTATATTTATATGTTATGATGGCATATAACCAATTGATTAGAAACTATCTTTCCGTGGGTTCTGTGTATGGTATGGACCAGCTGTTGCCTTTTGAAAGTAATTTCTCTGCTTTTTATATAGCTTTCTGTCTGTGTTACTGTATATGTCTATTCTTAAGTGTGTGCAGATTTAATTTTTTTTCTTGTGCTGTTTTTCCTGGAGTACCAACGTACTTTGTAATCATTGATACACATTTTTACAACACTTAAATTACCAGTTTTGTTTTATGAATAGGGACTTTGTGTAAAAAAAAAAAAAAAAGAGTAATTAATGGTCCTTCTGAGTTTTACATAAGTAGGACCTGAGTTTTCAGAGAAGTTCATGTGTTTAAGGTAGTGTTTCTGCCAACCCCTTTTCAATTAGGAGCACTTAACACTTCCACAGATCTCCGTGGAGTGTTTAAATGCAAGCACTCAAGAAAATGAAGAGTGCATAACAAGTGAATAACTCTGAAAAGTTTAAGTGGTTTACCTCACATTGCATAAGAACTTTGTGGCAGACATAGGGACAGATTTCTTCCAAGTGACATTGAACTGATCTAGCTGTGAATCTGTCCGTTCACTTTTCATACTCCCCGTCTTCTTTCATTAAATATCCACAGAGCACTACATCAAAAAAGATGTAGTGCTCTGTGCACAAAAGCCTTATTTGCTACATGAATTCTGTTTTAGTTGCTGAACATCATAAAATCCTCGAGGTAGATATCTTATGGGAAATGTGTGTTTGTATAATTGTAGACTATATCATTATTCATCCACTCTTTGGGTATGCATTAATTTCTTGCAGACAATTTTGGTTTTGTACTCTCTAATTTTCAACTGTTTACTTCTAACTATGTAATGTGGCCTAAATAGTTATTCTAAATAGTAATTAAAAAAATTCCAGTGTGATAGGAGAGTGCCAGACATACCTACAATTTGGAACGTTGCTGATAAATACAGATATCAATGGGTAGAAATCTTTAATATTCATAAAATCTCTGATCTTGACTATTAGTGACATTGCTGCACTAGATGCACATCTGTATGTGAAGGATGGAGTGAATGCTTTTCCAGTGTACTGGGTTTACAACAACATGTATTTCAGTAGGATTTATAAAGAGAGCTCTTATTAGTGGTTTTGGCCCTCCTTTGTTTCTATTTACCCTTCCCTCTCATTTTTAGATTTCTTTTGCTTTTCAGTTGTTTTCCCACAGTTTTTGCACTAACCATGATTTATTTCTTGCTTCTCCCTCTTCTACTTTCTCCTTTTCCCTCTTGGTTTCACCATTGTAATCTCCTTGATCTTCCTTCTGTGTTCTTCAAGCTGTAGTCTTCCTTTTTTTTCTTAATATTGCCTGACACGAAGTAGCAGAAAACCAAGTGGACAAGAAAAAGACTCTGCCTTCCTTTCTGCTGTTTTGTGAAATATCAGGATTTGGTGACCTGGATTAATTTCATGGAAGAGTTTTCTTAGCCCCTAAATTTCTAAGATGCAAAGTCTCTACGCAAACATAATTTTTCTTTGAGAATGTTATTGTCATCCTCTAGATAAGCATTCTGCAAAGAGCAGGTTCCTGACATTGATAAATTTAGACTTCTATTTTTTTTTTTTTACTGCAGGATAACCACTCTCTAAAAAGTTCATATGTCTGTTGTCCTGGTTTAGGGCAAATATTTAGGAGGAAACCTCTGGGGGGGTCTCCTCTAGGAAGAGCCGATTCCAATCACCCCTCCCCCTACAGGTCCGGGAAGAATTTCCTTAGAGAAAAGTGGAAAAAACTATTTATTTAACAAATAGAATATTCACAAGTATAGGAAAAATTTGGATAATATGAAAACAATGAAACCTCTCCTTCCTCTGAAGAGATGGTAGATTCAGAGTCCGTCTGAGTCCGGTTCAGTTCTCCAGTGGGTGGGGGGGCTATTGCCGGCCCGGCTGTAGAAGTCGGCGGGGGGGGGGGGGGGGGCCGGGAGTTCCCTGGTGTCTTGGGCCCACGCGATGCCAACCAGTCCCAGGAAGAGGAAAAAAGGAAAAATATATCCAGCAAAAGAAACAAAGTCTCTCCCTGCAAAAAGCTGGGAAAAATCCGAGGAAACCCTCCGCTGTGAGCTCTTCCAGCACCCACACCAAAGGGAGTGAAAGAAAAAAAAAAAAGCAAAGAGATAACGCTGTCCGCTGGAATGTAGCCTTGCTTCGTAGGAGTAAAGGTATCCTGCAGACAAACGGCGAGTGTTTTTTTTCCTCCACCTTCACTCTCTCTGTCTTTCTGGGACCAACTTAAAGCTGCAGAACTTAATGTCCAGCATAAGCAAGAGAACGGTTGGGGATACAAACAGGTCATATGGTCAACCCAGGACACTGTACAATAGAAAGAAGGAATCAAAAATCTTAAAAACTTTTGTTTTTTAAGATTATGAAAGTGATGTAAACTAATTCTTCAAAGTAATTGTGAAAAATTCTTCATTTGGCATGAAGAAGATATGGTTAGAAAAGATTTCTTTTCTTACTTTTAGATACATTAAAAACCACAGAATTGTCCATTGACAATTATATTGACAGAGTAACTGCAAAGTTTTTATGCAGTATAAAAACTGAGAATCCAGAAAGCAACTGTTTAGCATAACCATTAGAATGAAAACACAAACCTGCCAAGTAGTACTGTTGTGGTGTAAGGACTATTTAATACAGTGACAGAAATGTCATAAACTAAATTACTGGAGAATTCACAATCTTGATAGCAAATTGTTGCATGGCATTTTTTTTTTTATTAAAAGCTGTTCTAGAGAATTACATACTGTATTTGTTGTAGAAAGATCTCAAAAAGTAACTCTAATCTATCTCTGTATATACCCAAAATGAGATCTGATCTAAAGTAGTTAGATCTGTGCTTATTGACTTAAGATCTATAATACCTTAAGATTGATTGTGAGCATAAAGGGAGAAGCTGACAACCTGGAACCTTGACTGCTTAAAATTGCTGACCCAATTACTGCTAAGCCCTTTGCTGACATGTTAATATGTCTATTTAAACTGGTAAATCACCACTATTTCGGTGCGTGCTAGAGTTGGTCCATCGGACGAAGGAAGATGTAAGTTTAATTTAAATAATTATTGACCTATTATGACCTTTTCATTTCATTTGCACTGCTCCTCTCAAGGTAAGCAATTATATTTTTATAGTGTTGGATGGTAATCAATGTACAGGAGCTATCTTTATTGATTTAAGTAAGGCCTTTGTTCTGGCAATCACTAACTCTTGCTATCTAGACTGGCCTTAGCTGTATTAGATATTTCTACAGTTATTTGGTTTTAAAATATGTGGATTTTAGAATTAATTTAAGATATTGCATCCAAAGTTTTAAAAAATTGGAAGTCCAAAAGATTTGACTTCAAAAATCATCCTTAGAAATTGGAAATAGCTTACTTTATACAACCTGTGCAATTTTTTAAAGTTATAACTAAGTTTAAGTCAGCAACCTGATTTTAATTGTTTTTAATATCACTTAGATGGTTCTTTTGGAAGAGTTTTACTTAGAAAAGTCTGGCATTTAATTTTTTTAAAATTTGCTACCCCTAGTGGACATTACTGGGAGGAAGGTTTAGTTCATTGGTTGTTTGTTTAGTTCTGCCTTATGCTGCAAATTGAGTTGCAAACTTCTGTTCTTCAATTTGTGGATAGAAAACAATCTGAAAATATTTTTTTCTTTTCTTTTTTTTTTTTTTTAACCATTGTGCATATTCAGTGAATTTTCTTAACCACTATTCATGTCAATGTGTTAGGTAAAAAATAATTGAGATATTGGACCTTAATCATAATTTGTAAGTGGTACCTGAGTATCTTCCAAAACATACTCAGCTAGCTTGTTTTCGTTTTATTTTTTTTGCACTCTTCATATACCCACTTCTTTTTAACCTCTTGCTTAACATTCTTCTCTAGACAGGTTTACTTTTTTTTCTCTCCTCCCTTTTGTTTTAATTTATGACTTTGGAAAGCCTGACTAGGTCTGGGCTCATACTGTCTTTAGAAATACGTGAAATTTGTGGTAATTTTTGATCTGCTCCTCTAACAAGTTCCAGGGTCTCTATCCTTTATGCAGAGGCAGTTCAGTCTTGGTCTGGTGAGCCTTGAAACTAACAACAGCTGCTCAGAGAGGTCACCAACATAATGAAAAGGGCACTCTTGAGATATCTTGAACCACTTCCATGGATGGCCATGAAGATTAATATTGGGACCTTACATTTGACCTAATATTCTATGGAGAGTCTGTTTACTGAGCAGAGCAAATGGGATGATGTGCTTGTGGCAGAGAGTGTAAATAAAACTGCTGCATTCTCAGTTTTTTTCTTTTTTTGCCCCCAGGTTTTGTTTTTGGTATGTAAGCTAAAATACTGCAACTTGTTGTTGCTTAAGATCATGAAGGTGAGAGTTGTTGTGCCCAGGTGAATTCCTGAGAGGCAGTGGCACAGTCTCCTTGCTGGTCACAGGTGGGAGGAGGTTTTTGCATGCTGCTGCCTCTGCCAGCCTGTGCTGGAATGGCTGGAGCTTGCTGTTTTGAACTGTGCTTATGAAGAAGTTGGTGATTCAGTAGAACCAATAATTAAGCACAACAGTGTTCTTCCCGACCACCACATTTTGTGATTTTATTTTCTGTAAATCCTTTAAAATTGTTAATTTGAAATAATTTTTTCTTAGTTTGTGTACTGACAAAGCACGTTATTCTTTCCTACTTGCTCTGTTTTGGTTTTAGAAAACAGTATTTTTTGCACTTTCAAAATTCTTCTGTCAGCGTTCTATATTTTGATTTTTTTTTTCATATTACTAATATTTTTAATGATGCAAGGAGGCAGCACTACATTAGGCTTAATCCCAGCATTGTTGTTCAGTCACATAAAGTGTTCTTTTCAGTCTGTTGGTCAAGGCTAAATGAGATGGTGAGTAAAGGCTGGGACTGATCAGCAGGCTTGAAAATTTTACCTTAAGTCTTTATCATGATCCCAATCTAGCACTGCAGGTGTTCACAGTGGAGTGACAGATATACATGTGTGAATCTTTTATCTCTAAATTAGTAACAGCATATTCCAATAGAGCATTTGATTTTAAAATAATGTAGGTACTAAAATAAATATAATCCCTGTCTGCCAACAGGCTATGAACTAAAAATAAAAATGACTCAATTCTGGGACAGCTAATTTTATGTTGGGTAAAATGATGGGGATTTTTTCTCCTCTGTGGGGAAAAAAAAAAAAAAAGTTTAATTCCTTGAAACTGTGATTAACCCTGAAGTCATAAAGGACATTTACTTGTCTTTTGTGCTGCTACTAACGTTTTTCTGGGGAACTTGCCAGAAGGAGGTCTCTTTCCCCATCAGGAGAATTTTTTGTCCTGCTCAACATCATCTCTCTATGCTATTCCACCTTCTTTGGGGGTACTCTGCCAAAGCTAAAAGACAATACAAAAGCTTTAAATAATTCTTATATAGCAGTGACTTCATACTTGGTGTTTCACACAGCCGTAAATCTCAAATCAGATTCTTTTTAAAACCTTTTTATATTAAATACCTGTAAATGAATGAAATGCTATTTAATTTTCCACAGTTATGCTACAGATATACACCAGTAAGAAATTACATTTTCTTCTAAACAACCCTAACCCCACATGTGCTCCCTTGATCCCCCATTTTACTGGATGGTGTTTTTCAGATTTCAGGAGGGGATTGAGATAAAAGGTGTCACCTACTTTTGGTATAGCACTGGTTATATGCTAAATATTTAATATTGATCGCGAAAAACCCCAGGTTGTCATGTTTTGAACTAAAAATATAGAACTGGGTCATATCCTGGATCTGTATAATCTTAAGACTATACTTGCTAGTCTGAATTTCTGTCTTCCAAAAAAAGTTCAACCAACTTTCATAGAGTGCCAGACCATTCACCATTCCCTAATATGCATTGTAGATGGCAGGTGCCAGAGTCTTTGTCATTGTGCCCCAAGGATAAGGCACTCTGCCCAAAGATATTAGATCAGCCAATTTTATCTGTGTGTATAAAGCTGGAATTTTTATTTTCTCAAGTTTTCCAGGTAGCCAGAGTGAGGTCTGTAGTTCTTTTTTTTCTTTTTGTTTGACTCATGGGATATTAATAATATGAAGTTATTTTAGATTGTTATATTGTGTTGCAATATATTTTTAAACTGATCATGGACAGTCTGCAGGAAAAAGGGGAAGCATAAGCAAAGAAGAAAGGTCTCTTGGTCCATCGGGTAAATTTTCAGAACAATATATGAGCATTTAGTCACGCAAGTCCCATTAATGTTAATGGTCCCAAGCTTTCTTTTATTCATCACGGCGCTGATTGCACTTGGTCAGCTCTTTATCAGTTTGAAATATTGGCAGTAGGAGGAGGCGTTCCCTTCTGCAGGCCTGACTGTTGCAGTTCTCTTTTAACTTAGTCATCCTGCAAATGCTCCTATAAATGGATTTATTTCAGCAGATCCAAAATACATCAACTGGATCACCTTACCCTGGTGTTAGCCCCTTTGCATTGGCTTCAATTTGCAAGAGCATTGATTTTAAACATTGATCATTACTTATATAGTACTCTGTGGTTTTGCACCATCCTATTTATTAAACTAACCTGTTACATGTGCTGCTGTTGAAGTCCTGTCTTTATCTTGCTAAGAAGAGATTATTTGCTCTCTCTGATTATGATTTAGATTATAAAACAAGGCTATTCCCTGAAAGGTATGTTGGCTGCACTAACTCAAGATTTCTGCTATGCAGCTCCACTTTTCCATAGTGGTCTATATAGGACAAAGGGTAATGTTTTTTAACTAAAAAGGGGTAGATTCAGACTATTTGTAAGGAAGTTGTTTGCAATAAAGCTGGCTAAACACTGGCACAGATTGCCCAGAGATGCTGTGGATATCCCATACCTGGAAAAATCACGGGTCAGTTTGGACGTGGCTTTGAGCAACCTGATGTAGTTGAAGATGTCCCTGCTCATTGCAGGTGGGGTTTGACACAGTGACCTTAAAAGGTTCTTTTCAACACAAGCCATTATATGACTCAAAATTCTTCCAGGGCTTTCTCAACTGATAATGTACTTACTGTAGTTATTGCAAAAGAGATTTTTTTTTTTTGGTCATATTCTTGCAGAGTGCTTTGAATATTTTGTTTATTAGAAAAATAGACTTTAATTGGGAAAAAACTAGGCTTTTGGAGGTCATGCCTATTACTTTTTAGATGTTTCTTACGTGTCTTCTGTCCTATGAAATCTATGCAATACTGGTCAAGAAAGTAGTTGTAGCACAAAATATTTTCCAATACTGAGCAAGGTGGCGAACTACAAAAATGTCTTGCTGTTCTGTTCTTTAATCCAGAGAAGCATTGTTATTTATACTGATTGCACCTTTGGTGCTATACGAAATAGTATTCTTGCAGAGGTCAGAAAAGAACATGCTATCTACCTCAGGGAGGAAAAAGAAAATAAAAGAAAAAATAATCTGGTTTTCCCTGATACTTTATATCTAAGCCTGTCTGTTTAAAATTTTTTGTTCTGATCATGCCTAAATTTGAATTAGTGTTATTCTAGGGTGGCTGGACTTATAAAAACTGATACGGGAGAGGATTGTGTCCTCAGGTTTTCTCCCGAGTAAAGAGAAAAAGTAGTTCAATAATAAGTAGTATCACATTTTAATATAGAGTTTTATTTCTTTAATTCATATTTTTCAGGCTTGGTGATTTATAGTGCTCTTTTATTCTGGTTTACTTTAAAAGTTTCTTGATTTACTAAATCCAAAACTTCACTGGCAGAGGGGTTACCACAAACAGAATGAATGCATTCCCTTCTGTAGTAAATAATGGGAATTTTGGTGTAGTGGAGTTTTAGTCCTTGGGGGATTTTATTTTATGCATTTTCAAGTTGTTCAGTGACTTGCTGCAGAGACAGGGATGGAGGAGGGGGAATCTATTTACACAAATTACAGTCTGTGTTCCCATCAGCCCTCATAATTGGATGAACAAAATGAAGGCTAGACTGAGAGGTACAACTATCCCAGGTAATGTCTTCTGAGCCAGAAACAAATTATGAAAGGAATTGTAGAACTAGGGTGAAACCTTGTTGGGAAGATGCAAAGAGCGAGTGGACAGTAAGTGTTTTTGAGAATGTCTACCATTGAGAAGGCTTGTTGAAGGAAGAGAGAGTTTTATCCTGGCATGAAAGTAATCCTTTCCACAGAAGTTTTGGCCCTACTCAGAATGAGTTCCTTTACAAAATTTTTGTACATTTCATTATTATTTTTTGAAGGTTTTGTTTGTCATTTTTAAAATATGAAGTTTGTTATAAAAGCACTGTTGCTGCACTCCTGTTTTCAAAATTAGGTGCTTCTCCCATTTATTTTCCTCCTTTAGTTTTATTTAACATTTCTTTCATCTGTTTTATATTTTTTCTCTCCCAGATTGTTCCAGTTCAGTGATTAAAATATGCCTATTCAAGCTGCTTATTCCAAATTCATGTTAAATTGTCACATTAGCTTCATTAATTTTCAAAAAATTAGGGTTTTTCTGCGAAAACTTGGTTATGCTACTTCTGAACTGCATGCACTAAGGGGAAAAAGTAGTTGAATGGGAATCTTGGGTGAAGCAAAGACTGCATAATTGGTTTTATGCCAGACCTTCTGCCTTTCACATAGGCGGGAAAGGGCCAGGGAAATGTCAGAGGTGGAAGTCAGGGCAACGCAGTACTCCTGCAGAATTGTAAAGTGACAACGAACTGCAGCCAGCCTGAGAAATGTCCAGGGCTCAAGGCTGCTTTAAGATGGAAATGCCCAGTTCTCCTGAAATCTTTCTAATACCTAAGAGCCTTGGGATTAATCCTGCATGTTTTGGGAGGAAGTGCGTTAATCGCTCCCAAGCAGCCTCTCCCCAGAGCTTTTACTACGGGCCAGGACTGAGCTGGCTGGAAGGCTGCAGCCTTGCCCATCCAATGCAGCCTTTATCCAGCAGTTTGGGGTGTGGAGTACCCGAGTTCCCATGGCTGGAAGCTCTGCTCTGGCTCAGCTGAGAGACACATGCTGTTCAGGAGCCTTTGCCTCCCTGTGGTTACGCCATTTGGTGCTAGGCATGCCTTGCCACTACAGTTACACAATTCAGCCTTTTAGAGGCAGTTTAGTTTCAACTGTTCTTTTTATTTAGTGATTTAAAGTGCATCTATAAATGAGGGGCTTCTCATAGTTAAGGATGAGGTAGTTTTCCCCCATTTCCCTTACACTACTCTAGGATCACAAGCAAAACTTTAAAATAATCAGTGAGTTAATCAAGCTGGTGTCATCTAAATCCTCAGGTAACACAAGGGAGAGGAAAAAAGGTGACTTTTTGCAGCACGTGAGAAAAAAATGTTGCTTTGCTTTTTTTAATATATTTGTCTTTCTATGAGGCATTGCAAGTGGTAAAGATACAAAAATGATCTCACTGGAAAGAAAAGAATTTAAAGTTTCATACTTCTTAGTAATGTTGTATGTCAAAACACTCACTTTACAGTATTGTAATCAATAATAATTTTTTCTGTTGTAGTAAGTCTTATATTTTGAGAAAAAGAGAAAGAAGAAAGAAAAAATTGTCAGTGAGTTTTGCAGAAGAGGAGAAATTCCCTTGTTGCCATAATTCTGAACGAGTCCTGTATTTTGTAGTCACACAAGTTTCAAGCAATAATGTAAAAGTCAACACAAAGGCAGTCTACAGAAAAGAGGTCTTTAATCCAAGAATCCCTTAAGGATTTAAAAATTCTGAGAAGATGACATAGGCTCAATCAATGACTGCCTGAAAATATTATCATATATGGAGGTTAAATGACATCATGCTATGTGAGGAAATTGAAAGAAAGTATTTTCAGTATTGGTCTTTCCTCTTTTTATTTAGATTAATAAAATTAGGTGAATGTTAAATCTTTACATGTCTGTTTTTGTATTAGGAAAAAAAAAGTTGACAGTAATCTGCCTTATGACGTGTACCAGCAGGTGTAGTTCAGAATTTAGAGATAAACTTAATTTCGTCTGATTAGAGCCATGAGAAAATCATGAACTCCTTACCATACATGGAAGAGCACTGAAACCTCAACAGATGTCGCTGCTGGTGCTGCTGTGTAGACCAGTTGGCTTTTGTTTGCATCTGGACACGTGGTGAAAATCTCAGCTCAAGTCTTCCTCTGTGGAGCATCTCCACCCCCTGGGTGGGAGGAAGTTGTTACCTCTGAGTTCCATTACTGCCAGCACAATTGTGTTCCACCCTGGTTTTCAAGGTAGGTGACTGCCCACAGGACAGAGTACCTGGTTATATCTGTCCCCTGCAAGGTGTATTGAGCACGTTAGCTGCATTGCTGGATGTAGTACAGGAGCTTTTCCATGTCCACTGCCTACCACCAGCGTACTTCCTTAAAAACCAGAGCAGAGGGAGGGTTTGAGTTGTGTTTCTCACTCTGAAAGTATTTCATGCAGTGTGAATATTCAGCTACAGATAAATGTGATTTCACTGCCATGCTAGTCCTGTTTTATGCTTCTTTATGTGTTTAATGCTTACCATGAGTGCAGGGGTTTGGTTCTTGGAATAAGCCAGACTACAAATTGATGACACAGCCTCTGCAGCTGACTTACTGCACTGGATCATGTTTTCTATGGCACACTCTGAATAGAAGCTTGGCAGAGCAGAGAATGTTGGTGAATTTGGTGAATATGATTTTAATATATGATAAATAACATAAAATCCCCATGTCAGTTACTGGGCTGTATATTGAGCCATGGCCTTCCAGCAAAGGAAAAGGAAATTATAACAGCAGTTGATGGTGGAGAATTACTTACAGGTGGTTTTTCCTTCCCTCCCTCCCCAGTTCTGTTTTCAGACTCAGTCCAGGGATTGTGAGTGCTGAATCAATGACAAAATCTTCCTTCTATGTTAGGGAGAGTAAGCAGAGATCACACATATGCTAAAGTAATATCTGAGAGAAAAACACTAGATTTCTTAGCTTCTCATGCAACACTTCCCTCTGTTTATATTCTACATAGTGCATAGTAGTTAACTTTTGCAGTAACAGCCACAGTGTGTTTGCTTTATCCTGTTGACTTTCCTGCCTTGACATGGTCATTTAAGGACAGCAGGGTCGAGGCTGTCTTTCAGGATTACAGCTAACAGAGGCGATCAAGGAAAGTTGGAGAAGGTCTAAGAAAGGCAGATGGAGCTGGACAGACAGAAGAGTGAAAAAGATGGGTGGGGATGAAGGAGGAAGGAACAGGACAAAAGAGAAGGACAGAGAATGCAGCAGAAGGACAGGAATGGGCAGAAAGGAGGGTAGATAACGGCAAAACCAGAGGAGACAGTTGGAGCAGAGGGGCAAAAAATTTCACAAATATTTGGATGAAAATGAGGGTGGAAGTGGACTGGAGGTGAGTAGAGCTGTGGTAGTACAAATTGAAAATCACACCAGTCAATGACGTAGATCTAAACCAATCAAGGCAAAGATAAAAATAATAACCTTAAACTAGTTCAAAGTACAACTACAAACAGTGCAAAATCAACTATGAAGTGGCACTTTATGAAGTGGTACTGACTTAAATGGTCCACAAGAAATATTCAGTGAAAAGAAAGGTTAATTGCATACCTTTGGCTTTTTCTTTTCTCATTCCCTTCAGCTGCAGATTCCCTTGCATATCCTGTATATTATCCTTCTTCAGCAGAACTTCCTACATTTGAGACTTAAATTTGTTAGCAGCTTTCCAATTTGCATCCCTTATTTTTTGTGTAGATTACCTTTTAGCAGTCTTCTGCTTTAGAATTTATTTTGTATTCCACTCATGAATTCAAACAATTTAAAGCAAATGTAAAATAAACTCTGCCTCAGGTAGGTTTCTCACTGAAGTCACTAGGTCTTTTTCCTGATTAAGCAGATACAGACTCTGGTCTATTCTGAAATTCATATTAAGGACATAATTAACTGCTGATAGAAACTAATAAGCTAGGCAAGGCCCTAACACTAGAATGGAAAGGAGTTTACATTAAAAAGGAACAGATGTACTTTGTTCTCATGTTCCAGGACTAGGTTTTGAGTAAACTGATTTCACTTAGTACCAGAACCCCACAGTGAAAAATTTAATAATCTACATGTCCAGCACAGGAGGGCTTGGGCTGAACTTTTCTATTTCTGTTCTGTCTGATCTGTAAGGGCTGTGCTTTCACTGAAACTGCTGACAGTGTTTTGGTAGCTCGGGATCATATTTAAGTAAAATATTCTGTGTAATTACAAAGTGTTTGGATATGTTTTCAGTGAACATTTCATGCCAAAGCCCATAAAACATTTAATTCACAGAGCGTGCAGTTCCTGGGTACAGAGACACAGGAGTAACAGAACAAAAAGTAATGGAATATCATTAACACTTTCAAAGCAGGACCTGCTGCACGCTCAAGGTGTAGTTCCATTAGAATTAGGAGGCAATGAGAGAACCCTCACAGTTACCTGTATATCCATCCAAAAAGCCTGCTCCTGATCATTCCATTGAAATCCTTGTCTGAGCTTAGTCCCTACAGATAAAACGACTTTTAGGCTTCCTCTGGAAAAGGAATTATATGTGAAGAATACTCAGGGGAAATAGTGCTGCAAATACTAATAGATGAGAATATTATATATTCCTTTCAGTTAATTCTTGATTTGGCAGTTTTGTTGCAGTTTACTGCTCTGCCTTAAATCACTGCATTAACTTAAATATGTTGTTAGCTTTTTCATTTTCAGTTCTACCATGAGTAGCATTTGCTGCTGAGTTTGGAACTTTAATCTATACTTTTTGATGAGTGTTTGCTCTGTGGTATTGTATTTCTGTAAGTTTTTTTGGTTGCTTTTTTTTGTCCTTGTTACATTTCCATATTTGTCCTGTAGTATTTCTCCAGACACTCATCATCTTATTTTAGTTATTCTTCTTTACTTTATGTCCACTGTCTAATCAATAATCCTCCTCACTTGCTGCAGGATTTCCACCTTATTGTGCTTTCAGCTTCTTAGATGCTCTGTGATGGGATTCCGCCTTGGCTAGTGCACGGTTGTCAAAATTAGCTGTGTTTCAGATCATTACACTGACTTTAATTTTGATCTATTTGCATTTTACTCAGTTGTAGTCTAACTCTTTTCCCTTGGTCAGTTAAATTACTATCTGTGCAGTGTTGTATTTGAACATTGCTGACAATACTAACTAAAGGCTTAAATTGAAGTGCTATTTACAACTACTGACCTCCAGCTCGTTTCTGATTTCACTGTGATGTTGACCTTTTATAGATTGCACTGTTGTAAATCTTTGAAGTGATTCTTCTTGTCATCATATTTCTAGTAATTATGATTTGCATTGCATTAACACCTAGAAGCCTCTCCCACCTTACCCTTGTTGCATAAGATGATCTTTTTTATGCACTAATTCACATACGGATAACAGAATACAGTTCTTTCTCTAAAGAATTTATGGTAAAATGAAGACGAATGCTTGCTTCTGTTTCCATCTTTTAAATACCAACCTTTGAATTAATGAAATTGCTCATAAAGGATTCTTAGGCCTAGAAACTGTTTTCTTCCTTTTCTAATAAAACCAGAGTGTCTTGAACTTTTCTAGGCTTAAAAAAAATTAATAAATAAAGATAAAAAATTAAAAATGTTTGAGTGAGGTAATATTTGATTAAAATTTTCTCAGATTTTGCTTGTTGGGCACCAGCATCAAAGAAAGCATTAAATTAAATTTGGACTGATATTGCCTCTTTGTTCATATTTCACATCAATATCGAGCAACACAGAAACTAACTTGCAGCTGATTCTCACACCATGCAGCATTTGATTCTGTGAGTTTCAATACTGCAATTTTGTTTCTACTCTGGTAGCTATGTTTTGAGAAGGTGGTGCTGGTTGGATGGCATGCTTATCTCATGCGTTCCCAATGTACACAGGTGGAAGGCAGTTATGAATTCTGTTCATAGACTCGCTTAATAAATGAATTTGAGGCAGGTCACTAACTTCTTTAATGACAGTATTGCTTAAAAGTCTGTGTAAAGAGCTGGCTGTTGACTCTAATGACAGAGGATGCTCACACATAATGGCATCTTCATATCATGTTTCACCCTGATCTCTCATATGTTTTTCTGAGGCTTTCATTTGTTTGTTTAGATAAATATAGGTAGGCCGACTGACCAGTTGCTTTTGGGTCTTGCCAAATTCTCAGATAATACATGCCAATATTTTGAAGATTGTCGTAATTATGTTTCCATTTTGACTGACGAAGTTGTGTTCCTGTGAAAAGCCATGTTTTTGTTTTGTACTTCTTCCTTATTACTTTCTTTAAATGCTCTTGTTTATGTGTTGAGTGTGTGTTGGAAAACTTTCCTGCTGTAATTACCTTTCCTAGACAATCTCAAATGTTTGTATTACGTCCTCTTCCTTGCGCAGGAAAGGAATTTCAGGAAACCAGTCTTTTTCACTTCATTTTAAAGTATTCTCATGCCATGATCAATCTTGTCCTGGGCAGGTTTATTTTTTCTTAAATAATTACTTTGTATAAATATAAATTCTTTAATGTATAAAGTAGGCTTTGTTTACTTTTTCATGGTTTAAGAAGTGATAAGACAGGCCAGTTAATTCTGAACTACTCTGATTGATGTGCAGAGTAGTATTAATACAGACTGAGAATTTGCTCTTTAGGGAAGTCTTGTGATGTTCTGCATAATGTGCAGTGTTTGGAGGAAGCTAAACCCCCTTTTTTTAGAAAGTATTAATGTTTCTCAAATGTCAGTAAATGCCTCATCTCTAGGTAACTTTTCTGAATCCATGTGGGCTTTTTGCTAATTTTATATGTGTGTTAAGGCTGTGGAGGACACAACAGTAATGCACTTTTTGAACATTACAGAGCCTTACACAAGTTACAATGGCCACTGTTCTTCAGGAGGAAGGAATGCGAAGGGAAGGTGGTTTTAGTGATGGCTTTCAGGTGAAATACCCCAGTCATTGGCTGAGTGCAGACCCAAGGTCTCCTAATTTTGAATCTCTTGATTTAACCACTAGGTATTGCACTACTCCTGACAAAGCATCACTCTGTAAGTGAGGGGATAAATTGCTACTAATACATCAAATCTTATCAAATGACTTTATACTTATCTTGGCTTTCTTTTCACTAAGGTTTGCTGTAAATCTTTCCAACTGGGGAGTAGCAGGACTTGTGTCCTTGTTAGAAGGAGAAGATTGATTTACTGTATTCATATGGAACCAGCAGATTCCTATGAGCATGCAATAAAGAACTGGAGTATCCATAAGATTTTTCCTTCCATGCAACACATTGGGAGACCTTAAAGGCTGGAATGTGTTACAGAAGTGCATTTGATAGACACTTATAAATGTGTGTTTACTGCATAGAAGAACAGCATAACAAATCTTCTAGTATGAGCAATATTCTTATTCTTCAAATAATCTAATTGATTGTTCATTGGGCTCAGTCAGCCAAAAGTGGAGAGAAACTTTGTACAGACATCATTAGTTTTTCTCCATTTAAAGATTAATCATGAAGAGCTCTGGCTCTTTAATTCTGTAATTTGTATATTTAATGGACTGCTGCAGAATCTATGACAGTAATTAGCATAGCCTGAAAACTCATTAATACGCAACAACATGATTAATGCAGCATTAATGCAAACATGACTGAAGTTATTTGGGTTATGTAGTAAGAAGATTAAAGTTAAAATGTCCTGTTTGTTTTACCAGTAGTGGGTATAATGGGGTAGCAAGCAAAATAAGAAAAAACAGGTATCAAATTAGTCATTTTAGTGTAAAAGAAACCCTCAGATCTCATCAAGAAGATTTTGAGTTTTGCTTGACAGTTGGTTTCCCCAAGAAGTGTCGCACGTTTTTCCCTTTCATTCACTCATTCATTCACTCTGTGTTCATGCTTGCTCAACATTTTAGTTTGATTTAGCTTTTTGCCAGTTTGAAGTATTAAGAATACATTAAAACATTCTTCATGCTGTGTCATTCTGAATAAATATACTGTTTCAAAATACAGCTTTTGTACAGTCTAGTTTAGAAGCTATAGATTTTTAGCTTCTCCTGGTTGTACTGTGACCACAAAAGAAAAGGGGGCCCAGTTACAGATTGGGAAAAAGTTTGGGAACTTTTTGTGTGCGGGTGTATACAAATATATATATATGTGTGTGTACATGCGATATGAACATGTGCATGTGACTTTTAAGTATGTGTTTTGTATTTCTACTGAAAAGCTAAAGAAACTTAAAAATGAAGGGGATTTGCTTCATCAGTAGAATTACTAACTTAGTGTAATGTTTATGATGATGAGCTTTGAAAATGTTTTCGAACTCATTGAGGTAACAGTAAAAGATGGAGCCTGATCCAGTATGAAGGACAAAAACAGATCTTGGACAGCTTTGGGTAAAATCCAGGAAGCTATAGGCCATCACAAAGTCGGAAAAAGTCCTTGTATTCAGCAGAGCATCTTCATAAGCATGTCCAGGGAAGTGTCCTCTGAGTTCCTTTTTTTCCTCCAATTCCACTATCCATTAAGTGAAACTATTTTGAAAACGGATCCATTTTTGTTAAGTCTTCTTTCTAATTTTTTTTCCTATAGGTGTGTTTTCTTATATATACAGAAAAAATTAAATCTCTTTTAATTATTGTGATGACATGAGATATTGCTGTCACAGAGAGAATAGCAACAAAATTCTAATTCAATGGAGGTGTATAGTAGCTGAGATTTTTTACTCTCCATGTATCTCCTGCCAGTTAAAAACAAATTTTGGTTTATAATTTCTCTGGGAAAATATATTTTTTCAGGCAAAAGTGTTTGGACACAGTCCTAAAGTTAAATAAACAACAAACGTTTGTTATCCTGAAGGTACTGCTGGGAGACTAATGCTGTAGTCAAAATTTTATATACAATTTCTATTCATTTTAGCTGGTATTATGCACAAATAAGGCTCTCAGTGAGCATAAAGTGATCACTTCTTTGCCAACAATTTTCTGTTCATTGGAATGTGCAATTATATAATTATTGAAACAATTTCAAATAGCAATGTAAGTAGAACGGAAATGCAAATTATGTTTCTACAATTGGGCAGTTCTGGGAAAAATGTCACTGTAAATGGATTATGCAAAATTAATTTCTTAAAATGCTTTGTGATTTTTAAGGTATTTGGCAGATTTCTTCTTTTTTATTTTTTCCAATTCTAATGTACACTGTTTTCCATTTATTTTCTTCCCAAGTCTACAAGGAAATTGTCCATAATATGCTAAGGTATTATTATTGTTATTATCAAGCTTATGCATATGGGTTGGGATTTGATGTATTTATGAAAATTAAACTAAAACTAGTCTTGCTGATCACTTGCAAAGTTGGAGATATATTTTACTGTTCTTAGCACTTTTGGATAGAGTTGTTCATGTGGTTTTATGTAAATTTTGATGAAGGGTCTTGAGACTTTTGAGACTTGTAGATAACTTCTTTGTATTTAATGAGTATAATAACTTCAACTTTTCAACTATTTTCAACTGTGCTCTGAACGTCTAGTTTTAGAGAAAGGTGCTTTACAGGTGTTTTTCCTGAATGGTTGGGACAAGGTTAATTTTTAAGTAGGTCACTTTGCTTAAATCTCTCAGATTTAAGATTATTTCAGTTGTCTTGCCTCTCTGCCTGCATTCACTCCTTTACTCTTCCCCAAAATTTCAAAAAGTCATAAGACAATATTTGGTTCTCTAAATGTTTTTATATTTTGAAATGTTCTTGATTTTATAATTTTTTTGTTAAAGAAAGTCTAAACTCAGTTCAGTAATTTGGAAAAGTATGTTGCAGAAAGTTGTTACCTTCTGTATTCTGGGTTAACGGTTTCTTGGTCAAAGAAAACCTGTTAAAAACTTTTTATTTTGCAAGAAAAAAAGGGCTTTGCATTAATCAGAAATGAATTTTATTGCTATATTAATTATAAATTATTAGTATATGTTATGCTAATCTTGGAGCTGCTCTAATTTATTAATATTTTCCTGCTGACTGCCAACTGCTTCTTATAAACTCAAAATAATCCCATGTGCTCTGTAAACTTGCCAGAAACGCAGTCAGTATCTCAAGAGCACATTCCTGCCTCCTAAATACATTTGTGCAGGTCTTGTAAATCATATTGAAATGTTCTAGAAGTAACTGAAGCCAGATGAAATCTGAATCTGAAATGTTGCTCAATTCTGAGCCTTGCTAAACTCAGATGAGGGAGGCAAATAGGGGGTAGGAAAATCCCACCATATGCATTTTCTTTTTTGAACAAAAAACTGTGTACTGGCCGATCAAAAATAGAGTAATATTACATAATTTTACTTGTCACGTTGACCCGTTCCCGAAAGGGACATGCTGATATTTCATCTCAGTTGAATGCCTTTGAAAATGCCTGCTTTGGTCACTCTTCACCTCATTCCCATTCTAACCTGGGTGTGCCATCTTTAAAACTAGGACAGAAATCCAGTCCCAATCCACTTCTGTACAAATTGAAACTATGTAGATCCCGACAGAAGGTTAGTCTGCTCTAATACAATTTGGGATACTTGAAAACTCTAAAGCTAGTAATTAGTAATTTATTTTACTTGTCCTTTTTATTACTCTCTATTCTTCTTTTCATCTTTCATGTTTGCTATATACAGTGCTTGTATAATTTTTTTGTACAATGCCTCTATAATTAAGGAAATTCAATTACAGAAATTAAATAAATTTCTTTATTTATAATTAAAGAAATTCTGACAGGTTTTCCAATTGCAACCATAATTTGAAATGGAATTAAAGAATTCATTTGAATGACATACATTAATGTTTAATTTGTAGTAGAATTTCATGTTGGTTTTTATCCTAGAAATGATAACAAGTTTTTGTGGAACGAGCATTTGTGTCACACAAGCAGGCGTGTTAGGTGAATTCTTGAGTTGCAATTCAAGATTCAGTTGATTAAAAGTACCTTCCTACTATGCCCCACAGATGGTCATGTTTTCCATCCAAGATTTAGTAGCATGAGTAGTGTGGCTGAGATGCGGTTTCTGTATATGACAAATTACAGAAGTAATTGCAATGTCACCACTTTCTTTATGTTTATATTTTTATGGTATATTTAATGTTGAAATTAAGATTTTAGACATGCATACTGAAATAATACACATGAGTCTTTCAGGAACTTGCAAAATGTCTCACTCTCCCTCTGGACATAGGAAAAAAAAGGAAAATTTTTTTGGTAATACAATGTGGTTTTCAAGTTCTGTGGAACTTCTCATATGTTCAAAGGCAATATTTCTAGGTCCAAATAAAGTAAATCTATTTCCCGTGTTCAGTGCCACTAAGACAGAAAAATGGCATCCATGCAGTTTTGGCTGCATCTGAATGGGCTTCTAGTTATGCTTTGTGCTAACCATGAGATACAACAGTAATTACTATGTTCTTGTGAAAAATACTAATTTTACAAGTTATCATGCAATGAAAAGATTGTCTATGAGGCAGAAGTTTGCTTAATACTTGATTTCTCTCTTGTACTCACTTGTAGAAATGTGAGCAAATACTGTGGTATAAAAGTATTTATTTAGGCACATATGAACTTCCTTATCTCATGAGAAATTCCAAAGATCATTGAACTTAAAGGCACAGAGTCCTTTTTTCAGTTCTTTAATGGGTGACAAATTAATTTAGAAGAAAATAATGATTCCTGACTTATCAGTAATTTCTAAAAAGCTGTAGGTGTTCTACAAGCAGGGCTCTTCAATATCCAAACAAAAAAGAAGGCTTCTGCATAGCAGTTGAAAACTTCTGTAATTACTGAAATTTTACTGCTATGAACCATTTCATTTATATTTTCTAACACAATATTATACAAGAATGGTGTTTTTGCAGAAACTCAATTTTTTTGCTTATGTTTGTCCTCGGAATTAGGTGTGAGGAGGGATCCTCTGGTCTTCAGGAATGACTTTTGGCAGCTTCATAAAAATACTGGCAGCTTGTTAAATTAGAGGCCATCAGTCTCAGCCTCTCCAGCAGACACTGCAGCTGGAAGTACCTGGAACCTCACAATATTGCACGTGTTTAATTCTGAGCCAGGCAAAGCTCTGTTTTTCCTTAACTAGGGACACTATTGGTTGAGGTTTTACTTGCAGGGGGTTACTTGTGTGCAGCTGCTTTTTGAAGGAGTTTTAATAGCAGGACTGATTTTCATTGCCTAAATAATGTTTCATATCTGTTACTGCCTCGTGTGATCTACATGAAAATATGCATGTGATTAGGTAGAGAGGCCAGATTATTTTTTTCAGGTATAGGTAATTAAGAAGCATAATCTAAAATGAATGTGTGTCAGAATTAGGAATTTTTAAAAATATAGGTCTGTCTACAGTAAAAACTTTAGTTAGTTATTGTCTTCTGCCTGATATAAAATAAGGAAAATACTGGATAGTTTGATAGAGTTTGATAACTTACCTTATTCTGTAAAAGCACTTTATACAGAAGTGTCATGGAAGGGTATAGAATAGGCGGGTGTTACTATTACTGCTTTTTCATTTCCCTTTGCAAAAAAAATGGGTGCAGGAAAGGCATGGTTCTACCATATGCTCAGGGATTTTATCAGAAACCAAATGGAGAATTATTGATATCGATCTATTAATATTGATAATTAAGTGTAGTTCATCCATTACTCCTCCGAATATTTCCAAGTTTGGTTGGAAAATTACTTCTTTTGCAAGTGTTCTTTGTGCACTTAGATATGATGTTCATAAAACAATATTTATATAAATATATACATCAGCACATAAATATATCTTTTGGAACCAAAACCCTACTATTCTTCATAGAAATCCTTGCATGCAGAAATCTCATTTCTACTTTTCCTTTAGGAATGTAAGTCGCAAGTGAAAATCTACATGTAGAACATCAACTATTGGAATAGTATGCTAATAGCTGAATTATGTTTTCTTAAGAAAGAATTTACTAACCAACATTAGTCACAATTGCATGTCTTTTTTTACAGATGAATAAGAGCTCACAGAACTTTCTCTCAAGGGCTGCCTCAGTCTGGATTAGTAAAATTTCTCCTCCCATGTCTAGCAAGGGTTTTAGGTGAACAGAACTTCCATGATTTTGCTTTGCAATGTTTCTGCTGTTTTTAAAATTATATTTTATATTTAAATTTTGTTAGAACCTACAAGAACCACTTTTGGCATTGACCATTCACTTGCTTTTTTCTAACCAGGTATTAAAGTGAAATTTAGAACCCAGGAGCCTGATGGTTTGATTTTTTTTCTCTGCATCCCCTGGCAATCAGGAGGAGTACATTGCACTGCAGCTGAGGAGTGGGCGTCCTTACTTTCTTTTTGATCCACAGGTACAAAAAACCCGGGATCCTATAAAACTAGCTTATGTCATTTACTACAGTACTTTTTACAATGTTATCCTTAGGGGTTTATTTTTTGGTTTTTTGGGTTTTTTGTTTTTATTGTGGGGTTTTTTGTTTGGTTGGTTGGTTGGTTTTTTGTTTGTGGGGTTTTTTTTGTGGTTTTTCTGTGTTAGTTCGTGGTTTTTTTGCTGTGTTTTTTTTTGTTGTTTATGTTGTTGTTTGGTTTTTGTGTGTGGGGTTTTTTTTATTTTTTATTTAATTGATAACTTGCTTCTCAGAACCCTTAGGTAACTAGAGATTTTGAGGAGAGTAAAACTGAAACAGTAAATCTTTGTTCTTTTTATTCCACATGCATGCCACAATATAAGACTTTATTTTTTCATTTTTATGGGTTGGGTTTTTTTGTCAGTGCCATTGAACATCATTATGACTTAAAATACCAAGATTTCAAAGGTGTGCAGGACTAAGTTTTGAATTAGTAAACAAGGTTATACAATGTAAGGCACTGATTTTTAAGCCTCCCGTCTTGACACTTGGTGTTTTCCTATAGAGATCAGCATGTCACCATTATGTAAAAATATAAATAATGATGGAAGTATCAACAAAATAAAAATAGGGCCACATTTCTATCATTTCTGTTTGTGTATTTTGTATTTTTTGCACCCTAAAACAGGATTTCCTTATGGAATTAAAAAACATGGCCTCACTTATATTTCATAAATATGCAAGAAACTGTAAATAAGTACCAGATTTTCTTATCCACTGTTAACCTTTGCCTCCTGAGCTCTGCCACAGTCACTCCGTGACCATTTGGGGGTGGTGGGCAATAGTGAAAGAAGAAGCAAGGTGTTGCACAAAGGCTGGTTTGCCATGTGATCCCCATGCTAGAAATCTGCTTCTAACCACGAGATATAAATTTCTGTTAATTCTAATGCATTTACAGGCTTTCTCTTATGTTATCATTTAACTCAGTTTTTGGGACCATGCTTAACATTGTTAATGTTGTCCTCATCCATATTTTAATAGGGTCTAATTCTATTTTCTCTCTTAGACCTATACCTTCATTTAACTGAAAAGAAAGTTTTATATCCTTTGCAAGATCTTCTGAGGTCTATTTAGATTTTTTGTTGTTGTTTGATGGTTAATAGGACTTCATGACTTTCAGCTAGAATTTTAATGCTTCAAATAGTATTTGTAGTCCTTCTTGCAGATTGGCTTCTTCTAAAGTAGCTTTATGTCAGCTTGTTTGGACTCATTCCCTAGAAGATACTTTATTTTTTTGGATCCGTGATATCTGGGGAACAGGAAGGGGGAGAGATGGAAAAGTTACTGCTTTTGGGTTTAATTTCCCCCCCTTCCCTTTTTTACCTCTCTTTTAACTGTAAAAAACCCCAGCAAGTCTCATATTCAGTCCACAGAGCTTCTCAGTTCCTGCAATATTTTCAATAATTTCTGTCTTGAATTTTAAAAGTTTACTTGTTTATGAATGTATCTTTGTTTATTTTTTTTGTTTCATTTGCATCAGGCAACTCTGTCCCATGGTGATTTTTAGGATCCTCACTTCAGTATTGTTTCCTCTTCAAAAATAGCCTGTGGTGTGCTTCAGTGGCTGTTCAGAGAGAAAAAAAACCCTGCCATTCAAAGCATGCAGGAACAGTTTAGGTCTTACTAGTTGATTTACTATCTTGAATAATTTCTCATTAATTATGTGGAAGAGATTTCTGTACATTCTCAGATTCAGAAGTAGGGTACAGTGGCCTACATCAACATGCTTTGTGTAGTAACCTTTTCAAAATCTTTTACCTTTGAAAATTCAGTTTTCAAAAATTTGCAGTCTTCTGTATCCTTAATATGCTGTGTATCTTACTGTCTTTACCTTTGTTTCTATATTTCCTTCATAGTTTGTTTCTGTTGTTCTTTTGCCATTTCCTATCTTTCAATGTCAGGTACTATGTACTGTAGCAGCATTTCTTAATCTTTCATTTGTGTGTCACAGTCTGCATTAGTGTGCAAATGCTTTAATTACTTCTTATTGACATCATGTGGTGCCTTAGCCAGGTTATAGGCATTGATGTCTCTAATTACAGTCATGGCATATACAGTAAGCATTTCTGGCCCTTCCTTTGTGCTCTTCCCTTAGAAATTGCAAACATTCTTTTTGATGACAATTGTGTCTCTGCTGCTTTTCATCTGTAGCGGTGTGGTGTAATTTTCTGTGCTTCCTTCCAGCTGTGTCCTGTCGCAGGTTAATTATTTGTACCCTTAGTCCCTTTCAGGATGCTGGGCTGTATCTTTGCTCATGATCAGCTGTGCGTTTTCTCTTTGTTGTGTCTGCTCTGGGGATAGTCCTGCCAAGTTCCTCCTGGTGGGGAGCCTTCAGCAGCCACTCTTCTTCCTTCGCTAAGTGTTAATTTCAAATCCTTTTCTTCGTGTCCATTCATACTTCTCTGAGCTCCATGTACACCACCATTCATCTGGCTGTTGTCTGACCAGCCCTTTTGTCTCTCTTTTGTGCTGTGCAACTGCTCTTTTTTCCTTCCTAATTGTTTTACTGCCATTCTTTGCAGGTTTCTACTCATGGTTTCTACTCATGGAAACATGAAGTTTTTTTTACAAACAGATGTCTTCCTTAGTCTTTTTGGAGCAATCAAATTTTTTCCAAACTCAGAGTATCTGTAAACCTTCAGCTGTCTGTGGATTTTTTTTCTTATCATGATGTCTTTAAATCTGTGCCTAAATTACACAATGAACTCCAGCTGAATTTATGGTTATCTTTTAGTGGCTACAGGTAATTTCTTTTTTTCCCAGGGAAGCACTGAATGTTTTATACGAAGTGAAATCAGTAAAAGTGGAAATACTGGACATGGGGCACCTTTTTTCCTAAGTGATTAGGACAGTCTGAGGAGACAGTACTGAGATTCTTCTCACAAGATGGAAGGAATTGTATCCAGCTCTTTCATTTTAGAAGATGATTAATTTACTAAGTTTTACACTAGATACTTTCCTTGTGTGTGTTGCCTTGTTGGTTGTTCTTGTCATGGAGAGGCCAAAGTATTAGGCACAGTCTGAAGGTGAGCTGTTATTCCACGAAAAAAAGGAAGATGGACAATACTTCCCTGAGTCCTGACTAGACCTTTCTCCTTGGCACTGGCAAAGCTTCAGTACTTGTTCGCCTTCTTAGAAGTAGGAGTTTGGGTATTGAAAGAACTTGACTGGGAAAAGAGTTTCAATCAAACTTGGGCACCTGAGACTGTATCTCTGAAGATTTGTGTATCTTTATCTGTGTTTTCAATGTAAACATCAGTATGTTCAGGGCCATTTATATTTACTTAGTTGTTACTGACTGTAACCAAATATTAAGACTTATTCTATGGCATAGCAGAATAATCCAGGTTTCAAAATAGGGGATTTCCAAAATGCATGGCAAGCCATCTCACAGCAAGCTATTTGAATGTGGTGCCAGGGTGACTCCAGTAGGTCTGGAAAATGTGTAAAGAGGCCTCACTAGTGCAGCACGTGCTGAACACTTTTTTTTTTTTTCTTCTCCCTTCCCTCCCCCCTCAAAATTAAGCACAGGTTAGCACATATGCCTGTGTGGTCCCAGATTGAATTGGTTACAAATAAATGTGGTTTCTGATGTATAAAATTGTTAATGCTCTAGACTGTTGCCAAACATAATATGAAGAACCACTTATTCAGGCACCTGATCTTTAGAATGCAGCATCGTTTGTAACAATTTTAACGCTAACTAAGTACACTTTGATGAGACAGCATTTAATAAAATGCTCATTAATTTCATCATTAGCAAGGGTATGCTAAGAAGTAAGCCAGTTTCTTATGTCACGCCCAATTAGCATCCCATGCTAGTAATCCCATTAGTATTGTTGAATTCACTAATGGAAAAACTAATGGGCATGCTACCAGGGCACATTAATTGGGCATGACACCAGTTCTGGTTTTAATTATTAAACTATGATAATGAAATGTGTGTGTTTGTAAAATATTAAAATGTTGAAATAGGAGAGGAGACAATAAAAAATAGTATATGAAAAAGTTCCATTAGTATGTAAAGATATATATCTTTGTATTCTTATTATGGGGCAGAGGACAGCTCTCCAGACCTCTTCAGTACCAGGATGTTGGCAGAATGAAGCTGGAAACATGCTATAAATATTCACAGGAAATAATTTTTTCTATAACTGTGTACATATATCCACATCACATGTATATTTTGATACATAGGATACACAGTGACAGTCCCCAATTCCAAATGAAACTGTAAAATGTATTCAGTGCTTGCAAATCTGTGTGCCAAAATATAATTTCTAATGGATGAACATCACTAAAAACAGAATTCTAAATTTTACTAAGAGGGTTTTAATATTAATCAAAATAGGTGGTGGTTTTTATCAACAGGTTTTCTCCACATGAGTAATTTTAAGATCCTTGAGCCAGAAAGAATACTAGAAGGTCTGGAAAAAAATTGTTGAGGTGTCTGCTTGCTACTGCAAAGTCACACGCCAGGCCCCAAATTAAAAGGAATCAAATTTTTCATATATGTACTTTTTGGATATTGTTTTTTGAGGCCATAATGTGGCCCAACTCCAGTGGTTGAGATTCTTTTATATTGCAAAGTACCTATACAAAAAAATGTTTTTCTATCAGTAGTTGTCTGCTGTACAGGACAATTCTATTTTGTAAATTCAGCAGAATATCCTTAAATTCCCAAATAGTTCCAGCGCAGTATGAAGTCTTGAGGCAATATTATGGGAATTATTAGGAAGTTAGATGATTATTTGGGTATAAATCTCAAGAAAATTCTTCAAATACATTAATTATATTTTTATTACATAGTTTTAATAATTTATGTGATCTTTTGTTTGGTTCTTTACAGTCTTGAGATGTAGTTTGGCAACTGCATCTATTACACTCCTCTTACTCAGCAATTCAGAAAATATTTCTCTGTATTTGTAATAGGTATCCTTAAATTCACCCCCTCATGTTGTATTTCTTTTGTTTTAATAAAACCATGTAAAAATTCTGGTTGAATTTCAATTCATTTTTACAAGCATCCCTTGTAGCATAAAAGCAATCTCAATAACTATCTTTTAGGGTTTTTCTTGGTTTTTTTTTGTTTTGTCTATTTGGTTGGTTAGGTTTTTTATTTGGGGTTTTGGTTTTAGGTGTTTTTTTTGCTTTGTTTTGTTTTCCTAAATCTCTTGGCATGACCTTCCCCCCCCCCACAAATGTATGGTACTCTCTCATCTAGAAATTTGAATTCTTTTGATACCAGGTTAACATGGACAGAGAATGCATCTACTGTGTTACTCATGCACCCCTTTTTTGGGTCCCTTCATGTGGACAGGTGCTGCAATTAACAGTCCTGATATGCAGCAGGATGGCACATTGAACTGTGGCCATCAAACTTCACAGCCACAGCAATCCCTGAAGTAGTTAAATAGAGACAGAATAAAAAAAAAGGAATAAAAATTGAAAAATCTGTGTGACATGACCCTCAATAATTTGTGCCTCATCCTTGTCTTTATCAGTGGAACTACACAGGGTTTTCTATTTTTAATAGACACGGAACTGGATCCTTGATCATTCATTTATTATTTGAGAAGGTTAATTTTAGGGGTTAAATTTAGAAGGTTAAATAAGTCCTAAACATCATTCAGCAGTCTGAAAGAAGTTAAACATAGGACTGCTGTCTTTATTTTTAGATGTTATATGCTATAAATTGTCATAAAAGAGTAAGGTATAATTCTAAATGTTAGCTTCAAAATATTCTAAATCAGATTCTTCTGTTAATAAAAAGGGATCTGCAGTAGCAGTCACTCCAACTAATGATGGTGGAAAAGTGTATAATGATAACAGTTGGCACCAAATAATTGCTACAAGAATCCAAGCACTGGGAAACATCACAGTGGATGGGCAGTACACAGGTAATCAATTCATTTAAATAACTTTGGTATTGCTAAGGGTATTGCTCACTTGCTTTTTCACCACCTGTGTTCACCCATACAGAACATTCAAAAAAATCACTCAGTTTTCTGACTGTTTCATCATTACTGGTTTGTCTGTTCATCTGAGGGATCTGTCCCCTGTGAATCTTTGATAATTTAAGTGTCTTTTTGTGCTTGTGAATCTATAATTGTGTCAATCTCATGTTGTAAAATAGAGCTGTAAATATTTCTTGGATATATATTAGGAAAGTCTTAGGATATTGTGTCACTTTAGCTTCTTTATAAAATACCAATGTTTTGGTTTTGAGTTGAAAATCTGTTGAAAGCATTGAATATATGAATAATGAAATCTTTTGTTCAGGTTCTTCCTTAGCAACTAGTGGCAGTATCATTATTGGAGAGAACACGGGAGTTTTTGTTGGAGGACTTCCACAGGGATATACTATTGTAAGAAAGGATGAAGGTAAGTATGATAAATAAGTCTGTACAGTTACTCAAATTTTATCTTTCAGGATGGACTGAATTGTCTAACTGGTTTCATCAGCATTAAAACAGCTTATGTGGTCTATATACATTTTAATGAATTTTATACACAGAACTGGTATGAGTGTGAAACTTATGGGTAGGTTTTACACACAAATTCTCAAATCACTTCCAAAATACCCATGTAAATTTTTTCAAGATTTAAGCACAGGGTTATGCATCCTGTTAAATGCAGGGATATAACATGCTCGCCTTTTTTGGTGTGAGTTTGTATCATTCAAAGCATTGAGCTCAGGGGTGTATGAATATATCTGTATTTTACAAATATTGAATTTATGTGGAGCTGGATCATAACTGGCTT
Organism: Petroica traversi; assembly: GCA_025920805.1. NCBI lineage: Eukaryota > Metazoa > Chordata > Aves > Passeriformes > Petroicidae > Petroica > Petroica traversi. The sequence goes on from JAHLSL010000010.1 coordinate 10,684,808, forward strand.
CTTGAAGAATCAATAAGATTAAGATTTCATGCATTAACTTAGTATATATGCCAAGTGTGTAAATTGCCATCAGATGACAAAGGTGACTCTTTACACAACCAGGATACAATCAGCTGTTGTCAGCAAATTCATATCCAGAATTTTTTTTTTCATATTAATCTGAAAGTCAAATGGTTTATTAAGTTTGTGTTTCCACCTCTGACATGAAATCTAGTTGATGATTTGATGTGGGGTACACTAGAGTTCAACTCCCTCTTTTCTTCTTTATTTCACTGCATGAAAACCAGAAGTATGTGCATGGGTTCTTCAAAAATGTTGGTTCACAAAATAACCCAGGATACCTCTCTCAAAAACCCCAGCTATGTATTCAACATGAGACTGACTATAAAGACCATTTAAGAGAAGGGCACTTATAAAAACTGCTTTTAATTTTTGCCTCAGTAAAAAACAGGGGATAGCAGCCATGTATCACTGGTTTTGGTTTTTTTATTTTATACAAACAAGGGTAGAAAAACTTCCTGATGAAGCCTCTAGGCATATATTTATCTGCCTCAGCTTTTGCAACACTATTGCTTCCTATTCAGCACTTGCATGCCTTTCTTCCGAATTACTGTTTTGCTTAAAGAAAACTTTTTTTGGATCTTCATGGAGTAGATTTATGCTGTTAATTTGAAAGTACCTGTATGCAAAATTGCAAAATCTCGAGAAGTTTAATATTTTTGGGTACATAGCAGTAGGTGCTGTCTTTAGTGATTAGACCCATTTAGAAATCTTGATTTAGCTAGGAGATTCATTGTTATGAAGTGATTGGTGGCTGGTTTTCTATGCATGCATAAAACATATAAATGAATTCCTATGTTTAGTTGCAGATGATCATCTTAAAAAAATATTTCCTTTTCTGCAGGGATGAAGAGGATAGTCCAGAAAGGATTTGTGGGGTGTCTCAGTGACATATTTTTGAAAAAAGAGCACACTCCCTATGAAAACTGGGAGTCTTTGAACTGGCAGAACGCTGAAGAACAATACAATGTCTACCATGTTTGGGAAGGATGCCCCATTGGACTCTCAAAAGGAGCACATTTTCTTGGCAGAGGTAGATTGCTGTGCTATTGCTCTATCCAAATATGTTCTTGAGATAGAGAAAGTGGTTGTGTCAAAAGTGGTGCAGTGATCTGCTTTTCAAGACAGCTTTAGCTGCATGGGATTATTTTTATTGGTTTAAAATTGTGTCTCTTGGTTGACAGAAGGTTGCTGCAGGGAATTGCAGGTAGTGTTGCTGTAATTATATGCAGATTTGATGTGTGTGTGAAAGGTTCAGTTTTGTAGGGGCATAAAAGATGCCTACAACTTATTAAAAAAAAAAAAGCCAGGTGAAAAATTTAGGATATTGTACTGGTTTGGTTTCTTGCAGTATGTTATTGATAACTGTCCTCAAAACTGAGTGATAAAGTTGTAAGTTATAGTCTTGTAGCCTGATTTCTTCATGTTAGTGTATAAAGTGGCACCTAGGTTTTTACTTTTGATTTCTTGAACCCCTTTATTTATTTGATTAACGTATGTATGCATTCACTTTCTTTCAAGGATTCCTGGAGTTGCATTCAGGTGTTTTCAGTGGTGGACTGGAATTTGAGATCTCATTCAAATTCAGAACAGATCAACTGAATGGATTGCTTTTGTTTGCTTATAATAAAGATGGCCCAGATTATCTTGCAGTAAGTTCAAAAATATGATTAACTGTACTCAGACACAACCTGTAAGTTTTTTCCACAAAAGCCAAACTAGCACTGAAAGAAATTTTGAACTGTAAGTTATTTTCATGTTTTACTAGTTTTGAAATGCTTTGCACAGCACATTATAACAGAGCAAAAATTCTTGAACAGATGCTAAGTGTTAAGTTACTAGTGTTATTTATGTCATAAATAAGAAGGATATTCATATATGAAAAGCAGAATTATTGTCTTAACTAGATTAGAAATGATCAGAAGAAAGAATAAAAGACATATATTAAAAGTTTTCATTTCTAGAAAAGCATAGAGTTTACCTATTTTGCCAGTTCTCATATTAGAACAAAATCCATTAAACTGTAAATCAAAAAGGTTATGATGGAAATTGTCTGAAACTTTCTCTTCAAGGTGTATGTTTGTTTTTATAATCCATAATATTTTTTTCCTTTTGAATTGAAACAGATAGATAGAAATTAGTTACCTTCTCATCTCTGTCACCATTTTCCCAACACTGTAGAGGAAGCTTCACAAATCCTATATTAGGCAAGTTTGTGAGGTAGTGCCTGTGAACTTTCTTTTTGTATCTGTTAAATAAGACTTTTTATGCTCAGAATTATTTTTGCTTCTATTGTTTCCAATATTTTAAGTTTCAATGTGTTTGGTTTAGTTTTTCAAATTCTTTTATCAGCTATGTGACTCTGAATTTTCATACTTTTCCCAAGTATTTTGAGTGCAATTAGACTGTGGTTACCACTGCTTAGTGGGACAAATATAGTTAGTAGTAGCAGGTGTTACCGAGGTTTACATGGGAAAAAATACATTTTTTCTCTTGGTCCAGGAAGCAATAATTTATTTTTAGAGATTTTTGAGAGCATTGTTATTCTTTGTGACCCAATGTGCTCTTTCTGCACTTTTATTGGATTTTATTTATTTATTTCTTATTATGCAGCTGTTTTGCTAATGGCTGTCATGTCACAACCTGTTTTATTGTGTAGCGTTATGTCTAATGGGCCTTCTCTTTTAAACTTCTGACCTAAACCATATAAATATATTTTTCTCCTTTTCAGGTCAATTATAACTTACTCCATATTTACTTTTTATACTACTGGCTTTTCCAGCAGATAATTTTTTCCTGGGTTTTGAATCCTGCTAGACCTAGTTGCTTCTTCTTTTTAAAGGAGCCTTAGTTAAAAAATCATCATGACTTCCAATAGCAAGTTTTGCTAATTACAGTTACTACTTTAATTTTACTCTCAAGTAATGACCAAGATCATGAGCTAATATCATAAGATGCTACATTTATGCTACTGTCCCACTCTAAAAAAGACTTGTATGTGTGTAATTCACAGCACAGGGGCACTATTTATGTAAAGAGTATTCACAGGATTCTTCTTGAGGTTCTGGTACCAGGAGATCCTTGTTTCCTCTCTCTTGCTCTTTGTAAGACTACCAGAAATATGAGAAAATCCATTCTGACTACAAAGGAAGACAGGGTACTTACTAAATTGAAAGTGAAGGCAAAAGCACAAAGTAACAAGACAAAATTATTTCCTTTTCTTCTCAAACTTTCGGATTTTTGGCAGTTTTATGATTATAGTATTTTAGCTCTGAAAATTGGGTAATTTTCTTAGCATTTGTCCTAAGTCAGGTAAATTTTGTTTTTCTCACTTTAATCCTGACCTGAACATCTCCACAGCCTTAAGATGAGGTATTTTAGAAAGGATGAGTATGTGCATGCTTTTCCAAGCCTCTCAGCTTTGTGTTTTGCACATAGATAATGATGACAGAAGGCTTTTCTGCACACTTGATCTCACGAGAAGAGGTTAATAGAAAGTGAAAATGAGGGGTGTAGCTTGTTGCGCATGAGCTACGATGTCTTTGTTAGGAGCGTTGGTCAGGAGACACTTGCACAGCAAAACAGATTATGAGCTATACCACTTATCCTGGGTGCCAGGTTTTCCCTGACCCTTCCCTTTGCATAGGTCACAGCTCTCTTATTAGCTTTATAGTTTGGGAATCACTACAGCTACACACAGAGCTGGACTACTCCAAACAGCCAAAGACTCTTTCTTGTCTTCTGCCCAAGAACAAAATGATGGTCCAGAAAGGTGCTGTGCATAAAGGTCACTTCTTCCATGACTTCCATGCCCTGAGAATTAACTCAAGCCAGCGAGGTCAATCTGATTATCTTTGGATCCAGGCATAATAATTACAAGCAAACTGTGACCAGCTATGCCTGTATGAATCACTAGCTCTCACTCTAGCATGTTTCCTCATGAGTTTGTGATGGAAAGATTTTGCAACTGCTGATAAAGTTTGCATTACTGATTTTGATGCTGACCACTTCAACAGCAGCAAAAGCACTATCAGATTTCTGTACTGGTAACTGGCTCCTGAGACATTGTAGCTGATGATTTAGTTCTGCAAAGCTGCGAGTAAGAAAAAAGTTCTGCAAGATTTTTTTTCCGAAGAGTTGCACTTTTTAATAGCTGCATGAAATAAAATAACAAGTGTGCAAGATGAAAGAGCTACCTGTGATGGAGCAAAGGAGGAATGTGAAATTAGCATTTTGGGAACTCAAACTAGAAAGTCTAGCAAAGAAGTGACTGGTACTCACACGAGACTTGTGAGGGTGATATTCCTTTTGGTTACCAGTGTTTTCTCTCTGTTAGATGTCAGAAAGAAAGTCTCGTTGACTTTCCAATGGAGTGATTGACTATGAGGAGATTGTTGAGGGGTCTGTGTTTGAACCTCTGCTCTCTGGCTGGCAGATCTGAACTGGACTAGATTTTGAACATGGATGACTGGCTATGCATCAACAGAAGTACCATGTGCTTTTTCTTTCAAAGGGCTCAAAGACTGCCTATCCTTGACAAGATTTTTGAAGTCCATTGCTTGTCTCCGCCGATATTTCTGAATCTCGGGAAGGCTTTGCAATTCAAAGGAGCTAAAGCCATAATCACTCTTCTGGTTCTACATTGGTTGAGACTGTTTGTACGGCAGGTTTAGCTAAGTGTCACTCAGCCTCTAATGTAGCCCCTATCCTGTTTTGTTTTTCAGAGCTATCTCTGGATATTCCTTTCATCTTCCAAATCATATGTTTATAAACAGATTGAGTGAGGCAGGGCCTGGCTCCAGCAGAGAGGTGCAATACAGAATCAAAAAATCATTTAAGTTGAAATGATCTTTAGTAGTAATTTATTCCATATAACTGCTATAGGCAGGACCAGTTTACATTTGATAAGGTTGCTCCAAGCACTGCATCCACAAGTGGATGCCGTAGTCCTGATGTGGTCTTACACATGATGCCTAGAGGGGAAGAACCATCTCCTTGGAACCCCTGCCCCCCTTTTTCTAATTTAGCCCAGTGCTAGTTCATCCTCATAATTTCGAGGGTGCATTGGTGGCCAGGGCTCAGTTTGTAAGAATCCATCTTGACTCAGTAGTTTTCTTCAAAGCTGATTTATATATCTGGGATACCCATGGCAGGTCCCTTTGCTACCAGCTACAAACTTGCTGGGGGTATACCCCATCATACTGCCCAGGTCACTAATAACATTTTTAATCAGAGTTGGTCCCTGTATCAATCTCAGAAGATACCACAACCTGCTAGTGGGACTGTAGAATAATCTTTCTTGCTGCTCTTATCTTCCAGATTCAGGTTGAGCTTTGGCTTTCCTATTTCCAATCTTACGTGCTTAAGTAGATAAAAATGAGTGTTGTGCACATAGAGAAAAGCATTAATGACATTCTGAAACCCAAATGCTGAAAAGCAAGCATGTTTTTAAGAATTAACTTGGAACTTGCTTAGGTTTAGAGCTGTGATACAAAGATCTGGTTCTGCTGAGAGGTGGGTACTGATATATCTGGCAGAATAACGTGATCTTCATTCATTTTTGGTTTCAAGTAATAACATATTTTCCAAGGACAGATTAAAAATTCATAATGATTAAAAATAATTTCCTTTTCAAAGTGGTCCCAGAATTCTGTGTAAAGCAAACAATTTATCTACTGGTTTTCTAAACCTGTGCTCAGTACCTGTGCTCAAATCTGTGCAGGACGTAGCTTTTTTTCTCTTTTCACTGCACAGAACAGTTGCTAAGTTGAAACTTAGCAATGGTCCCCTATCTTTAGCTGCACTCGGGCTTTCTAAATGTCAGTCCAGGTCAACACAAAAAGCAGAAGCATCATTCACTGCCTGCTTTAAAACTATGCCAAGATGAGTATAAATTGGAGGAGGGTTGTGCTGAGCAGTGACCCTGGGTCAAAACCATGCCCTCTCTCTGGCTCCCAGGTCTGGCAGGTTTGCTGGCATGCTGCTGTACTAATGCCTCTGGAATGCTCTCTTCACACCAGTGCAGTGTGCTCCATATTAATTCTCAGCAGTGAAGAAAAGCAGTAACTTGTCCAATGCGCTGCTTTCTCCAGCTTTTCTCATCAGCATTGGTGCCATGATCAGTCCTTTACCTGCATTGTAGTCCTTAACGATAAGTGGGTCTGAACTCATGGAAATAGGAGCAATTATGGTCCCAAAGAAACAAATAAAGAAAATCCCACAGGAGCAAGGAGTCAGTGTGCACTGAGGAATAGGACCCACATTGCCCGTGGCAGTTCAAGTGCAGAGTTCTTTCAGAAGTTGGGGTGTCTCCTGTATTTCCCATTAAGGAAATATGATCCAATTACGCACACAGTAATATTAATATTACCAGTAAACGAAATATGTCAGTTTGTCAATAATAGTGATAAGAATTTATATTAAATCTGCAGTTTTTATTTCACTTAATAAGGTTTTGGCATAGAAGCAGTAATGTCTTTTTGTGAAATATTAATATTTTTCAACCACAAGTTCATCCCCTAAGTGTTTAGTGTTTTATATGTGCCAATTTACACTTGTGTTTGAGTCAGTTAGTATAAAGAGTCTTGCAGTAAAGCATTTGGAAACTTCTGCACTGAAAAATTTAAGTAAAATGTATTTCTATTAGAGAATTGGCACTTTAATCTCAAAAAGCACATACAAAACCAATTATTTTCTTACAGGATTTAGCAGAATAAGGATGAAATATATGAATGTAAGAATCAATGTATGCTGGAAAAATTTGAAATTGAGTTCACCAGCCAATTAAAAAGACCTTAATCAGGTCTGACATTTCATTTCCTTATTATCTTGTTACATTCCTCTAAAAATGAATCAATAGATAAAATACTGTTTTCTCATTCTCAATAAAAGCAAAACAGCCTTGTTCATTGTCTTTTCTTTTTAGATACATTAGTGCCAAAGTCTGTTGCCAAAAAAAATCAAAATATATTTTCCTACATTTTGAGTTAACTGATACATTCTATTTAGCATGTTTTGTGTAAACAGTATTAACCTGAAGATAAAAAATTCCTTTTTCGTTGATCTTATTCATAACTCCCTTGACTGTGTTCTTAAAAATAACTTTCTGATGTTGTTGTGCATTTAATGTCTCTTTCAAAGTATTTTTTTTTTCTGTTTTAAAATGTGTAGATTGAGCTGAAAAGTGGAATATTAAACATATTTTTAAGAACTGGCATTGTCTTTACCCAAGTGGATCTCTGGCTGGGACTGTCTTATTGTGATGGAAAGTGGAATGAAGTGACTGTGAACAAGGAGGGCTCTGTGATTTCAGCAACCATGAATGAACTGAGAGAGCAGGCGCTCGAACCCCGTGTTCAGCAGCTGAAAGTAAACTCACCTGTCTATGTAGGTGGAATCCCACCTGAGATTCAGAGCTCTTATAGAGAATTGGGGTTAGAACAAGGTAAGATGACACCAAGAAGAGCATACGTTTTCAAAGACCAGTGTCATGCACCAGGTGGACATTGTGCTACTGATAGTCTAAATGTGTAACTTGGATTTTTTCTCCCACCCATGTGATACTGCCAGTTATCCCTACCCATCTAGCTTTACTTAGATCTGATCCCTTTTTAATGCTCTAAAAATCCTTCCAGTGGTATCTGAGGCAGTCTGACTGATAGGAGAGGACCTGGAGTGTAGGAAATGGTCAAGAGAGATGCCCAGCCAGATGACCTCAGATCTTCATCAAAGAATGCCAGTTCACAGGAACCTGTTTTACTTGATCAACTTGTGTCACTCGCAGATCTGGAATACAAAACCAGTGGGAGACAGTAAACATAGCTGAAATCACTGTAATGAATCTGGATGCTGCCTCATGGGTTTATTAGTAATTTTTAGTCAATACTGATTCTGATCTAAAAAACTGAGTATAAACCCCTGAATTTGGATTTTGGCTGCAATTGCCGTGATGTTTTCCTCATTATCAGAAGGAAGGAAGATTATCATATATTTAGCCATCACTCTGATCCTTCTGTTCTGGAACAGGTTAAATTTGTAGGGAAAAGAGAGAAGCATTAATTGCATCCTGATACTAACAGCCTCCACAAAAAGATCTACTATAGGAAACAGTCAAAAAATGTCTACTGAACTGGCTCTGTTTAGGAGTGCTTTTTCATTATTTATGAAACTGTTCATCAGTCATGGGATATTTTTCAGCTACCCTGGACAAATGTGTATCAGTAAGTGATTAGTGGGGAATCTAGTAAGTGGCTTTGAATGCATGAACTCACTCTAAATGTGCACGTTCAAGTGAGCTGTGTGGAAGCCTTGTGATTTCACAGCTATAGAATAGTTCAAGAATATGGATTTAAGTACTCTTCCAGATGTAGGTATCACATATAATATAATCTTCCTTTGGGTTCTGTGTGCATAATATTTATGGCCCAAAAGAGCTGGCCAGTCATACCCTGTCAGTGTTGCCTTGTAGCAGATGGTGTTGCCTCGTGAGTGGATGCATTCGCAGCTCCTGCAGCAAAGGGATCTGTGAACAAAAATCTAGGGCAAAATTACATCTAAAGTGAATGTCTGAAGTGCATATCAAGGCACATCAATAAACATTTCTTTCCCACCAACCCTCCTCAGCACGCCACAGGATAAGAGATGGCAGCCATGAGTTTATTTTTATAGTGCCTGAAGATAAAAACATTCTTATGTGCTCCTAAATGTAGGTTCAGTTGAGCAAGATTAAATATTATAGCTTAAAACATACTTTTATTTAGGACTACTGTGATTTAGTGGTAAGATAATATAGAGATCTTCCCATTTAATAAATACTTGGAAAAGGTTTTCTCAGTCTATGCTACGTGGTAGTTATTTTTTTAATAAAGGAATATTGTTTTGCTCACAGCAAATAAGTGATAAGTATTGTTCTCCTCCTGCCTCACCTCCATGTGAGTTATAACTTTATTTTAAGAAATTTCAGCTGGAGTCTTTGGGCCTTTGCAGGACCCGCGACATGCCCTCCTGGGAAGTTACAAAGGAAGCTACCTGACAGGAATGTTTGTGAAAATTTGAACTATCTTTCCTTGTTCTGCAGCTACTTGAGAATAGACAGGATTGCTTGGCTGGTGTCAGTGAGAAATCTTTAAATAGTGATTAGTGTGGCTGAAAAGATTCTAAAAATGATGTATTAAAATAGAGTGTACAGTATACCTCTCACTGCAAATCAAACAACTTTGTTTTATCTTAAGATCAGGATGCCTGGGCAGACTGAGACTAATTCTTTCGTGTGCCACAGACTAAGATACTGAAATGGTCTTTGTGGAGTAGGAGTTGGACTTAAATAAGGATGTATTCATTTTAAGGAACATTTCCCTGTGTCATGTAGAGAAGGTGTTTTAGAGCATGATTCAAAATGGGAGTCCACATTCAGTACCCCTTTTGGCATGAAGTATGTATGGGCATTAGATTCTCAGTTCAGGTAGCTAAGGACAAACACTACTCTGATCTGTCATCTTGCAATAAATAAATAAAGACAATAAAAGTACATAAGATATGAATAAGATATAAACATCTTAACTTTCACAAAGCTAAAGAGAAGCACTGGTCTGTGAGAGGCAGATTTTTAATTCACAAAGTTAATCCTTACATTAATTGCAGTCTTCAGTTTGGTTTTGTGTCAAGCACCAACCACTACTCAGATTTTATATTAATAAATTAATTTTTAGTAAATATAAAAGTTTTGACACCTGCATCCTAAATTTTGTAGTTGTGTTGTAACTGCAAGTAACTGATTTAGCATTTTGTAATTTTGATAGGAATGGCACACACTCACACATGCACAGAAGTAAATGGATATATAGAAATAAATATAAAATGAAGCTTCTTAAATTTTTTATCATAAATGAATAGTTGGGGTTAAGTTTCTGGAGTATGTTTATAAACAGCATATGAGTTATATCCCTGTTAGACAAAACTGATACGCTTTCATTTGATCTCCTGAAGTTAATTGTAATTTTAATCTAGATATCCTTTTCAGTTTGTGGAAGTATGTATATTTAACAAAATAGTAGCAAGTAGCAGAAAGCTGATTTTGAAAGTCAGAGAATCACTTTTATGGTAGTAATTTCAAAGTGAGAAGTGACAAAAGAGAAAACAGAATGGTATTGCCTTGTGGGATGGAATTGCTAACAGTGAAAGTGTAGATCAGTGAGGCAGGAATTTACCAGCTTAGCATCTTGAAAATGCAGACAGAATGTCGTGTTGGAAGTCAGCATATTCACATTACAGTCTTTAATGTTGAAAATATAGAATTGAAAGGAGCAGAAGTGTTTCTTAATGACTGAAGCTCTTTCTGTGGTACTAATCCCTTACTGTTTGCTAGGTTTCGGTGGTTGCATGAAGGATGTTACATTTGCACGAGGGGCTGTCGTTAACTTGGCATCTGTGTCCAGCAGTGCTGTCAGAGTCAATCTGGACGGATGCCTATCAACTGACAGTGCTGTTAACTGCAGGGGAAATGACTCCATCCTTGTGTACCGAGGAAAAGAGCAGAGTGTTTATGAGAGTGCTCTACAACCGTTTACAGGTAGCACATTGGTTCCTTAAATAAAATGTACCATTTTCATTTCATTCTTTACTAACGTATACTGTGTGCAGTATTTTTTTTTTAATCTTTTACCTCCCCTGTCCTTCTCGATGTCCTCTGAAGAATACCTCTATAGGGTGATTGCCTTGAATGAAGGAGGATCAGTATCTAGTGTGTGGACCCACGCTCGAACAAGAGAATCAGGTAAATATAAATTTAAGGTTTACTCATTCTTACTTTTCATAAGCTATTTAATGTTAGGTTGAAGGTGTTCAATAACTGTCTGGACACAATCCTGTGCCATGTGCTCTGGGATGGCCCTGCTTGGGCAGGTAACTCACTGTGGTCTTTCCCAATGTGTCCTGTTCTGTGATTTTTGTGGAGATAACTCAACCACTACAATTTTGATTAAAGTACATTGCGTAGTGTTTCTGCTTAATGCTTCAAGCACCTACCAAATTAGTCATCTGCTGTAGAGTGTTCATGCAAGTATTTTCTTCTCATAAGTGAAGGTATTTTCCAAATATACATTAGATTATGTAATTAAGGATGTTAAAGGGTTGAACTGCATTGACTGAGTAAGAGCAGCCATCATTTGTGTTCATACGTACACATTTCACCACATGTTACATGAGTAGGCTTGAGTAAGTAAACCTATATTTTCCTACATATAACTTAGTGCTACAAAATCAGGTTTAGAGAAAGATGATACTGGGATAGCAGGCACAAGCTGTGGAATAGAAGAGGCCATGTGTTTGTTAGGGGCAAGAAGGTATTGTGAAAGTTGTTTTTTAAATTACCCCGGACATGGGTGTGCTTCTCAGTGCTGCTGAGTGCGGCTTCTTTTAACAAGTAGTCCACAGAATGTCTGTAGACATGTGGCAACATTTGCTAGAATAGTAGACATGGCTTGTGGAGAAGGTTCTAGAGTGGGAACATAATACATTAAAGATCATATTTTTCATATGTCTTACAAAAAAAAATTTAAAACTGTTCTTCTTCTGATCAGTGCTTTTGCAAACTTTATCAAGACAGTAAGATTTTGAAGTTTCACAGTTCTTTGTATTTTATTTCACTAAGTTTCCCTCTTCTTGAAATTGAAGCCCAATTGCATTTCATCAGTGCAGAGCATTCTTTTGATGTAAGTTTTCCAAAGTATAACCTTAAAAAATTATGTGATATTTGCATAAATACTGCACTTGCAGATGCATTCTTACACAACCTATGCTTTGTGTGCCACCCAGAAGGGACAAAATATATGCATATTTTCATGTCAGCCATCTGACAACTGTAAGGTTTGCTACAAATTTATGTTTGCAAGCTGACCACAGCACTGAGCAGTCCACGTTCCCTGGGGTTGGACAATAATTGCGCTATTTAATTATTTTTGAATTGGTTTTGTTATATCCCTTATGAGAAGACCATCTGCTGTACAGTACCTTACCTCGCCCTGTAATACACTTCATAACTAATGAAATCAATATATTGCTGTAGTAATAGAAGCATTCTCAGACTATCTCATTCTTTGCAGAAGAATCACAACTTCCGGTGTTTTTGTACTTTCCATACTGGTACCCTTATAAAAAAAACAAGGCTGCATACATGTTTAATGAAACTAAATGGTAAAATTACCAAAAAACAGGCTATTTGATGGTGAGAAAAGCGAATGATCATCAGCAGGGTGACGGAGTCCACATGCATCTACAGCAAACTCATCATCCATCATCCTGCCATAAGGTTCCTTGGGTCTTTTCTCTGCATCCCTTGTGCAGTCATCTGTGATGAAGCTGTTACTGACCAGACCTTTACTTGGCATAGTAATATCCAAGAAATAGTTAAAGGCTATTGGAAATTGGATTATTTCTTTTTATTAGCAACTCTGTGCATATATGATCTTGGTTTTCCAGTTCTTTAAAACCTTTAAATTTTCTTTTTATTGTTTTTTTTTTTTCCCTTTTGTAATACGAAATGATCAAAAGCATAGGATTTTGCAAAAAGGCCTTAAAAATCTCTGCTTTGCCTCAAGAAAGGTGCATGGCATTGTGGAAATAGAAAAATAAATGGAAGAGCTTTAGTTTTTTTGAAGGACTTCTGAAAAAGAGAATGTAGATTTTTAGAAGTGTTTCATAGTTGTGGCATTCTGTGGCTTAGATACTCAAGTGATAAATATCAAACTCTTCTCTGTTGCAGTACTGCCTTGCTTCACTCAGTTATATTATTATAATGCCTGTGCTTGTTAGCTACATAGAATCCACCTCCTCTCTTTGTGAGTGATGCTTAAATACGTTTTGATACATGAAATGTTTTTGGAAAATTGCAACAAGACAAGAAGGAATGTTATGTAGATGGAGTTTTGATGGTTTTGAAATATAGCTTAAACTGAATAGCTCAAGATGTGCAGTCATATTAAATCAATGCTGAAAAGTTACAACTCTAATAAATTGTATTTATGCTAATGGTTGAGTCTGATTTACTGCAGCCATTAAAAGTGAAAAATAGGGGCAATAGTCTCCTTAGAACTGCCATTTTCTCTATTTTCTATTTTATCCTTCTACAGTTCCACAAAATGTGCCAACTCCCTCAAGAGTTCACAGTATAAATGGTTACAGCATTGAGGTCACCTGGGACAAACCAGCTGGGGTCATAGGTGTAATTGAGAAGTACATTTTGAAAGCATATGAAGCGGATGGTCCCACTGTGCCCATCACCAGTGCTGAGCTCGCTGATGCTGGTATGCTCACAGGTAAATGTTGTTAAGTACCATTTTTTTAGGCATATCTAATAACACGGGATGCTTATCCCTCCTTTTGTTGATCTTTAAAATGCTACTTGTCTGTTTTTGTGTATACACAGCACAGATAACGTTTGGAAGGGTAATTATTTGTGTCAGCATCCTTGTAGTGATGTACTGATTTCAAAGAACAATAGAAATTAAGATACAGCACAAATGCTAAAAAGCAGTTTCTGAACTATTTATGATCTGGAGGAGAAATGCTTTTTCTGTTTGCTTGTTTTTGGTTATATATGTGATTTTTTCCCCCCCTCCTTCCCTGTTTTCCTTCCAGTTCACCTAAATTAACTCTGTATGTGGATCCCATATGGTACTGTTTAACCTGATGTGTGAAAGCACTTGATATAGTTGCCTAATTTTGATCATATAAACCTAACTGATTTCAGTGGGAGCTAACATGTTAACCAGATGCTGTGGTTGATGCCACTGGGATGTAGAGGTAGGTTGTTACAGAATGAAAAAATTCATGGCTTTGGGTTTATGGGGTGAGGACGTTGTAGAGAACATTTTGGGGCATTTCTTCCTGCCAGGATCTGGCTTTTTGCTCTCTATAAACAAACTGCCTTTTCTGGCTGCTACAAAGTTCCCTGGGAAGGAAGCACATTACAGACAAGAATGTGGATAATGTTATGTGATGACTAAATGGGGCAATAGTGCAGACAATATATTCATTTTTATGCTCTCCACTGTCAATTCTGTAATTAATAACAATTTAAAAAGTGGTAGTGACGCAATGCTCTAAGCTGGTGCTTTGGTTTGGCTCAGGTTTGGGCACTACAGCAATCTTGGAAAGCATGTTATCCCTCAGGCAGCGTGTTATTTCCTTGAAGCCCAAGTAATAGTTTTTACATAGATATATATGGTTTGTGTTGTTTCTTTGCCATAACCTATGCATACATTTTCAAGGGAAAAATTGCACATATTTTATTTTCTCAGGTTTGAAATATCTTGACTATTTATGAGTAGTGAACTTACCAGAACCGCATGGTCTTTCTATCCTAGCTGTGATTTCTTTAATGACCTTGTTTATTTTAACATTCCTTATCTATGCTACAAGACAATATAGATTATACTTGTAGAATTTAAAAATGGTAGTAGAAACATATGGATTCGGTAGCTTACTCACAGCTGATGGTTAGAACCAAAATGTTGTTAAACTTGGCTGGTGTTGTGCCATTATTTCTGGGTTATGAAAATGTCTCCACCAGGCTGGACAGGTAAGAGGTTATCTGTCTGAAGCTTACAGGAGGTAGAAGAAGCAACATACCTTTAGAGTAAATGGATCCCAATGCTTCAGCCTGTTGCAGAAGATAGAATCATACAATCATCAAGGTTGAAAGAAACCTTTAATATCATCAAGGCCCACCATCAAACCAGCACCATCACTGTGACTCCTAAACCACATCATCCAATGCCAGATCCAGACATCTCTTGAACACCTCCAGGGATAGTGACTCCACCTCCTCCCTAGGCAGCCCATCCCAATGTCTGACCACCCTAATAGTGAAACATTTTTCTAATATCTAATCTGAATACCCCTGTCTCAGTTTAAGGCCATTTCCTCTTGTCCTCTCACTGTAGGCACAGAAGACTGTAGACTGTCCTGCACATCACTACAACCTCCTGTCAGGGAGTTGTAGAGATCTGTCAAACAGTGCAAAATAAAATCATGGAATTGTAGAATACCATGTTGGAAGGGAGCTCAGGGATCATCTTATACAATCTTTCTTAGAAAAAACACATTCTAGACAAGATGGCCCAGCACCCTTTCCAGCTGAATCTTAAAGTGTCCAGAGCTGGGGAATCTACCACTTGTTCTCACTGTGAAATTTTTTGTCTTGTGTTAAAGCGTAGTCTTCCCAGGAGTAACATACACCCATTACTCCTCGACTTTTCCAGTTGACTCCTTATAAAAAGGGAGACTTCACCTTCCTTGTAGCCACACTTTAAATAGTGGAACACAGTGATAAGATCTCTACCGATCCTTTTTTTCTCAAGGCTGAACAATCCAAATTTTCTCAGTCTTTCCTAATTTGAAAGGCTACCCAACCCTCTGATCATCCTTGTGGCCCTTCTCCGGACTCTCTCCAGCCTGTCCACATCTTTTTTGCACAGCAGGGACTAAAACTGAACACAGTGTTCTGGGTGTGGCCTGACAAGAACTGAGTGGAGTGGAATAATGACTATCTCTGCTGGAGATGCCCTTGTTGCTGCAATCCAGCTTCCTATTGGCTTTATTTGCTACAGCAGCACAGTGACCACTCATATGATCCAAAGAACTTAAGAGTGGCTGCATTCAAATATTGATCTACGTGACTGTGTGAGACAATGACCCTGAGATGGGCTCGGTTGGAGCATGGTGCTAATAATACCAAAGTTGTGGGGTCAATCCGTGTACAGGCCATTCAGTTAAGAGTTGGACTCGATGGTTTTTCTGGGTTCCTTCCAACTCAGAGTAGTCCGTAATTCTCTAGATGCTCAGGAAGAAAATGTAAGAAAGATGCTAAGCATAGAATGGGTCTTCCTGTTAGTACAAATTCAGCTGACTGGTTGTGGAATTCTTCAGCTGAAAGCTGCATCTGGACCATCATGCTTGGTGGTCTATGGTAGAATTGTCTTTATTTTTTAAGACGTTTATTCTTTCTGTTTCTGTAACTGCTATGGAAGTAATTGTTTCAGTACAGTTTTGTGTAAAATGTGCTTCCTCTTGTTATTTATAACTTCTGCCCAATAGTTTAGTTATGTATTTTCCAGTTTGGGCATTGTATGAAATATATAATTCATGTCCTCATGGTTACATCAGAGCTGAGACAAGTGAAAATGAAATCACCAATCCAAAGTCATTTTACTTTAGGCTGTTGATTTCAGTGAAGCCTACATAGGTGGGCAAGTCAGTGTACATTAAGAACTAGTTACCCACAAATATGAGATTCCCAGGAGAAGGTGTATCTTTCCCTGATGACTTATCTTTCCTGGTTAATCAAAAGTTACCATTAGCACAGAACCCCACAGAAGATGCCGTCTGTGCTTACTTTTCTTTGAAGTTTTTTGAGATGAAAATTTTCATTTGTTTTCTCCCTAATTTCAGGGACATTTCTTTAGAAATTATTTTGTTGCATTCTGTGAGAAAATGCTACAGTAACCCAAGCAGCCAGACTTGCTAATTCAACAGCAGAAAAGCACCACAAGTTTTCTGTGGGATCACTGATGAAGAAACAATGGTATTTTTCCATGTCCTCCAAATTTTCATTCCCTGTTATGCCGAGGCACTGCTTAATCTGCTGCTTGCAAATATATCTAACACTGACAACACCCTTTGTGTTATTTTTTACATGCAGCTTTTTAGGCCCATCTGTAGTGTTTTGGTTTATACCTAAACTGTAAATTCTTTTGAACAGTTACAGAAGAATCCTGAGTCATAACTGGTGCACAGTAAGAAAAAGTTAAAAGCTTTACCTATTTGTCAGAAGGCTGTACTCTGTGTGTCAAATTCAGAAGAACCTCTTGTACCCTTGTCAAGAAGAAGAAAAGCTGAGCTAAATATTAAAAGTAAAATAGATTATTAAAGGACCATAATCCCACAGTCTCAAATGCCTATTTCTGACGCCTCAGAAACTAAAATCCTTCAAAATCTGACCCATGTAATCTTGCAAAATGTCAAACTGTTTTTTCATTTTCATCTGAGAAAGGAATATTCGTCAGATTTAAATCCTTAAAATGAGGTTCTGACTGTTGAACCAGGAGTTTATTGGATAAGGTGATATACTTCAACAGAGTGTTCAGTATCTGTATTCTAGGATGAGAGTATAAAGTTTGAGTGTAAATTTTTGGGATTCAAAAGGTACCATTTGCCCATCTTGCCTTCAGAGAAGCACGTAATAACATTGATACACTTTGGATGCAGCTGGTCACACTCACAGAGTAATAAAGGAAGTACAGAGTCACCAGTTGAAAAAAATATTTTCCTAAAGGCTGGACTGCTTTCTTCTGCATTCCAGTGCATTCCACATGCTGACATCAAAATTTGGAATATAAATTAGAATCAGTATTTTAAAAAATGGAAGAAGCTTTAGAATACACTGTTTCAGTGTGGTTGTGTTCAGCTTTTACTTCTACTTTCATTTGGAATCCAGAATGTCACAGGATCATTTGGGCTGGAAGGGTTATCTAGTCCATTCCCCCAGCTCAAGCAAGGTCGACTGGAGCAGGTTTCCCAGGGCCACATCCAGTTGATTTTAAGAATCTCCAAATATGTGAAGTGATCACAACACCAAGACTGCCAGAGTTCAAGAAGTGTGTGGGCTCTCAGACATGGTGTGATTCTTGGGATTGTCCTGTCCAGAGGTAGGAGTTGGACCAGCCTCTGATGGCCTCTAATGGTACCTACAAATAACGATGAAATAAAATATGCTGCAAAAGAATTCACACACAATTGGAAATCTCTTACAGATTTCTCTTTCAAGTTTGTATGATTTTGCAGTTCATCCCACCTCTATCATTGCTGCAATAGCCAAGGGCTGATGTTGTGGCTGGACACGTGGTTATGAGGAAATTGTGGTTGACAGCTGCCATTCCCTCCTTCCTGTGACACGTGTTTGTAATTACTTTTCATCTTTTAGTCTTTTATGCTCTGCAGATGAATATCTCAGGAAAAATTAATTTAATGATTTAATGTGGTTAATCAAAGTGTCTGAGCTGTACTGTGATTTTGAAAGCTCTCTAGCTGGAAAGTCTCTCAGAAGAGGAGATGGGACTACCTGCCATTGACAGATCAGCCAGGGCCGGACAGTGGGGCCATGGCGCTGGGGGAAGCTCACTGCCAGCCTGGCAAATGCCCATGCTCAGCTGAGAGATTGTCCCTCCCTGCAGACCCCTGCCTAAGCAGCCTGCACCTTTGGAACCGGCCTCTGCACCCTGACTGCTGCCTCTCTCAGGCTTATTTCATCTGTGTGGGATGAAATAAGCAATTTACCACCAATAGGGAGTTTGCTGTGTGAAGCTGTTGGTGAATTGCTTGGGCAATACTCTAATGCACTTGAAATACCTTGAAAGCTCTTGTTTTGCACAAATATTTTACACTCAAAGCATTCCTATACTGTAGTTAATGAGATTTTTTTAAAATTTATAGAAAAGGATTATTGCAAACCAACTAACATAAACGTATGTAGGGCCAGAGCACTAGGAGGACTCCTAAATCCCCGCTCCAAGCTGAGACAAATTTCTAAAGTTCTTCTTCACTTCTTATGTAGGTGAGGATGTTTGGCTGGGACAGCTGCTGCAACAAGGGGTAGCTGATAGACCTGTCTATGCCTATTAGGTTTCTGTGAGTTGTCAGGTGATACTTGAACTCCTAATGACTCTAAGTCAGAGTGGCAGAATGTAGGTTCCCTTCTCCTTTCATTTAGTGGCTTTAGCAGACTAGTGGCATATTTTTCAATATATGAATTTTAAAACATAAATTATTTTAATATTCTACAGTATTAAGATTCAAACTTGATTGAGTTTAGACCTAAATGAATCTTGTTTACAGTCCAATGCTGTTGTATAAATTTATTCATACAAAATGGAAATTGTGTGATTAAATATACCTGAGCATTTTACTAAAGTTACATCAACTCTTAGATACATACCAATACTTTTATTAATAAAAAGAAGTTAATTTCTTAATGTTTTTCCAGCTAGAAAGGATTATTATGTTTTATAGACATATTAGAAAAAAATCTAAAAAAAAAAATAAACAGTACTTCTTTGTTCTGTGGTGACTTTTATAGGTAATCATACCGCAGAAAATAAGCAATGATGAAGTTGTTTGGAATGATCAAGAGTAACACAGTGACAGATATTACAAAACCAATATTCATTGTGGTTAATTGATTCTTGGTGCAAAATTGCACTGTTGAGAGTTAAGGTTTTCTCCAAAATGAAGCAGGTAGAGTTCCCTTTGTTATGAGGAATGTAACAGGTTTTCTTGAACTACTGCAACCTGAATTGCATTTTCAAAGCCAGTGCAGCTTGTGTGTGGTTTGTTATGAAGTATTTCTTTTGGGGAAAAAAGGGTCTTTCAAGCCAACTAAATGCAATAACTAAAGTAAAACTTTTGTTTGTTCTTATAAGCCAAAGAGTTGGAATAGGTGCCCTCGTGTTGAGCAGTTCTTCATTTTGTGATTCATGCTATACTTGGAAGATACTTTCAAAATGCAGATGTATGTGACAGACTGATGTGCACAGGCTTTTGGTTCTGAAATGCGTATGTGGAAGACGCATGTACTTAAACAGTTTTTGCTACAATCTGCCAAAAACAAAGTCAGTTGAGGACTTCCTTTTCTGATCAGTGGGCTGTGATTAAGTGTACTGTGGCAATGATGCATCTTGACACACAAGTGACTTTGTTGGATAGATGCTGTGTGACCTCAGGCATTCAAGTTAGCTAAACAATCTGGGTTTGGGGAGGAGAGATTTGGTAATTTTTGTTTTGAAAACAGACAAGATTTAAGGTAAATCTAAAGGTCAAGTGTTGCTTCATTTGCAGTAGGTGTGTTTCAAAATAGGTCCTCATGAAATAGCATATTAGGGAGGAAACAATGAAAAATGTGGCAAAGAAAAGTCCCTTCAGCAAAAAAAATGCACTCAACTTATGAAACAAATGGAATTTGTGTGATAAACTCTATTCAGAACCTTAGCATTCAGCTGCAGAGTTTCCAGGCTGCATATGAAAAGTAAGAATCATTATTATGAAAATCAGCTAATTTTACTTGTTAAAGAAAAAATGGTTGAACTAACCTTGAAGAATAGTCCTCTTCCACCATCTTAACTGGGTGCCATTTCTGTGGAACTGAGGAAAATAATTTTTGTGTTTGTGTTACGTCTGTAAGATTAAATAGCTTTTTTTGAATGAGTTAAGCATGTAGGTGAATGGTTTTGTTTTTATGGGAAGGCTCCATTCGTGAATTTATTTTTAAAACTTCACCTCGATTTATATTTGTATAATCAATCCACTTTGCAGAGTAAAAGGTCCTTAAGTTGCGGTAAACAAGTGTGTCTTTTCACGTATGGAGACCTGGTGGAATCTTGAAACAAGTTCATGAAACAGTAAGATGACAGATTGCAACAGTGAAGCAGCTGCTTTCATAAAACTCTTTCAACTGGATAAGAAAATTGCCATAATACTGTAATTGCCTTTGAATCTATTTTTCAGTTTTTGTGAACAGAATATTAGCCCTCATACTGTAGTGATGAACCATTCTTTTTTGTTGTTGTTGATGAGAAGTACTAGTTTTCCACTCAAAATCTGCCAGAAAGCTATGGAATACGGCTGTGTTTGCCAAACATATGAGGCCTCCATTTGAGAGGTACTGAAAAAAAGAAATGTCTACTTTATGGAAAAGTGAAAGGAAAGAAGCTGCATATGTAATCTTCTTATATACTGTATGCATTGGAATAGTGAAGGGAGTGGGCATAAAGATGCAACTAACTCTGACTAGTCCACACACCCATTTTACCATAAATTCATTGTTGATCCCTTTGCTGTTGCGCATATCCATGTTGTTATCCCTTATCTGCTGGAATGAACCTAGCATTTTCACTCTTGCACAACTCTAAACCTTGACTTTCAATATTGCAAATAATTAAAGACCATTTAAATAAAAGTATAGAGAATTAAATACTGGTTTTGCATATAAAGTGGGCTTAATGTTCTAGGTGTGATTCCAGATCACTCTTTTAGACTGTTAACTTTACATTCATATTTAACAAATGACATTATTCAGTTTCATGGGGTCACTGTGTCAAAATGTCTGTGTTAGAACTTTAATTTATTTCCAAAGGTTCTTTGGGCAGATAGGAGTGGTGTTTTAAAATGATTTAGCATCTCCACTTCCCCATGTGGATTTTAAGGCTTCGAATGTAGTCTGTGATGTAAATTTTGAGTCTAGGTGGATTCAGCTGCTCTGTAGTGGCAGACTGAACATGTGGGACCCATATCCCAAATGTGTGAAGTTGACCCTCTTCTTAAATATTGATGATGTCTCTAATCCTGTCTCCTGATCAAAGTGACAATTTATCCACCTCTCTTCTGCTAGCATTAATAGAATACATGCGAGTGTGGCCAAATTTTGCTTTGTTAGCGCCCCATCTTGGAAAGCCTGATGGACTCTTATCAGATCAGCAATTATTTGGTATAGACAAGAGATGCCAGTCTAAGACTATGATAATTGAGGAGTTAGGGAAAGTTTTTTTTAAAGCTGTCAGCCAGCTTCATTGGATCATAGGCTATTTTTTACTGCAAAATTTACTTTGCTGTTCTTTAAATTAATTCACGTGTATCAGCAATGATCTTTGCTGTGGGACTGCTGACTTTGTATTTCAATGTAGTCAGGTGCTGAGTGTAAATTTCACTGACTGACTGAAAGTGCAGAGGAAATGAGTGGGTAATGAGAGCAGAGCAGCCAGTTCTTTAATTGAATTAAAAGCCGGGTGACACCAATGCAGACACCTGTCCAATTACAGACAGGCCAAGGTGTTTACCATTGCTGTACAAGCGATTTGAAGATGACAGAAATCTTTCCGCCCACAGATTAACATAATGAAGGAGAACAGATTACAGTGGATGCTGGCCAAACAGATAGGATGGCAGCTGAGAAAAAAGTAGTTTGCTGAAGTATGTAAATAAAATCTGTGCACTTTCTATTGCCTACCTATGCACATCTGTTTCTTAAAAAAAATAGTGCAAAAATACACATGAAGGAAAAACATTAATTAGGAAATGAAAAAATATTTTTTAAGTTGCTGCCTTTGCTGAGTGAATTTTTAAATAAAAACCTCCTGTATCAAAAGGGTTTATTTGGTTGCTTTTTTTTAAATGCAAATTGTCTCAGCCTTTCACAAACCTACCTATGCAATGAGAAGTCTGTTGTGCCACATGTGCTTCATATAAAACCTTCCTGCTTTGTCCAAAGTAAACCAAACAACCCAATCCAAAACTGTTACACATCTTGGCATCTTTTTGGATATGTCTGATATTCTGCAGCTCTCAGTGTCAAAAGCCATAGGTAACCCTACAGAATGTCTTCTGAGGAAATGCAAGGAGCATTAATTCACTGTTTCATAAGAAACAAATGCTACAAGTGCTAAATGTGCAAATTAAACTGAATTGCTTCCTAATGCACAGCTGAGTGAACAGAGAGATGGCATTTACAATGCCATGCTCCTCTTGACCAGGAACTTGCAAATGTCACAGTCAGAGGATTTTGTTCCTGATTGTATTTATTTGTGCAGATAATTCCCAAAGCACCTTTTATAGTTTCCTGTGTTTAACCCTCTTTGATCTGGAAATAAGCAGAAATACTGTCTTGTGCAAAAAAAGGTGGTGTTTTGTCTAATGGAATTACTGTGATGAAGAATTTAGTGTAGATTCCAATGCTTCCAATATTTTACAGGCATAGTAATGCCTGAAAGGGGGGGTAAACAAGAAAGCTGAAAAGGGACTTCTTACAAGGGAGTGTGGTGAAAGGACAAGGGTAATGGCTTTAATCTGAAAGGGGTTAGGTTTAGATTAGAAACTGGGATGAAATATTTTACTGTGAGCACGGTGAGGCACTGAAATAGGTTGCTCAGAGAAGCTGTGGTTGCCCCATCCCTTGAAGTGTTCAAGACCAGGCTGAATGGGACTCTGAGCAACCTGGGATAGTGGAAGGTCTAGGTCTCCCTGCCCATGGCAAGGGGTTGGAACCACATGATCTTCGTGGTCCCTTTCAACCCAGACCATTCTATGAAAACATTATTTCCTATCTTCTGTCTTTTTGATGGCTCTTAAAAATATTTTCATTCCATCATAGGAAGATTGCAGGGATATTTCTTTGATGGTGACCAACAAAGCATTCTTTTTCGTTCCTTGCATTGGATTATCACTACAGCTCTCCACTGTTAACTGGGGATTTGAAAAATCAAAATTATAACCAGAGCAAGCAGATGCTGGTCAACTGGTTTTAGTTTAACACTACTCTGAAGTAAAATTAATTACTTCGGAATATCTCTCCATTTGTGTGAGTAAAGGTGAACCCCAGAGAATTCAAATAGAAAGAAATTGCTATGCCAGCCTTCCAAGTTTTTGGATTGATTGCAAGAAAAGGCATTAATGTTACTAATTCAGTGAAAGCTAATCTCTTATTTTCCATCTGAACACACCTATTACTAAACACAATATAAACATGTACAGACTGATGGTTCTACTAAGAAAATAATATGTTTGTGCTGTAGCTGTTAATTTCCAACATCAAATTCTCTATGCCTTTTTTGTGATTATAAAGGGCTTATGTGGGGAAAAAATATTATTTTAAAGAAATGTAGTTATGTTGCATTCTGTTAGTGTAGTAACCCAGTGAAGAGCAATAGTAAGGACTAATTTTGTCTGCCTGTTTGTGTACATGTAATGCTGAGGGAATTTTCAGACTTGTACTGTGGGACAATTGGCCAGAAATTACAGTTCTTTGATGTGTTGGGTATTTTTAACCTGGTTTGCAAAATCCCAGTGTTGGACAGTTTTAAAATAACATAATTTGCTATAAATTTTATTCTTTTAATGAAACACCACACTGATTTTTCTAAAGCTGTGACAGTTGAGGTGAGAATATGATTTGAAATAAAACTTGGCATGAATTTGCCTTCTTTTAATTACTTCTATTTAGATTCTATATTACTTTGTTGTTGCACCTACTTTGAAATGGGAACTGCTGATGCTACTAAAAATTACTCAAAACTAAATTTTCCCCTTGTAAGCCTTCTGTATAAGATAGTTCAAAATGTTGCAAAATTTCCTGAAGTGGTAAACAGTGATTGTTATTTGCTATAACAAGGAGCTGATTGATATGTGAGAATTTATTAACTTCACTAATGTAAGCAGGACCTGAAGTAGAATAAGGCTCCAGATCTTTTCTTCTTGTAAGCCCTTCGGTACGTGTCACCTGAATTATGTTACTGTAGTGGTATAGCAAATGTGTTGTCTGTATGCTGCCACTGAATGGAAGACAAGTAGGATGTTTAATAAAAAAAGATTTCAGTTTATGATGAATAGGGATATCGTTGGAGAGGGGAGACAATGAAAATTTCCTGGAAAAACAAAATGAATAACTGAAAAAGCTTTGAGACAGGGACTAAGGAAAAAACTTCTTCATTGTTACATTAAAACAGATGCCTCAGTTTTGAAGTAGTATCTCTTTCAGTGAGCACAGCTAAAGAAACACAGGTGCATCTTTAGTAGTAAAAATGGTATAAAATATAATTTCCTATTAAATTATTTTGTAAAATTTGAGTAATGGTTAATAGGAATGAAACCTCACACAATTTATCTTTTCCACCTGTAACAGTGGGAACCCGTAACAGAGAAGTTTATTTTCCCTCTTTGTGTGTCTGGGTGCAATCAGTCTGTACACTGTTACATGCATGACACCTTGCTTTCTTGTGTTGCAGGCGTATTGAGGGGCTTACATCCCTTCACAAACTATGCTGTAACCCTAACGGCTTGCACTTTGGCTGGCTGTACTGAGAGCTTGCATGCATTGAACATCTCCACTCCACAAGAAGGTAATTTCAAAGGTCTTGACTTCCACATTTCAGTCATGAATAATAAAACAGGAGAAGAGCTAAACGCTGCAAAGCCATTTGCTGGAAAACCCCAACCTAATTTGATGACAAAGTGCATTGCCAGACCATAATTGCTCCATTTTTTGGGGGGTGCGAAAATGAATCAAACTCCATACCCTTTAATGACATGCATCTTTAATAGCTGTAATGCAGATTAATGGGCTTTTTAATTGCTGTTACATTGTTCATGCAAGAGCCTTGTCATTAATATGAAGCATCTGAAAGATTAATGAAAGCTTCCTCATTTTACTATGGCTCAGAAGTAAATCTAGAGACCGTCTGACTAAAAAGAATTGATTGTATGGCACAGTATGAAATTGAGAATCAAATGGTTGATTTCCATGGTTTCTTTTAACCACTAAACACCAGCAATAGGCAACAATTATTGCAGTATGATGAAACTGCCAAATGCCAATTGAGTTATTTATTAATTGCTGTTCAGATTTTCCCTTTTTTTATCCTAAACACTTCTACATATTTTTGTGCTCAAACTTAAAGGTTGTGAGTGTAAATTAATACTTCCTACACTTACATTAAGAACTAGGACACAAAGAAAGAAAAAATGCATTCAGTTCTGACTTCAGAGTCTAGGCTGGCTGATATGTAATACACATCAATTACTAGAAAAAATGCTCTAAAAAATATCAGTGACATATCTAACTTCATTCTCAATTAAACATAAAGTTCACATCTCCAGGTTCTTTCATCCTAAAGCCATATTAATCAGTTAAAATAATCAGTTACTCCAAACCTACACCAGTAGAATAATGAAGATTTTGACACGTATTTATTGGGCAGTAGTTAATCTTCCATGATGCAAAGTAGTTTTCAAAATTCCCTCCCTCCCGCAGTTCATTATTTTAAATTCTCATGTACACTAGGTTGTAATACAGTACCAATACAGCATATAAAATTTTGGCATGAAGTCGTGTGAATTATGGCCATAATAAGTAAAAGGATGCTGAAGTGCTGAACTGCTGCCAAAGCAGGTGGTTGTGCAAGGTGTTGTCTTGATGAGGACTGTGCTGAAGATTGCAGTCTAACATTGCTAGAACAGAGTTTTGGTGTGACTATGTCAGTAACTGCCAGCAGCACCAATCAAATCAAAATCCAATTATTGCCTCTTGGATCTTCAAGATAAACTGACTGAGATTGTCCAGTTGCATTCTCCATGAAATGGTGCAGCCTCTGACAGACAAATAGTTAATGGACCCTGTGATATAAACATGAAACACATTATTTCAATATTTGAGTATTTATTTCTGCTGTGACATAGTAATTAAAAATAAATTGTTTATGTCCTGTTTTCTCAGCCTTGTGAATAAAGCAGAAATCCTTACTTGTCAAAACAATATGGTTTAGGCAAGAGTAGATTTTTTTTTTCCCAGAGATTGAATAAAGCCATGGGGAACATGTGTTTTATTCCTCAGAAGAATTGAACAAAAAGTCAATGTGTGGAATTTCTATTTTTGGATGCTCTTGTTGCATGCTCTTAGTAACAATAAATTGGTGATACAGAAGACAGACACCATATCACACCCTCCAGCTATCCCTGTTTCCCTATTGAAACATTCATTACTTTATATTGTTTTCACATTGCCAGGCACTGCTAGTTATTGTTTTAAATTGCTAGCACAGAGCTTGTAAATTACAAGATATTTCTCCCAGACTAAGGCCTCAGCTTTGCTCCCCTTGCGATATTCAATGGGATTGCTTGTGTTTCTAATGTATAACTCATTTGAACAGTGAAAGAACTCTGCTCTTAAATTATTGTCCATTGCCAGCTTCAAGTATATTAGATACATAAAATCTACATTAAACAAACATTACTAAGTGTATTGAATTATGAAAAGTTTGAAATAAGGGGTAGTGCCTAAGAGCCCATCACCTGCATTGGTGATTAGAATGATCACTTTGTAGTTAGGAAGAAAAACCATGAAAAAAGAGAAAATATTTTGTATTTTAAAAGGGATTGCACTAAAATCCTGTACAGTGGTACACCTTGATCAGTGTTATCAAGCTGATCAAGGAAAGACAAAATTATAGAAGCATAATTATTCTCCTAAGAGCAAAGAGAATATTGCCATCTTTCTTACAAGTTTCTGCTTGGCTAGAAATCCTCACATAATATAGGAGACTTCTCAAAATTCTGGTATGTTGCAGCTATCTCTTCTGAAATTTCAGCTTTTTCCAAAAGTTATTCTGGTAGCAACTTCTCATTGATATTCTATATTGTTTTTGAAAAGACAATATAGTATAATATTATCAATTTTTTTTTCTCCAGCCCCTGAAGATGTGCAATCACCCACAGCAATATCCTTTCCAACATTCCTGCTGATGAGTTGGAGTCCACCCAAAACACCAAATGGTATTATTACACAATATACTTTATATATGAATGGGATACCAATTTACTCTGGAAATGGAACTAAGTATGTTGTAAAAGGTGAGTTCTCTGCTAGGTAGCATGTCAGATGCGTGTCTCATGTTTGCTATGAATAACTGTGTGATTGACTCCTTCTTATTTCAGAAGAAAGAAAAATAATTCTAAAATTGGTTGGATGCACTTTAAACTCTGATGGGTTTAATATTTTAAAACATCTTACTCTTTGTTGGGACTCATAGACATTAACACCACCGTGGATGGTGCTGCTAAATTTTGTGCCTCTCACACGATCTGAGTCATCTTTTTAATGGTTTTGCAACATTTTGATCTCATACCATCCAGCTGTCAAAGCAAGTAAACTGCAAACTGTTGAAAACATTATGTACAGGTTTAATACTTTTTCTTACTGCCTTCCTTAAATATTCTTAGAGAGATACCACATTGGTTACTTAAATAGCCTTTGTTTAATTCATGTTTTAAAAGTATGAACTAATAATCTGTTTTCTTCTGATAATAGTTTTGTCACATGCCAGTAGCCAAATTATATCAGTACTCTTAAACTATTAAACTGAAATTAGGTGCCTGTTATTTGGCAATACAGTGAAGCATGGTACTCTTTCTATTTTTACATAATTGGTGCAATTTAATGAATTATCCAAATTTCTTGTTCAGACATAATGCAAACAACAACAACAAAATAATAAAAAAACCTATCAGCAAAAACAAACAAAAAAAGGCCCCAAAAACCAAAAAAGAAAATATGGAGCTAGAAGTGTCATGCCACAGCATAAGCACTACCATGCACCCATCAGAATTTGTATATGATTGGTGGAAGTGAAAATAAAGCATTTCATATTGAAAGACTCAGGGGGAAAAGGGTACCAAGACCCTACTTTCTTTTTAATGTAAGGCCTTAAAATTCAAAGCCATTTCTGCATCTTGAGTCAGTATAAAACATATTTAAAAATTCATATAGTTCAAATTTCTTTGCCTTGCACAGGCCATAAGGTACTGGTGTGGTGGGTCAGTTTTGACACTGAAAAATGAATCCAGTTAGAGAACCTTCTGAAGGCTGTTGATGATCACTATAATAAATAGTGCACACTTTAAGTCCAACTTTTTCATTCTGTATTCAAAGGTAATGGATTTTTTGTAACCATAGTAACCTTAGTGTATTTCTGGATAAATACATGAGGTATATACATTCTGGTTTTATTTTTGAATATAAACTACCCCATTATGTATTACTAATAATATGAAAAATAGGATATAGGTTAGCATAATGACAGCTCAAACTAGTATGCATTTTTCTTCTGCAAAAAATAAATATTTATCAAAAGTGTAGGTTCAATTAATTTCTCTCCCATCTCCCCAGTTTTCTGGTATTCTTGCAGTGCCATTTATCTTTTTTTTTTTGCAAGATTTCCATTAATCTCTCATTGCCATATCATGGCACTGTTCTTAAAATTTTTGAAGTGCAAAGGGTTGCACTTCCAGTCTTGCTAAAATCATTACTGAAAGTTAATCACAGGTTCATAATTTTACCAAAATATTCATCTGGTACATCACTGGTTTATAATCAACCTGGTTATAAATGGACAAGTGATGTAAAACATTTGAGGAAATGTTCACCATATATTTTGGTTGGTTGGTTTTAGATTCATGTCCGATTGCAGTCTGAAGAAAAACCAAAATGAATGCTTATTGATAGAAATTGTGGTCAAGTAACTCCTACAATTCTTCTTTGAAAAGAAAAACATAAGGATTCTACCCTTAAATCTTGAGTGATACATTCAGCTGAAGAATTCAGATGAAATCTCATCTGGTTCACAAGTTTCCTAGAGAAGCTCTTGTTGCTTTTATTTAGAAATTATTTCCATTTTACTAGAAATTTTATATTTTTGGTCCTATTGAGCATTTAGTGACTTTGATTTAAATTAACTTTTAGGCACACATGGATCTAAAAAAACCAGAAAATCTTAACTTACTCAAAAGAGAAGGCTGGTGGATCAGATCATGTTATCATAAGCTGTACACCAGAAGAGCCACTCTTTTCTACCATTTTGTACATGGTGTGGAGATCAGTCTGTTTGCTTTGGATCTTTTTTATGTAGCTTATGTAGCTCCCTCTACCTGAGGAAGAAGTGGCAATGTGAGCCAGCAAGCTGGGATTTGGGTCACTAGAAATCCCATTCCTCATGAGTCAGGTTTATTCAAGATCTTGCTTAGATCTGCACATATCTTTAATTTGACCTGAATTTTATTCCTTTCGGAGTCCAAGATTCTCCACGTTGTAGGCTAGATTTAAAAGAGATTTATGATCTCCTTTTTTCTTTCCCCAAGGGCTACAGTTTTATGGTGAAAAGTTGCAGCTTTTGGCTTTGGAGTATTATGTTATAGGTGTCTTGGCTTTTTCCATATCGTTATCCTTTTGTTTTCAGCATTTATGCCGGTGATGTTAATGACTTCTTGCCACAACATAATATACTATTGACTCTAAACAGAGAGACAGAATTTATTGTCTTTGACATCTGCTTCCTATTTACACACCAAAACTATTTTCCTAATTTAGTAACTATATGACTTGGAAAGTCATAGCTTCTTTCAGTGTTTTACAAGTGCTGTACCTTTGAAATGTGATGGTTTTCTGAACTTTCTTTTTAAGAAGGTACTGTTTAAAAATCACTGACTTTTATTTCAGACCATAGAAAGTGCAATAATTTGAGGCCCATACTAATCAATCCCTAACTTGAGGAGGGGTATGTTTTCTCAACACTGTAATGGCAAATATATTGTTAGCTTAATTTCTGATCTTGACAGTTGTTGAGGACTTGAAGTGCTCATTGATTTTCATGGAAATTCAAGTGTTTGTTTCCTCTAGGGGTTGAACTGTAATTAAAAAGGAAACCCTTTAAAAGCACATATGGCAAATGTACACTTTACCACATTGAAAAAGGAGACCCATTAGGCATCCATCATCCATTAGTGCCTTTAAATATTTTCCTCATATTGACAATTTTGGTTTCTGTGTTTTGAGTAATAAAACACTGCAATGAAGCCAGCCCCTCCACTACAACACTTGTATTAACTGTCTGCCTGTGAATTTTCTGCCTACCACCTTTATGCATTTGCTTTATGTGGTGTAGGTTATACTTCTTCATGCAATCTGGGTTGTATTTCACATGCTATATTCCCATGAAAGCCTAGTCTATCTCCAAGGGATGAGCCTGGAGGAAATAGTCCCAGATCCCAGGTTGAACTTCAGCTGTGTGAACCCAGGCCCCTGTATTTATGCTTTCGGTTGCTCTGTGTGTGAGTGAAGAAGCTCCTGTAATCAAGACCGACATCTGCAGCTCAGGAGAGTAGTTGCAAAAGGGTTCTGCTCCTCAACCTTCAGACTTCACTGTTCTGTAGATGACTAGCAGCTGCGAGGAGTTGGAGGAGCTTGTATTGTTATCTTCCGAGCTCTTAACATATTGATCTTAAAAAAGCTTTCAATTTTTTGAAAATTTGAGCTGGTTTTTCTTAGGAACAGAAAAATATTCTTCTCATCCAAACACTCGCAGACAAAACTGAAGTTTCTACTTTGAAACATGGGGAATTCTTAATGTAATTATTTTAAAGATATTTTAAAATTTATGCAAGATATCCCTTCTTGTCATCTCTGTTTAAATTAGTCTCAGAAGTTTTCTCCCTCCCTTAGATGAAAGGTGCAACAGGGTGGGTTTTATCCTGAAAAATACTAGACTGCAGTGGCCTGAGCTGGTGGTGCCAATACCACCAGCAGCAAAGTGCTTTAATAACTGCAGAACATTATAGCATAAGCAGAGATTATCAGATGTGACCCACGAACCCAGGATTCTTCGTGAGGAATCTTATCAATGTGAACAACCTTTAGAAAAAAAGATTAGAGAAAATATTCCTGTATTCTTAAAAGTTGAGCATTTGATGGACTGAGAAATTATGTTCATTGTCTAACATGTTTACAAAGGGAAATTATTTTGCAGATACTTTAGAAAACAAAACGAGACAAAGAAGTATGAATCTATCCTTGCTCTGAGCTTAGCATTGAGAATGTATGTCTGCATTTTCTGCAGCACTAGGTACTTGACAATGTTAACAAATTGTGTTCATATAATTTTCCTAGCAGAATCTGATGGTTCTCATCATGAATCTTTAAAAGGAAGATATTCTTATTAAGACTCAGCTGTATTTTTCTCTGCCAACCTGAAAGCAGTGTTTCCAGTTTTTCAGGAGAGAGATTGTATCATCTACATTACAAGGGCAGATCCTCAACTTAGTTAAACGAGTGTAGAGTTATCCTAAATTGAATGTCCAAGAGTTCATAAAAAAATGTGACAGAGTACTTTGTACCAGGTTTCTGAGCAAAACATTAAGGATAGCCCTGGAAAAGGTGAGAAAGAGCTGTCTTCACAATTTTTCTAAAAGCTAAATGAACTAAGCATTAGCTTATTCAAATTGTTATTTGACCTGAGCGTGGAAAGGCTGATCCTAGAAAACCAGGTTAGAACGGGAGCCTTGTTTTCTGCGTAGAAGAGACAGATGTTTGACATCTGTTCAATCAGGGCTTAACATATCTGAACTTAAAAAATGGGAGAAGCCCAAATTAGTACCTGTATTTTTTTATGCTGCTCTAAACCAGTAGTGATTACAGAGCACATCATACACAGCCAAATGCAATGACTACATTTTTCAGAAAAATTGGCAACGTTTTTGGTCCTTTATACCCCTTGAATACTACTGCTTATTTTAAATGAGAGTTCATGATAATAAACCGGAATCCATCATAATATCAGTATTAGACTGATTGCCAAGTGAAATAATTTAAGCAAAAAAAATCCACAGAATTGTATGAAGAAGATAATTGCAGTAAGATGTATCACTGCAAGAAGCCGAACCACTGAGAAGAAAACCCTTATTATCTTATGTTTAAGATGTTGTTCTTGTGGTTACTTTTCATAGTTTTCAGCTATGGCTATGTTTAAGAACAACAGTTTCCAACCCTAAGGATTTGTGTTTCTTTATTTTAGGTCCTGCTCAAAGATGACAGGCAGCTTTTGCCTTAAAGGACAAACAATAGAAAATTCTGTAGTCCTCTGGTATGAATTTATTTCCCACCTTCCAGGTGGCAGTGAAATACTTAAAAAACCCAAATGTGCTCAGTCTGTTCTTACACTACAGCATTTGGGAAGAGTTGTTTGCTGTCAAATATAATGTCAGTGCTAGATTTATGCATCTTATAACCCCAAATGTCACAGATCCTTTTTTTTTTTTTTTTTTTTTTGTGAAGCAGAGACTTCTTTAACACCATGGTGAGCAATAAAATTTAATCTTCACTTCTTTGCAGTTAGCATTGGTTATCTGAAACATCTTGCACATGACCCAGTGAGACATGGTCCAGTGTCTCACTCTTATTTCAGGGTCTTGCACCACTGTGCACCAGCGCCGGGCTGACCCCTTATACCCTTTATATTTTTCCAGCTGGTAAGTCATACAGGATGGCTTATGAAGAATGCTGGCTTTATTCTGGCCCTGGTATGTGTTTAGTGAACATCTAGAGGTGCACCTGGCACTAGAGGGCAGGGTACACCAGCCTTACAGGAGAAGCTGCCTTCCCCTAAAAGTTCTAGGCGTGTAAGGAGGCACATTTGATACACCTGAAGTGGCAACTCTGACATTGCCGGTGACCGGTGCTATCGTAATTAATTCCACAGACCCAGAATGCAGATTCAGCAGGCACAAAACCAAAGGGCAAATGGGCTGTCTGAGCCTGGCGTTACGGTATTTCAAATTCAGACAGAAAGATCTGGTGCACTCATTGGACTTAATAATATAGATCTGGGGAATTTAGAGGGGAGGGGGGCAGGGGAAGGGTAAAAGCATTATGTTTATTTGTAGCAGCTCTGTTGTATCATTTTCTATTGCAGTGCATTAGTGCAGTGTTAAATAAAATCTGCTTATTTAAAATCCTTTTAAATAGTGTTTAAATATTTCCTGCTGATACAATCTGCTAAAGTAGTTATCCTTGCTGCAGATTTCAGTTAACCTTGTCGCAGATATTAAGCCTGAAGCTACACAGACTTTTAGGGACCTTGATTATAGAGCAAAACCTAATGGTATCATTATAAAACCACAGCTGGACAAGCTTCTGGAGTCCTTGTCCTTTGATCAGATTTGGGTAACACAGCAAGCCAGGAGAGAACTCACGCTAACCCTGCTGGAATTGCTGAGCTCTCAGGTTGCTTGAGTACCACGTTCTAAAAATGAAAATGCAACACGAATTATAAAATGAGAGTTATTGGGACCTTCCAATCTTCTGTATATACCAAAGTGAACTGGAGCAAAATAGCTTCTCCAGAGCTAATAGCTGTAGAACAGGGAGAGTATTTTTTTCTGTCTTTTTCCCTTCTGGAACATAAGAATTATTTTGGCTATGGGCTCTGTTTTCTAAACAGAGAAGAGAAGAAAAGCATTGATTTCATGGCTTGTCTAAATTCCATTATAAGAAATAAAGCCCCTAAAAAATGTAAAACTCCCAGATTATTTTGTCCTGTGACATTATCAATTCAAAATATTTATCAGAATTAGACAAATGAAGCTTTTTATTCTGTATTTTCTCCTTTGATATCTAGGTTGGTAAGCAGATTTAACGATGCTGAGATTTCTTCAGAAGACAGTGTCTGACAAAAGGACACATTTTAATCATGAGTTCATTGGGTTCAACTTGTAAAATATTAATTTACAGCCCTTACAGCCTTTTTTTTCTTTTTTTTTTTCTTTAAATCCATCAGCAGATCTTACTTCATAATGTCCACATATAATTACATTGTAGGTGATCAGCACTGGAATGTGGGTCTTCTCCAAGATATCCTCTTTACAGTTTGATAGCAAATTCTTATTTCACTACTTCCTAAGATCAGGTTGTTGTGTTGTGTGTGTATGAACCTCTCTTGGGTAAACTGGCTGAATCTTACCTGCTTTGCTCTTGCATTTTTCTGAAGGGCTAATCTATTTCTCTACATTTTGTCTTTCATCAGTGAGAGCTTCACATCAAGTGCCCAAGTTTGTCTTTGTGAGTTGCTGTCTCTTGGTGACCCCTGTTTGTTACTAAACATTACGAGAGCTCTTAAGATTTGCAAGAACTAGGATATGCTTTCTTGGTCGGGTTGTGCTCATAGCCTGAAGTACTTTCTGTGGGATCTTATTTTCAGCAGTATACCTGGTAACTTGGATTTGACTGAAGCTGGTAGGGCAAAATGCTGGCTTCTGTTCAGGTCTTAATTTTTCTGATAAAATGGGCACATAAATTCACTGTTTGAAAGAAGATTTCATTCAATCACACTTTCATTAAATGCTTTAGAAAACATCAGAAGCTGTGCAAGGTTTTATATTGAAATTATAAATAATATATTTATAGATCAAGAAAAACATTTTCATTTTCTGGATTTTTTTTGTTTGTTTTGCTGGGATCATTCTGAGATGCTTGGTAAATGATTTATGCTTAGTTTCAAGTAATGCTGGACTCAGATAAGTAAAGATATGACACCTCTTGCATAGACACACTAAGGCAAATCCTGTTGCTTCTGTTTGAATCCTTAGGTATCCATTTATAAGGACACATATCTCTTAGCCATAACTTAATAGGTTTGGATAGTGTGGGGGCCTTCTTGATATTGCCAGCTGCATAATGAAACTTTTTTCTGAGCTTTTCCTTATGCCCTGGAAGAGATACTCATAGTTCTCCGTATTAATTTAGGAACATTTGGTCTCCTGAACTGCTAAACAGTTCCTCTGTATTTAATTTGAAATGTATTTCTCTTTGGCTAGTGCTAGACACAGACCCATCTCTGTATACCTTCTTTTATCAGTAGTGGAATATCGATAAATTATTACAATGTACAGGCAGATAACAACACAGCAGAACTTCTAGATGATTCCCAACTGGGTTTCCTCTTTCCCTTGGTTTTACAAAGTCCCTGGCCATGAGGGTACTGAGTCTTTGACCTTTACTGAAATAGTTTCAGCATTTTATTTACTGAAAAAAACCAGAAAGCTGCAATGAGACACAATTATGGATTTTTGCATGTGTTTCAGACTTATATTTAGTACGTGTGAGAAACTTCATTAGAACTTCCTTTTCAAAAATACTTCACCAATTAATGTAAGTTCAGACTTTTCTGAGTATTTTCCATCTTTCACATGTCTTGTCTTGCATGTGAAGAATACAGACTGTGTGTTATCAGGCCATAAAATAGTTGGATGTACATTTTATTTCAAAAACAGTGTTTTTTATGATTGTGCTATTCACATAGTTTCGAAATCTGTTTCTCTATCCTCTTAATTTATGTGAAAACTTGTGAAAGGAATGGATCTCATCCCAAAAGCCATGGGAGGCATTCTAGGATACTTCCTCTCCTGTTATCACTGCCAGAAATCTAACTTAGGCTTCTACACTGATTGCTTAAATTTTTTACATAAAGCTTAACAGCCTTTTTTAGTCAATACTGAGCTACAGTCATGCTTTTCACTAGTCTTCCATAGAATATGTCTTTTTAGGATTATTTATTTCTGATTGAAACATTCTGCATAAATTGTAATTGGACTCTGAAAGCTGCTGGGGATTTTCCTCTTTTTGTCTTTCTTTCATTTCCATAGTTTTTATTTTAAAAACAGAGTGACGCATTAAAGTGATGTGTTACAAGGAAATTAACTAGTGGGAAAAAATACTCCAATGAACATAAAGCTAAATATGTAAGAAGAACATCAGATTAGTGTGCTTTAAGTAAGGCTTAGACTTGTGGTCTTAAGATGAACAAAAAGGTGGATGATAAACAGTTGAATTTCTGCATTGGCTGCTTTGGACATACCAGGTTCTTTGATTACAGGTTTTTAAATTACAGTTAAGTTACATTTACAGTTTGCATATCTGATTTTTTTGTTTGTTTGTTTGTTTGTTTTTTTAATGTCTGGTTATGTTTATGGCTACATAAGGTTGTTCAGAGGTGACCAGGAAATCTGGATTATTCGGAGATTCTGGGTTCTCATTGCTCATCTATCCAGGATCATTTTCTAAACAGAAGGAGTTCACACAAAGGATTCATAAGTGACATTTTTAGTCTATTCTAGGAGAAATGCTGAAAATTAAGGAAATTATCAATAACGGAAAGCAACCCGTGTCAAGGTAGTATTTCAGTAGGTTCCTTTTGAAAGCTGAATTTCATATTAACTTCAACTTTGGAAGTATTTATGGTTACTTAATTTTAATAATTTTAGTCTTTTTATTCTGTTCAAGGAATAAAAATTAAATCCAGTTGACAAGAATTTTTAAATATTCTCATGAGCTGACATGATAGCCTTTTCATCAGCTCAAGGATAAGTTAGATGAAACATTTCAGTAATGTGTTTTGAATGTTTTGAGGTGACTCTTGGGATTTAATATCTTCGTTGCAATGTCACATAACAATTTCTAGCTGTGAAATTATACGGGGAATTAAAATACATTCACAATTTAAGTCTTTTTCCTGTGTTTATAGGCAGAGAAAAAGAGCAGAGAAAGCTTGTCAAGTAAAACTAAAAGTTAAGTTAGATACACTGAATGGATAAAAAGATTAATAAATCAGAAATGTTACTGTAAAAAAGAGGTACTAGTCATATGCTTAAATGTGAAAAGAAGTTGTGTGGCAGAGATAAAGGCAAAATAAAGAAATGGAAATTAGAGCTAGAAAATAATTTGAAGTATTTGCATGCAGGACAAAGGAAAATCCAGGTAGATAAATGGACTAAATTCAAAATAGTTGAGAGAAATTACAAGGTAACTTCTTCACCAAAGGGCCTGTCCCTAGTGATGCTTCTTTGGGAGGTATGTGAATCAAAATTCTAGTGCCACAGCCAGGAAACGAAAAAAAAATAGTAAAGCAGATAGACTGAAATAGATCCTTGTTTCTACACCTTATTACCAGATAACAGAGTTTTTAGAGGTGTAACTGTTGTGGGGAAAAGCCACAGTTTTGGAAAAATCTGTGGCCTTCATGTGCTTTCATAAAAATTATGGTCAAAATAGGTGTCTCCGCGCTTCAGTAGAGAATCTGAGGCTGTGAGTGGACATAGAGATTGGTCTATTCCTCCAGGAGGTCCAGCTAGAGGCATAGTGCGTCATGTTAACTGTGAATCATAGAATGACCCGAGTGGGAAGGGACCTTAAAGATAATCCGGTTCCAATGCCCCTGCCATGGGCAGGGACACCTTCCACCAGAGCAGGATGTTCAGAGCTCCATTCAACCTGGCCTTGAACTCCCAAGGATGGGGCAGCCCGAGCTTCTCTGGGCAGCATGTTCTGGTCACCATCTCACAGTTAAGAATTTTCTCCTTGAAACCTAATCTAAACCCACTCTCTTTCAATTTGAATCTATTTCCCCTTGTCACTACATGCTCTCTTTCTTGTAGTTTCCCCTCAGGTACTGAAGGCTGCAATTAGGTCACTCCAAAGCTTTTTATTTTCAGGCTGAACAATCTCAACTCTCTCAGCCTTTCCTCATAGAAGAGGTGCTCCATCCTACTAATATACCTGGTGGTCCTGCTTTGGACCTGCTCAAACAGACAGTGCTGGGGAAGCATAGGGAAGTTTCAGTAGCAAGTCCTGCTTTCTCTTAGTTGTGTCCCTGAGTTTCACAAGCAAATTAATAAAGATCATACCAGTAATGTAATACAATGCAAGCAAATACCCAGCAATGGCTACTGACATAGTGTCAGTTCCTCTCCTGCAAGGAAAAAGTTGGGATTACAAAACTTAAACAACCTATCTTGAAAAAAAACTTAAAATTGTGAAACATCTGGGCTGAACAATGTACTGTGTTCTACACAGACAAGACCGGAGAAGGGTGAGGGGTAGGGTGAAATACGAAGGCCTCTTAAGGGTTTGCCCCTTGTGAATTATGCATCTCACTCTCGCTAGTAGGCGTAAATGCATAATTCTAATCTGTTCTTATTACTTATTTATAGCATGCAGTAGAATGTAAATTCTGTGCCTCCTTTGTAGGGGCTTAACATGCTGGTTAAGGTATGCAGATATTTCAAGGAGCCTACATAGACAACTTTCTGGGCAAACACTCTGTTGCCAATTAAAGGGCATAAACTTCAAACTATAAATTTAGCTTCCTTTCCCCTCCAATTTACAGCGGCAACACAGACACGATGTAAGAAATAAGGTACAGGATCAACAGATAATAAGAAGAGCATTCATCTTGAAATAAACTACTCTGCATTATTATTATTTATGGTAGTTACTGTTGTTAATAAAGTACATGTGGGACAGAGGAAAAGCCTGCAACAACCACTGAATTTATGAGACTGGGGACAGATGCAAGCTCTTCCTTTTATATTGCTGGCACTGATCGATTTGTATTTTTCCCTGATGATGGTTTATGCCATTATAACTGTTTTGTGGCTCCTTACTATTGACTTATGGTTGCAAAGCACTTCACAAATGAGAACAAGCCTCTGGACATTATATCCTAATCTGCACATCCTATAGATATGCCATAATACAGAGCAGCTGACTGCACCACCTGTGATCTGTGCACCCACAAACATGATTTATTCTGGTAATCCCAGTTTAATGCATCACATCAGATTGTGGCAGTTATCTTATCTGATGGCGTTACTGACACTACATGCCATAACTGGGTAGTGCAACATGTCAAGTTGAAAAAAACTTCAGGCTCTTCATTTTTTTTGCTTTTGTTTTTATGTGTGTGTGTTTTGAAAGTAAATATGAAATGAAATGGAATGAAACAAAACAAAAATCTGAAGCAAACAAAATAATTTTGCTCAACCACATTCTGACCATATTAATGTAACTCCACAGCATGGGCTGCTTGTTCTTGTAAGGAGGGAGAAGAGCAGATAGAAATACAGTATATTTTACAATGCTGCTTATTTTGTGGTCAGTGAAAAACTAGCTCAGCTTTTGTAGTCTTGCAACAGATTTAACTTGCTGTAAATTGTCTTCTTAGGAGCAGTGCTCAGAAGCTCAGTCCTCCCACTATCCTTGTTCCAGCTCTACAGCAATTTTTTGGCAAACTCCTTTATCCTCTGACTATAATTCAGGAATACAGAGCTATTCTGGTCCTAGGAAGGTGATAGCATCTCTTCTACAGAAACTCTTAAATCACATGATGGCTTGCCTGGATGGTGAGAGTTCTTCTCTAATCATCTCACATGCCTGGGACTGTACAAAATAGTGGAAAAGGTTACACACCTGAGATATAAAAGGCAGATATTGCTAAATAAAACTCACAACCTATAAGTCATTAATTTAATCAACATGTAGTTGATGGCAGTTCAAAGAGCCCTTGTAGTTTTATTGTTTAGGATCTAATTTCTAGTGTTAGATGTGGTCTCTCAAGCTTCTGCTTGTTTAATGAATGCTTTTATTAATTAGGAGAATTGTTTTGGCATTAAAAATTGTATTTTGTAATTTAGAATGCATGTTAATTCTAGTAAGAAAAATCTACAAGTAAAATTGTCTAATTTTTGTAAAAATATTTATTTTTGAAATTATTTTCTTTGATCCCATCCCTTTATTTCTTTGCTTGGCAGGAAAACCTTATATAAAATTAAATACAGTGTTAAAGAATTCAAAGTTGTCTGAGATACAAAGAGAGAAGTACAGACATCTTGAAGGATTGTTGTGAAGATTTGCAAGTAATAGTGATGCTTACATAAATAATTTTAAATAATTATATTGATACTTAATGTTTCTCCCCTCAAGTTTGATTTACAAACATACCCTGAATCATCTTGTCAGCAGTAGTAGATGTTCCATGATTTTAGATGGGGTGAGTGTCTCTGAAAATTCCACTTTCTGAATTTATTACACATCCTTTTTCCCTCCCTTCCTCCCCACCTCCGCCTCTGTTATTGAAAGGGAATTCACGGGAACAGAGCATCCTAATTGCTTTTCTGTGTAGCACTTACTGTCTTATGCCCCGCTATGTGTGTCTTCTTTGTTTCCTTCTCAGGTTGTTTTTGTAGTCTCTCTTCCTAAGAAAGTATTTGTAAGTCTGTGCTCTCTCA
This sequence comes from Petroica traversi, assembly GCA_025920805.1. Classification (NCBI taxonomy): domain Eukaryota; kingdom Metazoa; phylum Chordata; class Aves; order Passeriformes; family Petroicidae; genus Petroica; species Petroica traversi. The sequence goes on from JAHLSL010000010.1 coordinate 10,725,344, forward strand.
CTACTGTTTTCCAGACATCCTTTATTTCTGCACTCTGTAATATATGCTGCTCCAGAGGAGCCTGCACTATTGATTTATATAAAATGGATAGTAATAGTTGCTCTTGCTTACCATATATTCATACACAGCCACATCTTACTTGCCACAGCAGCACTTTCATATATGTTCCTCCCTGGGTTGTAAAAGTGGCAGCCTGGCTCTTCTCTTGATACAATTACCTCAGCGCGAAATGTTAGGTACGTCTGAATTTTGTTTCTCCCATTGCAGCAAGATTGGAATTACTTGGGAATAGAGGATGTGCTTCTGCTGGTGAGCCCTAAGGGTTCTTGGTCAGACTAATGTGAATCCAGAGTAGTTCCATTTTTATAAAAGTAGGTATCTGAGATTCAAATTTGCAATGTATTTGCCTACTGCAAATATATTTTCCAGTTGTGAATATAAAGCTCAAGTAATACAGAGGTAAAATGGTCAAACCACTATTTTTTCCTTTTTCACTTTTTGGGCTCAACTTTGACTGAGACATTATGGTTCTCATGATGTATACTAACAACTTCTCTCTATTTAAGCTGAAATGGGAAATACAGTGACTGGATTGGACACATTCATGAATGGAAATTTTCTTTTAAATCTTAAAATCTTCACTCCATATGATGAGTAAAGAAATGATGAAGAGAGATGAAAAACTAAGATAGTGTTATTAACCACAATTGCTTCTCTTCATGTGTCTGGTAAAAATTAATGTGCTTTGTTTTCTTTCTGCTTTCTCCCCCTCTGACCTTCAAACTCACGTTATTTGTCCAGCTTCTATAATTGAAGTAAACTAGGGAGACAGTGAATGGTTTTAATTCTAATTGGCAAAGAAGTAATTTGGATGTTCAATAGGTTCATTTGATGCTGAATGTTCACTGACTGACCAGCTCTGTGTCATTTTGGCAGCAAGAGAAGCTTTTGAAAAACCTCCCAAAATGTCTCCATATTTTTCTTGTGGTGACTAATGCTGATGGGTCAGAGGAAAACATGTCAGAGATGTCATGGGAAGGTGGTTTCCAAGGAGCACCGTGATTCTTCTATGGTCAGTGACATGACGTCTTTAGAGTCACACAAGCAATGAGGTGCATTAGCTGGTGCTAAAGTCTGAAGTTTAAATGTTCTTCTCTGATGTGTCCCTTGTGCTTTTTCTAAACCATGTGGTGTGGGGCACTCCAAATGATTTGTGTTTTCTTCAGTTGAGCAGCTTGGGGATTTCAAGCTAGTGTGTCCTAACTGGAGAGCCTGAAAGATGTTCCCAGAGTAGCTATCTCAGGAATGTGTCTTTAAAATAAAAGACTGGAATCCTTGCTTTCCAGCTTTTACAATGAGATAGGAATAGGCGTAGGAATAATGTGTAAATAAAAATGTATAGCTATCTAAGGAAGGTTAAAACTAAAACAGTTTTATTAAAATAAAAAGGCACAATGTAACACATTAATCAGGAATAGATGTTTATGTGGCCTTGTGAATTGGTCAGGATGAAACCTAACTTTAGAGGGATGAGTTTTAGCTCAAAGAAGTACGATGTTTTGGGACAATAAATAGCAGAAAGTTTTTCTGTGCAACCATTGAGGGTATAAGAACATAACCAAGAGATACTGTTACTAAATGCGAAGGCAAACAAACTTGATAACCTTTGATGTTAAAACATAATTATCTTTAAAAGCCCTGATGTACTTCAGAGCTGTCCCTTTTCCAAAAGTGGAACCATTTTCAGGCATGTAAAATCTTTACTAATTTCTTGAAATGATTGCAAACAGAAATGATGAAAGATCCTTTTGTTTCACAGAAACCAGAGGGTTTTTCTTCTTGAATATGACTCTTTTACACAGTCCAGTACATAACTGTTAGGTTTTCATGCTGCCATATATTAAATGACTTTTTGCTATGCTCTTTATTTCCAAAGATGGTACCCGGAAGTTTCTTGAATTCTTCTGAAGTCTGTAAGTCTTAAAAGGAATGAGGATTTCATAGAATCATGAAGTGATTGTGCTGTGGGCAGGGTCACCTTTCTCTAGATCAGGTTGCTCAGAGCTCTGTCCAGCCTGGCCTTAAGCATTCAGGGTTGGGGAATCCCCAGCTTCTCTGGGCAATGTGTTCCAGGGTCTCACCACCCTCACAGTAAAGAATTTTTTCCTTTCTAAATAATTCAGAAAAGGAGAGATATTTACTGCTGAGCAAAAAGTTTTCTAAAATGTATTAGCATTTGTTGGCTAGCTGGAAGCCAAGTTACTTTGTCTATGTGCATTGTGTCAAAGTCTTTGCTGTTGTTCTTAGAGCAGAACAACTGCTTATCGTGCTTCCTGAAATTAGTTATTTATGGCTCTGGGTTTATTTGTTGCTCTTTATTGCTTGCGCTTGTTTTTAATGGTTCACAAAATTCTTTAAATTTTGTCACTTGGCAAAAGTCGAGAGTCACATTACATAAGCATTCTTAGTTATTAATTGTTATGTTAGAATGCTGCTGTCTTGGAATACAGCTGATTTCTTCAATTAAAGGGCTAGTTGCACATACAAAAGTCCTCGAGCACTTTCTTTGTCTTGATTGAGTTGCCTAAAGCACAGAGGGGTGTTGTTCGTGACAACTTGCTTTTTCTGAAATACTTTCAAGGAAGCGATGAATGAGGTGTGGGGTTTGCAAATCTATGAAATGATGCAAAGTTAGTATAATACCTTTCCAGAGAAAATTGTACATTGGGTGATGGCTCTTTGGGAGTCAGTATAATTTAGTGATTGGTAATTTATAAATAAAGCAAGCAGGATATAGTGTACTAAAAGTTGAATGTCAGTTGTGGCTTGCTTTCAGGAAATGGTGGAAGGTGGAGAAGTGCTAATGGTGACTGATGGAGCACACCTGATAATGCGATCTTGACACTTAGCGTATAAATTATATGTTTGGGATTTTTTGGTGGTGCATAGAAATCAGAAGGGGACATGGTTGTATTTGGTGGTGCGATTTATGGTCTCAAGGAGTTTATCTTCTAATTAAATATTAAGCTGTTATGGGTTAATATAATAGATTGTGAGAAAGAAGGTGAGACAACAAGAGTAAGGATGTGAGTGATGAATGGAAGTGTTCGTACAGTCTACCTACATAAACTGCGTGGTAGGATTGGAATTCTTTGGAAGTTTTTAATTTTCAAACTCTCTCAACAGGTTTTGTTGTTGTGCAGCTAACAATCCCTTGCTATAGTGTTGTTCTATCATTTTCCGTTGACATAGCAATGGAATAGCTATTGTCTCAATTATTTTCCTGAGAAAAACTGTATGGGGTTCCTTGCCCAAGCCATGTGAATGTTCACCGAGACAGGACATTGCCATTTCTGGTTCTTACAGTGTAGCTACCAGGGAGAGTGGAAATAGGGTAGAAGGGGGGAACAAGAGGATGTGTGACTCTCTTGAAGTAGATCTGAATATAAAATATGAGTGTTACAAATAAATTATAATACTGTAGCTATTGCTGCTATGTTATTTTTTAACTGGGATGTATTCTGACAACTAAAAGGTCGAGCTCATGTTTTGTTAAATCTGTAGTTTTGGTGGTGGTTTTTATTTTTTTGGGGGGGGACTGTACTAATTATGGTTTTGTACTATTTTAGTAACGTCTCTCAAATTCCATGCTAAAAGTGGCTTTGTAGTGTTGCATATTATCTTTCAATGACTACCCATTAAATTTGATCAAAGCAAAGTGACTGTTCTTATTGACCATGGAAACGGGGTCATTCTTTATTCTTTCTGTCTCATGCATTGATTGTGCTCTCAGAGCTTATGCAGGTGGTTATTAGAAACTGGAGGGATACCAAGAGCTGGTTAGTGTGGGACATTCCACACACCCCAAATATGTAATAAATGTAGTGGTATGCAAATATCAATTTTAATGATAGTCACTACAGTTCACAGTTATGTTGCTGACGTGCGAGTTAGAAAATAATTTAGTTTGTTCACGTTGCCTCTGAGGTCAAAGAGATGAAAAGGCAGGTTGATCCTTCCTCTCCCTCTGCTCCACCTTTTTCTTTGGGGGGAATAAGTAATGGGCTTAAAACAGATATGTGGGATTTTATTTTAGTTTTCTTCCTTTGTTCTGTTTTTTTGGCACGAAAAATGCAGAATTAGTTTTTGTCTATCTCCTACTTTAATAGGATGACTTGAGGGAATCCTGTACCCTCAAAAAGGATCTTTTTGCTTGTTCTTTGGTGCTTTTTTGCTCTTCTGAGTCTAGAAATAGGAACAAGACCCTGAAAATCCTGAATTCAGGGTTTTTTTAATCAGTGAACTTCTGTAATTTCTAGGTTTAGCTTTATATTGGTAAGAAAGAAGCGGTTTCAGTGAGTAGCTATTAGAATATTGAAATAAGAAACATTTGATCTTTTAATTAACTCAGGGAACTGGAATTAGAATATAACCGGATCAAGGAAATTTGTAAGAAAAAAATTTCAAGTTTTGTTGTACATTTAAAAATAATAATTGTGTCTTTACTGGGTTTGTCATGTAAATTGAGATCAATGAAATTCTTCCAGCAACGATATGAAATCAATTCTAAAATAGCATATAATTGACACCCTATATTGTAAATTACAGTTTGTTTGACATCAATCACTGAATTTTCCATGCACTGGGGTGCATTTTCTTGTAACACATTTCCACATAATGCTTGTGGATCCATTTCGAATGTGTTCAAGAGCGATCTGTTTTTCATGTCCACAATTGCCTACATTTGATCTTATGCAAATCATGCAATCAAGCAAATGAAAAGCAAGGCATTGTTGCTAGAGGACCTTGACAAACAGTGGCTTTGTAGTTTTAAGAACCTCCTCCCTCTTTCAAATTCATGTTTGTATCTGTAGCTGTTTGAATCCAGTGATCCATGATGAAACACTTCGAACTTTAAATAGGAAAATATCTGCCAAATTAGATTGTGATGAATAATTGTATTGATTGTGATATAATATGATTTTTATTGTTCAGTTTGTTAGTTTCTGCTTCTAACCTTTTAGAAATACTGCCTACCCTATATTTGCTGGCTCATCCAAACCTGGAAGTCTATGGAGAGATTTTAATGATAACAAAACTCCTACCTTGAATGACATTGCTAAGCCTTGAATTTCTTTGTTTCCTTCTCCTGCTTACACAATGTAATTTTTATTTTTAGCCTTTATCCCATCTAAATCTTTGAGATTCCACAGGAACTTTCTATTTAGTAGTCAAAATATTTTGATGTTAGCAAATCAAGATGTGGAATAAAGATTTTCTTTGATTCTGGTGACATTTTGCTTTTTTTAACGTATTTTATATTTCAACTATTTTTTCAACTCTTCTGTTCTTCCCTTCCCTTTCAGTATGTTTATCAGCTGATCTCAAATGATCTCTGTGCTCATATGGGCTGTGTTTCCATTCCTTGCTGTTTCTGTATTTTTAAAAACTTTACATGTTTCCTGGTCTGGTGTTTTTCCTTTCTTGGTCTTGAGACACACAAGGTAACTTTTAGTCAATTGTTTTTTTCAGGGAGGGAAATACAATAGTTTTTCATTTTCCATTCTCACAAAATTCTTCCCTCTTCAAACTACACAAGGTATTTCCACAAACTTATGCCTGTCAGTTGTCTCATCTACTACAGTCTGCATCAAATCAGGGTTTCAGTACAAGCTATAGTTCCAAATGTGGAATTTTCCTTAAAAGAAAGAAAAATTTCCCAAACTGACGAGAAGAGTGATCCACCATAAACAAATGGAAAAGGAGAAATCAACTTTTTATTTTCCCTTCTCTTGGGTTATATTCTCTCTTCTAAGTAAAGCCCTACCAAGTAGTTTCAACTTTGGGAGAAGACTGTACATTCAGTATCTACAAGGTGATAAATTATTCAGGTTCCATGAATTGCTTTCATGTGTTCGTTTTTGGACTGCTGAAAGCAAAATCCTTCTGGTCCCTTGTTTGCCCACCCTCTACATGGATTATGTGATACGTGTGTCACGGACTTTCAGCTCCATCTGCACTTTTTCTGACTTCGCTTATGGCAGCTGCAGGGAATAAGGGACCCAGGGAGGTGTACACTAATGAAGGCAGTACAGCCAGTGCAGGACATGGAGTTTCCTTGCATGCTGAGCCAGCTTGAGCACCTGCTCTGGAGTGTGCTTTCCCCCTCTCACTGACTTAAGCACTGCTTAACCCTGGTAGAATCAGTCCCATTATGTTGATTAAACATGTCACTGTTACAGGCATTCACTTGATGATTTTTTTTAGCTGCAGCTTTTTTTTTTTTTTAACTCACACTTTGCCATGTGCTCCGTAGGACAATACCACTGAGTGATACGGTATTTTCAATAAAAATGCACAAGTTCATTCTCTCCTTACACAGAGGGGAGCAAATCAGAAGAAATTCTATTCCTTCAGGGTCTGGAAGTGTAATATGAGTGAAAAATTAATGAGAGAGTAGTTGGATCTACAACATCTCTGCTTTGGTGATGTCTTTGGCATCCAACTGCAATTTTTAAATTTGAGCTCACAAATATTTTTGTACAAAATTACAGTTTGGTACTCTGAAAGTACTACTGTTTGTTATGTCTTATGAAAACACAGAGTTTTTCTGACATACTGAAAATGTGTGTCTATTGAACAAACATTTTACTTGAATACCTTTCACTGTTGCCAAAACCTCAGCCGTAAATTCCTTTCTAGAAGACTTGCTTGTTAAAGTCTATGATTTGTATTTTAATGAACAAAAGAAAAGCAAAATACTAGAAAATTATGTCTGCATTGCATTCATCCTACAATTTTTCTATCAAACATTCCTTTATTATTATAGGGAAGAATGTATGATATTTTAGAATGTTTGTTCAGCAAAAATACTGCATTTTATTTACTATTTTCTGCAGTAATTGAAACTCAAGATCGCTTCATAATTAATAACCATTGAACAGTTGTTTTGCTCTAGCATTAGAGGGGTTGTCTTTACTGAAATATATTTTACAATTGTTTGGTGTTCATACAGCTGAAGAGAAATAGGCAAAGCGAGAAAGGATCAGGATAAGTGGTGGTAACAATGAGCTTCCTTTGTGTTCATGCTTGTAGTGAAATATGCATGGAGTGAATTGTTGTATGTATCAATGCTTGACATCATTCATGTTTCATACAGCACATTTAAAAAAAATATAATCCAGCTGTGTTAATGAGCCTGTACTTGTTTTTCCTTTAATTTAATTTGATTTGATTTAATAATCTCAAAGGTGTTCGTTTGCCACTGTAGCAAATTGACATAGTATGTAGCACTTAAAAATCTACCTTCTTTTCAATTTTTTTGGAAGGCTGGTATACGTTCTGGTGTAAATGGAGTTCAGTGGAGTTATCTGAACCAAAACACCCCCCCACAGATCTATGATTAGTCAAAACCTGCAGTTATCTACTACTAAAGAAACAGTACCTGTTCATTCCTCTGGGGCAAACCTGAAACATTTAAGAAACACAGGTCCCCCCTTCCTCTTGATTCTCTAAACTCACTAATGTCTGAAAGCTACAAAGAAACAAGGTAAAATGAATATACCAAGTGAATTCCTATTCTTTTTTTGCCCTAGATTTGGCAGTTTTCACACCGTACCAGTTCCTGCTCACGGCGTGCACGCTCGCTGGCTGTACAAACAGTTCCCAGGTCACCTTGATTACAGCACAGCTGCCACCATCTCATGTAGATGCCCCGGTCCTGACTGTTTTGGATTCTAGAACAATATATGTACAGTAAGTAAGGATTTCTTCCTTCCTGACAACACAATAGTGCATCAGTTTATTCAAGAATTCCAGTGAGTTCAATCAGGGGAAGGGTTTGTGACATAAAATTAAATTTATTATGATTAAATGCATAGAAGTGATTAGTTTAGTGGTTCTGTGAACCTTCTGATTATCACTTGCCAACTTAATTTCCATTTTGTCTTTACGCAATCAGTATAACCTACATATGGGCATAGCCTCTGCAAACTTCAGTGCAGGAAACGTTCTGGTGATGTGCCCCTTTTGTAGCCCCTGCCTTGTGTGTAATCATTTATCTGTTGAGTACAAATACTGCATTAGAGGTATGGCTTAGATTTATTTTTATCATTGCACAACTGCATTTTCAAATTCTCAAATTCTCAAAATAAACCCCATGAAGTCCCCTAAACAAAGCCTTACAATTTTTCAGCCTGGTCTGAATCTTTATTTTGCCTGGTGTTAATTATAATTTGCTTTTATTTGCAGGTGGAAAGAACCAGTAGAAGTAAATGGAATCCTGGATCGCTATATAATTTATATGGCCACCAATGAGCAGAATTTTACAAAGTGGGATGTAATCTATAACAGCACAGAACTTTTTCTGGATTTTACTATTCCGCAGCTTTTCCCGGGTACTGAATACCTCATAAAACTAGCTGTAAGTTTTAAAGACATGTAGTACAGGTGTAAAATGGTGAAAAGGATTCTGACTTTGTTAGCATCTTAATATTTAATGGTTCCCGTGTCCACTTTGTTTAACCTCTTCTTCCTGAAGCTGAGGTGGATGAGCCACCCTGAACAAAAACAGGAGTTTCTTTCTTTTAAAACAGATTCACAAAAATGTGTATGTAATTTAAATGCAACTTTTCTTCAAGGATAAGTTGGGTAACGAATAAAGAATTGAGCAGAAATATATTAATTGCCTAAAAAATGTCTCCTTGCACCCAACCTACAAGAAAACATTGAATGTATTAAAAAGTGTCAACCTTTCGTATTTTGTACCATGGCAATTTGTTCTTTCGTCTTAAAATCTTTATGTAGAAGAAAATAGCAGAGAGGAAGAGTTCAGTGTAAAGTAGCAGTTTGTGTATTCAAAACACTTTAAAAGACATTGGTGTTTTCTTTGCATTTCTTAATCGTTGGTTCTATTTTGTGTTGAAATAGAACAGCCTCAGCTCACTAACAAACCTGAAAATATGTGAATAAAACAGGGGATTGTCCCTTGTTATAAGCACACTGTTCATTTTGTAACAATACCTATATAAGGATATTTGCTTTGATAAATGCCATAGAAAAATATTCTGCTCTTGATTATGAATAAATTTACATTTATGTAGACTGGATATGCATTCATTTTTTCTTAACGTGCTCTTGAATGTTCTAAATATTATACCAGAAAAAAATAAACTGCCTTCAAGTAATGATAAGGATCTGACTTGAACCTGAAAAAACAAGGATATTCAGTCTAATTAAAGCTAAGATTCATCTTGAAATTAATTCATTTGTGACTAGATATTTCAGCATAGTAAATTGCATAGCATATATAATAGCACCATGTCCAAAACTAAGAAACTACTTGCACAAGCCTTTTGTGTCTTTATTTTTTATTTGTTCTTTGCAAAAGAATTTGTGCTGTCCTTCACTGTGCCACAGCTCTTCTCTGCTCCTGCCCAGCTCCTCTGCATGGGGCACGAGAGAACATCAGAGAATTAACAGCTACAATCTGGAGATCAACTGGGACTGCTTCTTTTGGTGGCTCTGCCTTAGGAGATGGGAGGAAGTGTTGTGTGGATGTTGGTTTTGTTTCATCAGCGTGCACAGATTTCCTAGAACTTACTGAATAAATTTTTAAGAACCTTTTGCTTTTTATATTTTATTTCTCATTTCTTTGTAATTTCTTTTATTCCCCCTTAATCTTTGCATTTAATCAGAAAGTAGGAAAAGATAATTTCTTCTAGTGACAAAGATAACCAGATTTACCTGGATAAAACACAGTGGTCTGTGAGAGGTGGGTTAGAAGATCTAAATGTCCTTGCAGCTGTGAAAATGATGAGACTGAAAGAGCATGAAAAGCCCAATATCTTTAATGTGTGATAGTTTTCTTAAAACTCACCAGCAGAACTTTCAGCCTCTCACAGGCTGCCAGCTTTAACTTTTTTTATAACAGGTTAATGGAACTACATTGAATAGAGTTAAGAAAATGTTTATCTTTGCATGCTGTTACCAATTTTCAGAATTGATTACTGCCATTTAATATACAGCAGTTTTATTCATAAATGAGTACAACAGGTTTTGTAAGCAAATCTAATGCTTCTTTTCAAAAGTCACTCAAGAAAACATAAGGTCATGACTGTGGATTAGTGCAAAGGAAATTTTTTTGTGCTGTTCATGCTCTAAGCTGGGTGAGCGTGAACCACACCAGTCTGAAAGCAAATGGAAAGCTGAAAGGCTGCCTTTAGTAGCCAGGTGTCATTCTTATTTGTGTGACTGACGTGTGTTTGTGGTTGAACTGTAAAGCCAGCATCTCCTCAGGACGCTGCCGTGTCGGTAAGCTGGCTCAGGTCCTGGGTGGAGAATTCCTATGTGGTGTCATCTGATGTCATTTGCAACTGTCCTTTGGCTGTCCAGTTCCTTTGTTATTTTTTGCAAATTTTACCTGAAATCCGTTTCTGAGAATGACACAATGGGAATCAGTCTGGGTGTTGGTTTTCATGGCTTTGAGCATCACTGGATGGGATTGCCAGATGTCCAGTCCATTTGGATACACTGATCTAAAATCCTACTTTCTAAAATGCAGATGAGCTCTCTTTTACTGATTTTCATTAGAAGAACCAGAACTTCAAGTCCCAGCAAATTTCAGAGATACAAAATTTGAGCTTCATGGATTTAAAGAAATTAATGAATGGAAAGGCTGCTGTTATCAAACCAAACTTAAATGAAAAAGTCCTTTACTGCTGAAGTAGGCCTGGTGGAAATTACTTAGCAAGTCAATGAGGAATAAATAAGAAAGAGGCCTTCCAGAACTGGTCTTGGCTTCTACGGGAAGCCAGTGGAATTGGAATCATTCAAAGATTACTCTGTTTCTACTGCAAGGTTAATTTTCTTAAATATTTTACTTACCAAAATGCTAATTGTTAAGGGAGCATCCATCTAAACTGACACTATTTTTTGATTTGGGGATTTTTTAATAAAAATTACCATGTTTAGAGTAAATGCCATTTTTTGGATGTTCCCAAAAGAGAGGTTGCTTTCTTTCACCTTTGCTTGGTAGTTCAGACTGAAAAGGGAGTCATTCCTTAGCTGTTTTGGGAATGTAATTTCCAGTGATATCAAAACAATCTTTATGTATAAAAGAGCCTCTCATTTACAAACAATACCTTTTTTTACCCTTGGGGTCAGTATACACTTTTGGAGGGCATAGGAAATATGTTTGACTGCTCTCTGATTTGAAAAACAATGGGAAAAGGGAAATTGAAGCTAATCCTTTCAAATAAAATATAATAGATTGAGAGAAACATTTTATTCCTGGAGAAACTGAGAGCGAGGTTATTTATACTTTTTGTGCTGATGATCCACTTGTTCCCTTCAGCACATGGACATTTTTGTGTATGACTAGATGTGAATGTATGTGGAATTCAGGTTTTTATTTATTAGTAAAAGAACCCCTAAAAATAAACAACAACCTAACACAAAAATCTTTAAATCCAGTACAGAGATATATATATCTGAATATTTTTTAACTTGTGTAGTCTTGTCATCAATGTTAGTGCAAATAACTGGCAAAACATCACACAGACCATAGCTATGTGCTCGTAAAACTTTAAAAGCCTGCTATATGGAGTGATATGCACTTTTTCCTGCACGTTGCATTATCTCATAACCCAGGCAAAATACAGAAATTACATGGTTAATGTTTTGTTCTCTGACGAATGAATTACAAATGGTTTTGTTTTCCATAAACATGTAATAATAACTATACATACTGGTTTATAATAGGGTGGTTTTTCACTATTATAATTGCACATGCTCTGGGTGCTGTTGTGAAGTGCAGAGAATGTTTTAGCTATAGTATACCTAAAAAATAAGTATCATGAGTTATTACACATCCTCTTGTTATTTTAAAAAAGAGGTAAACAAATCTGTTCTAAGAAAAGTGTCTTACCTGAAAATCACAGGCTTGCTAAGTTTAGATATGGAAAAATAATGAAACTTAGGCAAAAAAATACTTGCTAAAATTATTGGCACCACACTGAAACATGTTTATTTGTTCTGATTAATACTTTAAGGCCTGCACTGGAGGTGGGTGTTCAATAAGCGAAGCCAGCGTGGCTGTAACAGATGAGAGTACACCAGAAGGGGTTCCTGCTCCAAAAGCCCAGTCATACACATCTGACTCCTTTAACATCTCATGGACTAAGCCTGAGTATCCGAATGGTAAGTGAACTCTTTTAGCCTCAAGTTAAAAAGATAATTAGTAAAGATAAATTAATATTCTAAATGGCAGCTTATATGTCGTGCTTAATTTTTAATGATCATTTTAGCACATAAAATACCTGAGATAGTATCATTGTCTGCAGCTGGGAGATTGTGGTTTTCAGCCCATCGTGCGTCTTCAGTGGCTCAAAAGTGCTCCCTTTTGATAGTTCTTGTGTACTGCATCTCATTGTTCAGTGTTTTCCAGGACAGCTGAGCCTGAGGAATAGGCATTCTTGGAGAATATCTGCCTAGGATGATAATTTCACCCTCCAATAAAACATTCATTTCTTTTAAGTTAATTGATATGTAATAATAATTAGATTTATGTTCTGCATACTCATCATAAAGTTGTATATTTCTGTGGCTGTGAAAGTTAAACAATGTACTTACTTTTGTTTAGAAATGTTTTCCATTATGAAATATCCATGTGTAAAACTTCTAGAAAAAAATTTTATTTTTCTAGTGGGATTGCAAGGTATTTACCTTGGAATTCATTCTGATTGTATTATCATTCATGTAGCAATTTAAATCACTGCAGAGGATGCTGTATAGGAATCATTAAATTGGAAATACCAGAAATGTTTTTCTTAATTGGTTCATGATACTGTTTCAGTATATATAATTATTTCTCCCAGTGAATTCACATTAATTTTATTTTGTCCTGCAAGTTTTTTTCTCACTTTTCAGTTGTTAAAAAGCACATCCTACTTGTTCAACTTCACTGAAGGTATTTTAAATTATTCCTCCAAAAGTGGTGATTGTATTCTGTAAGGTCTTACATTAAATTTAGAAAGAAATAAGAATGTCACCTGTTAAATAATGTATTTGATAATTTATGGTCCTTTGTATGGAAATCATTGTGGAAGATTTTGTTTCCTAGCCCCTTAGAAACTTCTAACCCTGTTTCTAAAATCTCATCAGCATGTGAGGTAAAGGCAAGGAGGCAGAAGAAAGGGGAAGGGGAAGGGATGGGAGGAGAGGAAGGTCATGTATGTGGCTTAGTGTTAAAGTCTGAATAATTTTCACTGAAATAGGCATTTTTTTATAGTTTGTCTCTGGACCTGATCTTGTTATCCTTGCATTGTGGAAAAAAATCCAAACAGTTTAGAGCATGGTTTAGATAATGAAATAAATATAAACATGTATGTCCATATATATATATGTGCATATCAACAGCACAGGTTAAAGACCTAGAGTTTAATAAATAAATTTCCACAAGTTTCCTTTAAAACAACTAAATGTTGGGATGGATTACTAAATTTGGGGTTTTTACATTGTTAATAACTGCATTTACTATGTACAGCTTGGCTCTCCTTTTAGATACAATAAACAGCTTATTAGGAAACCACTGAGGATGTTGGTGTACCTTTGGCAAGTTTGCAGATTACCAAACTGGGTGGGAGTGTGGATCTGCTGGAGGGCAGGAAGGCTCTGGCAGAGGGACCAGGACAGGCTGGATCAATGGGCCAAGGCCTGGTTTATGAGGTTTGAGAAGGCCAAATTCTGGGTCCTACACTTGGGTTAGGAAAACCCTAGTCAGCTCTATAGGTTGGGGGAAGAGTGGCTGGAAAACGGCCCCGTGGAAAAGGACCTGGGGGTGCTGGTTAACAGTGGCTGAACTGAATGAGCCAGGGTGTGCCCAGGTGGCCAAGGAGGCCAGTAGCATCCTGGCCTGTGTCAGCAATGGTGTGGCCAGAAGGACTGGGATTGTCCCTCTGTACTTAGCAGTAGTGAGGCCACACCTCAAATCCTGTATTTAGTTCTGGATCTCTGGCTGAAAAAAAAAACCTTGAGGTGCTAGACTGAGTGCAGAGAAGGGCAAGGAATTGGGGAAGGATCTGGAGCTTAAGTCCTGTGAGGAGCAGCTGAGGGAGCTGGGGGTATTTAACCTGGAGCAAAGGAGGCTCAGGGGGGCCTTGTCACTCTCTGTAACTCCCTGAAAGGGGAATGTAGCCAGGTAGAGGTTGGTCTTTCCTCCCAAGTAACAAGCAATAGGACAAGAGGAAATGAAATTGTTCCAGGGAGGTTTAGATTGTATATAAGGAAAAATTCTTATTGGAAAGGGCTCCCAAGCATTGGCTGCCCAGGGAAGCAGTTGAATCATCATCCTTGAGGGTTTTTAGAAGATGCAAAGATGAGGCACTTTGGGACATGGTTTAGTGGTGGATTTAGCAGGGCTGGATTAACAGTTGGACTCAGTGGTCTTCAAGGTCCTTTACAACTTAAATGGTTCTGTGATTTATCTAATAACATGTTTTCTCATTCCCTAATGTTGTATTTCTATCCTTTTCCCTTTTTCTTAAAAAGAATTTTAAAAACACCCAACAGCAAATAATTTCTAAAACTTTTGACTGAGCAGTGCTTAATCAGGAAAGTTTGCATTGTTCGGTAACTTTTTTTTTGCTCATTCTCAACACATCTTTTGGGCTGCCTCATGGCCACATCATTTACAATTGCTGGCTGTCAGTGTTTTAAAACTGCATAAGAGGCTGAAAAACATCATAGTTGAGAAGAGTAAAATTTGAGAAAGGCCAACTGTAGGATTTAACTCTGTGGAATTTGATTATGAGGGTAAAATAGAAGTGAGAGATCTCTAAAGATGGGTTTAGAGCATGGGAATTTATTGTGAAAGAGCATGGGTATGAGAGGCTTGCTGAGCTGCAAGACGCAGCTCAAAGCAGGCCAGAGAAAGAGAGAGAAAGAGGCAAAAAGAGAGAGTAAAAAGAGACTGATTTGCCGTTTACAATACAATAAATCATCTTCTCTGTTGAATATTCTAATTCTCTTTAACCAATCTGAAACAAACTACAAACTCTACAATATTTGTATGTAACCTATAAGCATTATCGCATTACCGTACAGGGTTATATTTTAAACCTAAAAAACTACTTTTGGGAATCTACTTCCAGGCAGGCTGGGTTTGTTCTGACCTTTGGACCTGCCTAGGCAGAGGGTATTGTTCTATCAAGAAGGAGGATTACCTTCAGTCAGCTATACCGTTGTTTCTTAGTTACTTTTCAACTCAAACCTTGTCCTCATCCCAATCTCGACTATACTTTCCATATTTTCAGCATCCCCTGTAAGGCAGTCATATCTATAAGGCTTTCCTATTTCATCTTCCCCAACAGCCAACAGAAGGTATTTAGGTACTTTCCTTACTTCAGCATTCTACAGGTGTATTATTGGTTTTTCTGTTGGTTTTTGTCTTCTTTTTCCAAAAGCAGAGAAACTGTTTCTTGCTTTTAACTGAATTGGTTCATTTGGAAACTTGATGTGTTTCAGGCTGCTAGACGTTAATAGTGCTTTTCAAAAATACTGAACTTGGCTGTTTTTCAGGTGGAAACCTCAGAATTGCAAAGATTTGCATATCATAGATTGTCATCTCCTTATTAGGTCTCTGGGCCATTCCTTCCTCTCCCGCCTCCTTTTGCCTGCTTCTGCTTGACAGATGCTACTGTTTATTTCTATGGGTTGAGGAGGCTTATCCGCCTCTAATGGGGTTGGACAGCGTGGACTTTGCAGTACTCTCGTGTTATATATATGGTCCAGCTGCTGGCCATGAATTAAAAAAAAGTTAAGGAGAATTAATATGCCGCCCTGGAGGCCAAAGGTGGCAAACAGGATTAAAGGCTATATGGCTTCTTCATAAAGATGACACAGTGGTTTTGGGGTACAGGAACATTTAGGCCTATTTACATTATTTTGATGAAAAAAAATTCATAGTAAAATGGGAAATTACACACCTAATTCTGTGTTGAATATCATTTATGATATTCAGAAATATCATTTATGTACAAAGTAGAAAAAAACTTTTGGAAGATGGCATGTTGATTGTATTTGAACATTATATGGGACATTATATATGGACATTTTATTTTGTCTTGTTTTCAATCCAACCATAAAACAGTTGATGGGACATGGACCAGATTCTGCCACTCTACACATACTTGTCACATACGTAGGTAGCTAGTAGATAGTATAAACAATATTGACCATTTAGATGAGGGCAGTGTTTGGAGACACTTTTGAAGTCATGTGTAATCAGATACTCTGTTTTGACCTTTCATTATTCTAGTGGCCTAATAAACAATGATCTCTTCTTCAGAGCACATCCATTATAATCTTGCTTTATAGTTTGAGATCTGCCCTTTTAAAATGGTCAATTCAAAAAAACTTCACTTTTTTTCACATCTTAGGTAAAACCAAGTCTAAATCTGGACTGTATTTTCCAAGGTCATGTGGAATTTTTATAGAAATATTAGCTATAGTAAAAACTGATTTAAAAAACTATTCGGTGAACTAAGGCAATACTTGTTCCTGCAAATCCTTGTGCTTATGAGAGCTGACTGGTGTTTGTAGGCAGTGAAACTGATGTAGGTAAAGGTATGTTTGCTTAAGATTTGACCTCTAGATTGCACCTTAAGAGTAAAGTGCTTGTAGTACTTTGGATTCAAAACCTCTTTAGTGTCTTGAATATCATTCACACATTATATGGCCTCACCCAGAGACGAGAAAGGAGGAAGAAAAAGACTTTATAGCTTTCTTCAGTTTAAGTTTAATTTGTATTATTGGATTTCTTTTCAAAAGGAAAACATAATTGTGCTATAGACAACAGAGATTTTGTCCTCAGTGAAATCAAGATTTGACCTAGTTGCCTAGACTTAATAAATATGAAGAAACTGTGTGTTTTCATGGTGACCACATGTTCTCGGGAAGCCTTGTAAATCACAACAACGTCCTATAGTTTTAAATATTTTATACATGGTAAACTTCAGCAGTATCTAGCCAGTCTCAAGAAGTTCATTAGCTTTGGGCCAACTTTGAACTTTTTCTCTGTATGCTTTGGAAGTCTATACTGGTGAAATAGGGAGGCAAAGTTATTTATCCCTGGTAAAAAAAATAATTATTGCCTAATTTAGAAAAATGGGAATGTATTTTTTTCCTTTATTTTCATACTGTGGTTTTCTCCATCAGTGTCTTACAAGGCAAAGGGAGAAGTAAAATCAAGAGGTAATATATCCAGTTTTTAGAGACGATTGTTCTCTGACAGTGCTGGGACAAAAGCCCACACTGTTGGGCAGCAAGCTGCTCCTCAAGTGTGGATGCTGCACGGTGCTGTGGCATCAGGAACTCTTGAAAACATTAATGCTAAATGACCTCATTATGAATTGTGCTGTTACCGTAAGAATCAAAGGAATTAATAATGATTTGTCAGGCACTGATCTGTGCTCTCTGGTGCCCAATGACAGGACCCAAGGGAATACCATAAAACTTTCTCAGGATGTTTAGGTTGGATACCAGGAAAAGGTTCCTCACCCAGAGGGTGGTCAGACACAGGAACAGGCTCCCCAGGGCAGTGGTCACAGCACCAGGCAGCCTGACTGAGTTCAAGAAGTGTTTGGACGATGTTTTCAGGCATGTGGTGTGATTTTTGGGATTGTCCTGTGCAGAGCCAGGTAATAGAATTGAATGATCCTTGTTGGTCCCTTCCAGCAGTGGTAAATCTATGATTCTGTGCTGTGATACTTTAAATGTGCTGCAAGTACAGTAGGTGCTTTGAGTATCCCGGTGTTTGGCACTTTTTCCCTGTAAAACACATCCTTAATGCCAGCATTCATGTTTTCCTCTGAATAAGATACTTTAAAGTATTTATATACCCATATATAAAAAGTTTGTTTATTTATTGTAGGAAAATATCAACCGTTTATGTTATTGTTTCACAAGCAACTAGACACAGAACCACAAGGGATTTTTGCTTTAGAAAGCAAATGTGGTAAGGTTGATAGTGTGAGATTTTCCAGAACCTCCTCCTACCCACATCTCTGCTGTCTGAGTTGAGTTTAGCCTCTCACTTTTCTAGAAGAGAAAAAAATGGAGAACTGTGTGCATCACTTCACCATACTCAGTTCTGCATTGGTTTTAGCATATAAATATTTTGAAGTAGACCTCTTCAAAGCTCAGCTAAAGCAGTTGTGTGTACACTTCTATTTATGAAGCAGTTCTCTATTTGGTAGAGGGGAAAATATTTTTTCAATTTCAAACTTCAATGTAGTTTCAAAAAATTAATTTTTAAGGGAAGGAATGGTGAACTGAGCTGCAGCTTTACAAGAGAAGTTATTTTCTATAATGGAAGGATTAGAAGGCATCCTCTAAACTAAAATCACTTCAAATGAATCCTCTAACTTTGCATTTATTTGCCTTAAGATTTCTATTTGAAATAACTTTTAAAAGGGGACAATATTCAGAAGTGAGAAAGATGGAGAAATCGCCCTGAAAAAAAGTATTCCTTTGCGAGCTCAGGTTCCAAAGTCTAAGCAGATTCGTAAAATTAAGTCTTTTGTTCATTAAATTCAAAACACTGTATGGGATTCGTTATCCATGCACCTTTGGAAGAACAAAGTTTTAGAATTGCTTATAAATGAGATAAGCAATCACTTGCAAATTTTTAGTTAGTATTAGCCAGTTACACAAAAAGGACCATTCTTCCCTTTATCTAAAAAGCTTGTTAATGTTTGAGTTTCCAAATATGTTTTCTTTTTGTAGATTGAGTAGGCAAGGAGTAGTTTACTTCAGGAATTTTTCTATAGCATATTGCAAAGGAAATGGTAACCATTACTATTCTGTGGTTTCATTTTAAAAAGTGGGTAAAAGTTTCCAACCACCCCACTCTTACCCCAAATTAGAGAAGTATGTAGTTTGTTGCCAAAATGCTGAAAATCTGAGGTAATTAGCATAAAGAATGAGTATCGAAAAGGTGTTTTGTGTGATGAAATTCCGTGTTACTGATTTATTTTAGTTATAACACTGCCCTGAGTTGTCCTTCCACATTTCAATTATTTTGAAGATTTTGTTTCTACGACTAAAGCTGTTAAGATGAGAGATGGTTTTTTTTGTGTCTTGTTTGAAAAGCCATACTCAGAGTAGCTGTGAAACAGAATTTCCTCAGTTTTCCTCATGTCAATGTGATGTTGGCTGCCATTCAGAAACAAATTTGTTAAGGGGTAATCTTTGGAATAGTATAATTGTTCTAACAGATGCAGTCCAATTGTCAGGTTTTCAACAGTTAAAGATGGAATAGTGTGTTTCTTTTGAGTTTTACATGCTTAGTCATGCTGAACAGTATCTGCTCAATTGTAAACAGTTTGAAATACTACAACTACTGCCTTTATGTCTGTGGCATTAGTTCTCTTCTAAATTCTGTAGCTTTTTAGATACTGAGTGCTCTCACATTGTTTTATAGGTATTATTACTAGCTATGGATTGTACATGGATGGTGTAATGCTGCAGAATTCATCACAGCTAAGTTGTTATGCTTATGGGCTTGCTCCTTGGAGTCTGCATTCCTTCAGAGTCCAGGCATGTACTGCAAAAGGTTGTGCTTTGGGTCCATTGGTGAGTACCTTAATTTACATTCTGGGAGTGTAATAAATGTCAGATGACAGTGAATATCAGAGTAAATGGTGATGATTCACTCTGGGCAGTACTAACCCATCTGGCAAAATGTGACATTTAAAAAAAATCCTGTTTAAGAGCTGCTAAAGATTCAATAGGTCATTGTTAGGCACCATTCCAAAAATAGAACATAGGTACAGCAAAGAAAGGCAAAAATGGAGGCTGAAACACACATTATTGAAATTAAATTGAGTTAATATGTTTGAAAGGTGCAGGTGTACTTTAAGCAGATTTATAAGGATATATAAAAAGAAAGAGTTACTGTTCCAGAAAGGACTAAAGTTAATTTGAGAATTGCAGAAGCGGAAGTGGCAACAGGAACAAGGGAAATATGGTAATTCATACATCTTTTGAATGCAAGTGTGTGATCAAAATGTTATACTGGACAGATTTTAACAGTCTTGTATAACGCCCCATTTTTTTCAGGATTTGAGAATATAGGAATATTAAATTTGACATGAAAAACAGACCTTCTGAGGCTTTTTTATTTTGTTAAGGGTTTTTAGATATTTAGCTGAGCTGATAAATTTCGTATGATTTCATAGTTCTGTATCTGATGAATAACTAGAATCATACCTACTATGCTTGGTTTTGTTTTCAAGCATAACTGAAAGACATGTCTGTGTTTATTCTGGGATTTAACATTTTGTTTAATTCAGCTTTATTTGTAGGCTTTTAAAATTGGTAAAAAGAAAAGGAAGAAAAAAGAGATAGATTTGGGAGGGGTTTGTGTTTCTCTTTCTATTTTTTCCATCACTATTTATTTCGTATCAGAAAAGAACTCCAAGGTTTTATTTTTATGATATTATTTGTTAGTCCCATTTCCAATATAATTTCCAAGATTGTTTTCGTTCAAATACCAGTAACATTGTCTGCAGAAAACACTAGACTTTACAACTATCAAACATTTTATAGCTTGCTCTACTTTGAAGAATGTTTACTCTTAAAAGCTTGAATGGCTTTTTGCCAGTTTTTCTTGTACATTTTTTACAGCTTTATATATACCCCAAAAGCCAATCTTGTTTTAAGGTACTCGATGTGCAATAACCTAATCCATCATGTTGGTAGTGATGTTTAAGACAAGTCATTACCAAACTTTGCATACATGTGAAATATGTATGTTTTCAGTACTACTGTCCTATCAAACAGGCATCAAAAGGACAGAAGATAAAACCAGTAGTTAGGGTTTTAAAAAATATTTTTAGTAGTCTTTCTTGTCATCTCCATTGAACTACAAGTCTCGTAACTTGATGTTGGAACAATTCAAAGGGGTTGCTGTAGCTGATACTCATCTGCATCCCGTGATCAGTGCACAAACTCTTTTCCAAAGCCAGTGATCCATCTCTAATCAGAGGAATTGAAGTACGTCTTGATTTAGGCTCACCTAAGTGCTGCCAGAAAGTTAAAGCACTGGATCTTAATTTGATTTTTTATAAAAGATTTTCACTTTATGCAACACTTTAAAAAAAGAAGAAGAAAGAAAAGAAAAAATAAGAGAAGCCTAGTGTTTTGCCTCTGCTCCAAATAGTATGGGAAACATCTCCCAGAAGTAAACTGATATGCTTCCAGCTATTTTTGTTGCTGATCTTGTGCTTAATGTGCCCTAATCGATCAAGGAACATCATGTGACATTCCCCTAAATATGGAATTTGTCCACCTTATATTCCTGAAGGTGGCTCTGAAGATCTTAATTAATTATGAGAGCATTAGTGGTTATTCTATTTCAATACTTTTTTTGTTCACCTTAGGTAGTTTTTGTTTGACTGTGACTACAATTTATTTTCAAGTGAGATGCAAATTGTTGACATGTTAATTAAGAAAAGCTACATTTTAATCTCTTTCTTTAGACCCAAGATACTGCTTTTGTCCGTTCTAATTGTTTGGGTGTTCTGTCCATAAAGAGGGAAAAAATTGATTATTAAGGACTTGTGTAACCTTGTGTAACTGATAGATTCTTTGGAGCAATTCAGGAGAACTAAAATTATACTAATTTTGAAATGTGCTAACTTTTGTAAATGTCTTATAAATAAATGAAAATGTTTAAATATTTCTCATCTCAACCTAAATTTAAATTTCAGGGTTTTAGTTACATGTATGCTGTTACTTTCACCAATGTTATTATGCCTATCCTATGATTTGGTGACACTTACATGATAGCAGAGTCTTTGTTTATTAAGTTAGTAATAAATATATCTGAAAATACCACAGACTTGTTTATAAAGTAATATTTAGAAAAATAAGTATA
>JAHLSL010000010.1:10752280-10760008 GCA_025920805.1 Petroica traversi
CATTTCTACATTTTTGCACTGCCATCCCTAATGTATATTATGAAACTCTGCTTGATGTGTTGTTATCTTATCTGTGCCCTACTATAGCATATGGTATGTTGAGATAGCAGGTTGATGACATGGAAAGTGTTTAAATAACATGTAACTTAACACTTTCTCTGTCATGAACCTGTTATTCCAACACTGTAGAGACACCAGCTGATCTCATGCTGAATATTCTATGACTGTCCCTCGTCTTAGCTCCTTTCCTTGTCCTGTTCCAAATCTTTCAAATTTCACATACTTATGTCTCTGTCTGACTGTATTAATATTTGATTACACTGTTTTTCCAACAAATGGCTCCGCTATTCTTCATATTTCTTTAAGATACGATATAACTTTGCATCCATCTGCTTTTAGCAGATTACATAGCAATTCAAGTGAGCAGCCGACAGCTTATTGGTTATTTCCATGATAAAATAAGTTGTATGTAATTCTAGACCTTTTTTTTTTCCCCGATGGGACCAAATCATCTTAAATAATTTGCAAAAGATTTAAAGTTGCTGTGGGGTTTTTTTGGGTTTTTTTTTTGGTTTTTTTTGTAATGGAAAATTTTTATCTTACAGTAAAAAAAAAAAAAGCAACCCAACTTAACAGAGGATACACTGTAATGCATAAAAGCAAGAGAGAATGTTTTAGCTGTAGTGTCTCTAAATTCCTGGCTTTTTATTCTAATATAAATGTTTTGTAATGTATGTCCAGTTTTTTCTTTGCTGTGTAATTCTGTTCCTGCTGATACTTTTATTTTAAGATGATAGCATGTCAATCTGTTGGTAAATACTGTGTACCTGGTCAACATTTATCAATAACCAAATTGAAAGTTGAGCAAACGCTGATGGGAAACGTTACTGCAAGTGTGAAATGTAGTTCAGCAGGAGATAGTTTGGATTGCCTGCCAACAGAGGAGGATACTTATAATGGATTTTTCCATAGTTTGGCCATGATTTAACTATGTATTCAAGGGAAATATCTGTATAAATTAACCTTCATTTTTTAATTCAATTCTTCATTTTTTTATAAATCTTTCTCTGTGAAAATACTTTTTCAAAATCAGGAAGAAGCTTTGTTGGGGCTGTTTCACCATTCTGGTCTGTATAGGTATATTTTCCAGAAAAGTATTTGTTTTCAGCAAACAGCATATGAATATCAAACAGGACTTAAGAAATTGAGGGCTCTGTCCCAGCTCTGCAGTGCTCAGGCATCATTGCTTGGGCTCAACACAATACAAAGAAAAGTTGCTGGGTCTTTTAAGGCCCAGTATCTGCTTGGGAGGAGCCTTAATGAGGAATTTGGTTTGCAATTGGTTAGTCCAAGCCATAAAATATTAATACCACCACAGTACAATTTTTGCATCTTCAAGAGTAGTTAGAGCTTTTGTAATCTGATATGCTCCCAATTCTCAGAGGACTTGAGGGGAACAAAAGGTGAGAGAGTCAGGCATATTTGCCTCAAGTAGTTTCCTCATTCATCCCGATTTATTCTCTGGTTGATTCAGATAGAATACAGGGTCATTTTTAATTGCTTCTGGGTGTCTGAAATTAAGTTCTAGGACAGGAAGAATCAGGTATTACCTCTTTTCCAGAGGAGAGATTTGGAGGAAATTCTTATCTTCCTACCTCTGTCAGATGACTGCATTAGCACAAAATTAATCCAAATCTGTAGCCCCCAAGATGTTGTGAAGCATTTGAATGCAAGTTTGACCTAAAGAGAATCCTCAATTAACTGTTTGTCCTTAGGGAGTTTCATAACACAAAGTTGCAGGGTTCTACTCAGAACTCTGTTGCTTATGAATGTGGAAACAATGTGTGTTATTTTCAGATTGGGGTTTAGGGGGTTTTTTATTTCTTGAGGGTTTTTTTTAGTACTTATTATAACTTCTTTTGATGACACATCATCTAAGGTCCCTACTTTTCAGCAACATACTTAATTGGGTATTTTTGTAAAGAAAAAAAAATCTTCATCTGCTTATTGGAGATGGTGTACCAGAAAGGTTCCTTGCAGCCCACTATTTCTCTTGGCAAAGTGGAGAATTCTAACAGCAGAATACAGCATAAACAAGTTGACTTTTGCATGTGTACTTTAGAGTGTTGCTCATCTAACCCTTTTAGTTTAATATTTACTGTATGTATGAATAAATTGAGTAGAAGTCAGACCATCTATTCATTTGACTTCTCTAAGAAAGTTCCTCTTATAGTCTTGAACTGGGCACAGTGTACTCAATACCTTCAGTATCCTCTCCAATCAGAAGTCAAAAAGGGAGCATTAAGAATGAACCCAAGTGCAAAAAGCAATGACTGCTAGGGAAAGACAGCACTGTAGATGGCAACAGAAGTGGGGAAAGGAATTCTGAAGCCCCTTGAAGTTCCTAGCCTCTATTGTGCTGAATGTTTGAGAATGAGGAATGAAACTTATTACAAAATGCTTGCCACCTTCTGCACAGAGAGATGGCCTCCCCACTCCCAATGTGGGATACTTTTGTGGGAGCCCTTAGCTGCTCTTCCAAGTCAGCCATTACAGATTTCTTATATTTAATCCCCTCCTCTCTCATTTTATCTATCTTCTTAGTTCTAGCTACAGACCTACAAAACTCACCAGTCTAAAGATGTTTGAGGGGGGGAACAAAGGGGATGCATAACCCATTTTCAAATAACCGTGTTTCGTTCACCAGAGGAGGAGTTAGGGGTATTTTGCCTTGGAATAGTAGGGCATTTAAATTTTGATTTGCCAGTCTAGAAAACTCATGGTTTTGCATGCACTTCAGTTTAGCCAGGCTTCAGTAGGTTTTTAACAGCTTCACAATGTACCATCTAATAGCATAATTTCTGTTACCATCAGGTGTGGTGTTCTTTTTCTTTTCCTTAGTATGGGTGTCTCTGAGGAAAGCAAAATGTAAGTCACTCTCTAATTCCTACATCTGACCATTTCTTTGGTGAAGACTCCAGCATCACAGATCACAGATGGTGTTTTAATCGATCTTCTGCATCGCTCTATTCCCATAGTTATGTTTTTTGTCACATGTACATTGTCTGTCTTGTACTTTGTAATTTATTTGGTTTCATGTGATAAAGCTGACACATAGGGCTGAACCCCATTTCTGTGAGGAATGTATTATCAGTTCTTAACAGTCTGGAATTCCTAGTGACTGCCTATAGCAGGATTGGCTCCAAAACTGTTTCTACTCTGTTGGAATAGTCTAGGGAATAATAGCAATCTTCTAGAGATGGCTTTGGTAAACAGTATTGAGTAAAAGGGAATTTGCCAATCAGTTTTCCTTCAAAAACAGTCTCTTAGTTAATGAACGTCTTCCAGAGTTTTTAACCCACATGAAGATTACATTGACTGAGCTTAGGTATCTATGGTAACTACTAAATGCAAAAAACCAATTTATGACATTAAACACAAAATAATTAATGTCAATGACATAACCTAAACAAGATATATACAATCTGGCTACAGCTTCTACAGATAAAGAAAGTGGGTTTGATTATTTCTATGTGTTGGCTTCAAACAAATACACTTCTCTTTAGAGATTAACATAAACCCCATCTGTTTTCTCAGGTAGAGAAAGCATGATGGAAACTGGGATTTTACAGCTTTTGATAAAGTTTTTCTTTGCACTTTATAAGGGGGAATCAAATTACGTTTTGACTGGGTAAGTTTCTAATGTGATAGCAGAAAGATCACTATAATAGGTTCTCCATTTATAGGGATAATTGTGTGCAGTTGATGTGGCTGTTTATGTTACTCTACATGTTTTTGCCCTAAATAGTCTAGAGGGAGGTGCTTTATAAGTAAGCACAACACTCACCTGAGTGATTCTGTGGTTCTTTCAATCTACAAGTCCATCACTTAGGATGCCTCATGAAAGGTGATTGGAAAAACCAAAATAATGTCATATGTCAAACAAAAATCCTAGATCAAGTTTAGAGCCTCATTCCTTACAAAGTATTACAACTAAGTGTAATGGCATTTGACAATATTGACTTTTCTTATATGACTTCTTTCGGCTAACTCAGCATTCTGAAAAAACAAATAGGGTTCTCTCTTTGTGATTGAAAGGGTTAAATAGTACCAATTCATTACCACTCACAAAAGGATTTATTTTCTTCTCATAAATCAGTTTTATTCCACATTTTTATTATTCCCTTGGGTCAGCTGCACCAATTGAAATCAATACAAGTGCAAGTGACACAATCAATCTAGATATTTGATTATGGATTTGAGACTCCAAGTTCTGCTCTGTGTGTTTAGCTAGTTTCCTTCTGATAGTGTCCCTAGAGAATGGAAAATTCTTATTGGCATCCATGAATTATGGGCATAGATTCAGAAACCAGATACTGTGATAATCTCCATTTATGTACTGCTGCAGCTAGAGAAAGAATGTTCTAACCATGGAGAGGCATACTTGAAAGTTTTAAAGCTAACTGTTTCTGAATTTTTTTAAGTGTATAAAATCCCTCATGAAATAAACTTGATAAAGTCTCATCATTTGTCTATAAAACCCCTCCAACAAAGGGGATGAACTCAGTAACTATATGCTCTGTCATCAGATTAAGATTGCAAGTGCAGCAAATGCTTTTGCTATTTGACGTCTTGTGTACAATGTGATGTTTTGCCACTTGGATTACTAAACTATGCTGGTATACTTCCTCCTGTTTGTATCAGGATAACAGCTCTTGGACACTGGAAACCTCTTTGAAATCTAGAGAAGTTGTTTGTAGTCATAGAATGCTTTCCAGAGTTTATTTTAGATCATGGGCTGTGTTCTTACCACGTGTATCTAAAACACTGAGTACAGTGTGCATTGTGGGGAGGTCCAGGACTGATGCCTCTTGGTGCTCTCGCAGAAAAATTGAGTTACAGTAGAGATGAATATAATTACAGCTGAAATCACTCTTTTAACTGAAAGGTCTAAATGAGACTGACTCAGTTGCAAGACTCATTAAGATGTTTCTGTGTTTATGAGAGAGTAATGAGAAAAACTAAAACAGTAATTCAAATCAAAAAGGTTTCTTCTTGGCAACTTCATCAACAATTACAGGGGTTTCTAAGTTCAAAGCCTCATGGCACTGACCTGAAAGCTCCAAAGGGTAGATGAGACCACACACAGAAGATTCTTTCCTGCCTGCCATCATGACAAAGCCTAATCTTGGCTGCAGTTATTAACCATCCATGGATCTGTGCTAACTTTCTTGTATGAGCTCTCCCATCAAGCTGTGGGCTTTATTCACACTTCAGTCCATAGAATTAATGAGCACATAAATGCACATTACTTAGCATTTGTATCACTAATAATCACTTATTTCAACTGACAGGAGCATGCTTTCATCATAATGATTACCCCTGCTTTGCCTTAGGGTTCTTGGAGTGTTCTGAAAATTTTCATAGAATCATATAACAGCTGAGGTCAGAGAGCACCTCTATGGAACAGCCAGTTCAAGTTCTCTTCTCCAAGCAGGGTTAGTTGGAGCGCATTGCCCAGGATAGTGTCCAATTGGGTTTTGAGTATCACCAAAGTTGGAGACTGAGCACCTTGTTCCAGTGTTTGACTGATGTAGAAGTAAAAGAAAAGTATTTTCTTAGGTTTAAACGGAATTTCTTGTATTTTCTGTATGTACTCATTGCCTTTTGTTCTGCTACTGTATATTGTTGAGAAATGTTTGGCTGCTTTATGCCCTCACAACAGATATTTTTAACATTTTACACATTTTTGAGATCCTTCCTCCTTTTTTTTGAGGCTAAACAACCTCAGTTCTCTCAAAACCCTCTTTGTGTGATATATTCTTCAAGGCTTTAACCATCTTTGCATGGACTCCACTCCAGTAAGTCCAGATCTGTGTTATGCTGGGGATCCTGGAACAGGATGGGCTCTCCAGGTGTGTCTTACCAGGCTGAGAGGAGGAATCCCCTTCCAGTGTCAGTGACAGACCATGTACACATTCTGTACATCTCAAGACAATCCAAGATAGCTCTACCAAATCTGAGTCTAAGAAGACTCTTTGACTGATGACTTGAATACTAGTCAGAAACTGCTAGTCAGAAACTTGGTAATTTTAGATTTCAGATTTTGATCTTATTCTTCAAATATTTTCGATTTTTCAGTTTTAAAACCAAAGGCTTCTTTTAGTTCCCAGGAAAAAGGAAAAATATAAAGTTTTTCAATACAGATAATGTGAAACTCTTATTATTTGCAGGAAAATTAATATTTTGGATTCATAATTTTTCCAGTTTCCCACAGCATTTTTTAATTACCCATTTTGACTCATTCAGCAACTCCTCCTAGCCCATGAGAGTGAAGTTTTCATGTCTTAAGAGAGTCTTTAGGTTTTGGACTCAGTTTGATGGACTGTGACCATGATATGTCCTTAGGAACAATACATCTGTCAGATCAGGAGAAGGGGAACAAATAATCTTTCAAGACATTGAGTCAAAAAATCAGCAGTGTGCTCATCTGAAAAACAGAAACAAATCCTCCAAAACAGAATGCCAATGCATAAAAACCAACCTCATCTCAAAACACAAACCCTCCCCCGCAATAGTTTGTTGAAAAGAGGGGTATGGCATCAAAGCCAAACTATTTCACAAGTCAGTATAACAACTGAGAAGACAATTTGATAACAGTTCATTATTACAGTTCTTAAGAAAAGAGAGTTGCCAATAATGCAAAGGAAATATTTTAGCTGGTTTTCTATCAGGATAAAAAACATATTGGAAAGTGATATTTTTTATTCTGAATACTGTATTAGAAACAATGGGAAAGGAAGAGAAGGAGAGAAGTCTTAGCTGGGAGGAAAGGAGTAGCTTTTGTGAGGCTGAAGAATAGGCAAAACTAATGCGCAAAAGAATGAGTTTAGACAAAGAAGTGTGCATATTCGCAGAATTTCCCCCCCAAAGTTGTGCTGGCAAAGAGTCACAAACTACCTTTGTCTCAGGGACTGAAACGGGTGCCAATGAGGATGAGTTCTGGGGAAAAGGGCCGAAAAACTGGTATCTTGTTTCATTTATATTTTGCTATTCTGATCTCATATTAACTTTTTCTGTGGCCCAAGATAAAAAGCATAACCTCTGTATGCTCACAGTCATGTAAAGCAGGCATAAGAACAACTGTAACTGTTTGCAATAGTTAACAGAGTAATCTTTGTATAGGTCCTTATAACAACTGTTCCTTGAGCTGGACTTCTGCTACCTTTAGTCTTTGAGTATTCTTCTACAGTGGTAGTAGTTCTGCTTCTTTCTGCTTCAAAACTGTGGGGCAACATGTTCTGTAATGTAAAAAAAAGTTATCAGGACAGAATGGAACTGTATGTAAAGTATGGATTGGCATTAATCACAAATTCAGTGATACTAATAAAATGACTTGCTGTTTGCCCACACTTGTGAAATATGTGTCTTTCTCTGTTTAATGCATAAAAAGGAAACATCTCAATTTATTACCTTTTTCCCTAAGAACATTAATTTGATCCAGATGAAAAGAGTACCTTTAAATGTGCCAGATTTGGTGGGGGGGGTGGGAATTTTTTTAAATGTGAGATGAATGTATTTAATTTGTATTATTTCTTTGCCATGAGAATGATTTCATGTTGTACCATTTCCTACGCTCCTGACAACCTTTGTCACATGAATAAGATATCAGGATGCTAATGACTAATATACAGTATTCTGTGTCTGCTGATGCTATACTGTACTGCT
>JAHLSL010000010.1:10760018-10787518 GCA_025920805.1 Petroica traversi
AGAAGAAATGGAAAAAGTGAGGCCTCATCCACTTATACTCACAAATCGTGTCTGAACTGAGGCAGTCTGGGCAGGAATGGCACAGAATAATATGACAGGGTTATCTCTGCATCGCCTTCTGTCAGACTGAACCTACCTGTCTGCATTTTCCAGCCCACTGAAAGCAAAGTTTGGGCTGCGAGAAGTGGCAAAGCTGCATATTGCAAGTCAGCCACAGCAAGACCTGCATTTTAAAAATGTTCTTCAAATATTTTACTTGCCAGCAGCAGTAAGTTTCTTGGCTGGGAATTGGGAAAACACCTTTTGTCTGTGTAAAATTTGGTTTAGAATACTTGCAAGTACTCCTTTGCTTTTTATTAGAAGCAATGAAAAAATTTTGAGCTGCTATGTTGTCTCTCTTTGTAAATTTGCAAGTTCATTTTTGAGCTGAATAAAGTGGTTATGTAATTACATAATTCTCCTAATTATTGAGTAATTATATACTTCTTATAATTGCCGAGTAATCACTCTGCTATAACTAGAATTTAATGTTACAACTAATTGTATAATTACTGTATATTAATGTTGTTATCCAGGCAACTTGGAATAGAGTGTTATCCTTTTAATTCATTTTCTGTTACTTGAAACTGTATTTTTAAAATATAGTATAGTTAGCCATTGGGAGAAAGATTAATAACAGAATAAAAATATCAGCAGAGGAAGTACCTGGCTTCCTTCCAGGCTCACGTGGATGAAATGAAAATATTAACAGCTTAAAAGTGTACTGTTGATAGAAAAAGTTTCATTTTTACGTGAATTTGGCATATATAAATTGCTGTTAGACAAATTCCTTTTATACTTGAATTTTGACTCTATTCTATGTGCTGATCTGTTCACACACTGTTTTAAACTTTCCTACACATTGGAGGTGAAACGTTTGAAAAATTTCCACAGCCAACGGAGTCCTTAAGTGTTTCATGTCTCTAGGACTTTAAGAATGTATGTGTCAAATGCTGTTGCATGCTCTTCACAAATAATAACTCACAAATATCACAAAAACTGTGATAGATAATAGGAGGAGTGTGCTTGGTTGGATTGTATCTTCTCCCAAATCACACAAAGGGACAGTTTCACAAAGGTGCAGAAGGAGGGTTTGATACACAATTTAAAAGTTGAGATCAAGAAATGCAGATGCATTTTTCTAGTACTGATTGAATAGCCTGGTTACATAAGACAGAATAACTTTGCTTCTGCAGGATTCTGTATGTGGAATGTGCAAAATGTGGTTCTTCTTGCATTCTTTGCCTCCATTGCTGTACTTAAAACAGAGTAACTCAGATAAACTTCAGTGAAGTCCAAAGTAAATCCATCAAGCTTCATGAACTCATTCTACCTTCATGCTACTGTAGTCTGTTTGGGTGGTCGGGTGCTATGGCAGGGTGCAGTCCAGGTAGGATTTGAGCAGTGAGGAACTAGGCTACAAGGCAGATTTATAAAAAAAGGTTTTAAAAAACTGTTCCCCTCAGTTCAGAAACAGCAAAATAAAGAAAGGATTTGGGTTTGTGCCATAAGTGAACCAAATTGTTGACAGGAAGCCCAAAATTAGAGGAAAATCCAGATAACTGGTCCATGGTAAAATGTAATGTGAGCATGACTGAAATGTACTGTAAATTCACCTTAATGCACATCACAGAAATATAGAATATTTGAAAATTTTTTTTCTGATTTATTAGCATTTCAGTTTTAATTGTTCATTTGAAACTTGCCTCAAAATGAGTAAGTCCAATGAGTGTCCCTTAAAAATTAATTAAAAGGTTGTTTTTCCTAGGTTTTTCATGATTCTGTCTTATTTAGATTTAGTAGAGGACTCAGATGTAAATATTGAATCTTCTATCTGTGAAAATGTCTTAACTGATTTACAATATTTTTATAGTTGTAGTCTGTTTCATCTCATTCTCATACCTGTGGTCTTAGACTTCTGTGATTCTATAGTTGTTTGTAATACAAAGTTTTCATTGACTTCAGTGTGAGAGCTCTCCATGGAATGATGGATAGTAGTAATAATACTAATTGTTTATATAGCACTTCATATATTCAAACATGTAAGATGATATTTAAATGAGTCAGCTTGGCTCTCAGACGGACATCTTCCGTAAGTCAAAAACCATGTTACTTATAATATAATTAGTTATTTTGTAACCTAACTAGGTATTTTGGAAAGGGTTTTTTATTATTTTTGTAAGTTAGAATATTGTCTTATCTTAAGTTTGAGATCTTAAAAGTGTTGCAAAGGACATGTAGGTTGCTGTGGTGTCCTCTGATGATTTCAGCTGATAAACTGAGCACTTCCAATCCTTGTTTTGTCTTTGAGAGGACTTCAGGCTGTGCTTTAAAGCTTGTGTTGCTGCAGATGACTGTTTGTTACGCATGCAATGGAATTGGCTTATCAACTCCTGAGTTAAGCATTTTTCTAGTGAATTCAAAAGGTCTTGCCAGTCTTTCATGGGTATAAGAATTATCATTAATGTTCGGAATCTGCAGTTATCATACAACTGTTCTGGAACTTCTGTTTGCAGTATATAGCAATCAGCTTTACAAGTGATTGGTTCATGTATTGGTTTGTTTGTTTCCCAAAATTTACAAATACCACAAACTGTTAGCAAAAGGAGGAGAAATTATGGATAAAATTTTTCTTCCCAAAAGACCAAAATTTTATGTGTATTACGGTTGTAAATGGCAACTCTTCATTTGAGTATAAATAATACTTGGTTCATAAAGACAGTGAATTGTAGCAGATGCAAGGTCTAACATTTGTTCTTTCCCTCCCCCTCCTGTTTTTCCATAACAGATAATGCTAATTATTCTATTGAAAATGATACTCGGATGTTGTGCAGCAGCAAGGAATTCAATGTATGGGTACCCATTAAAGGACTGATTCCATTTTCTACCTACACAGTACAAGTGAATGCGTCCAACAGCCAGGGCAGCTTGATAAGTGATGCTATAACCATAGTCATGCCTCCAGGAGGTAAGTATGAAAAAGTGCTTTTTCTGTGCATGTAACAATTACACAAACACTGTGTTCAACAAAATGTTATTTATTATCACAGCTGAGGACTGAAGTTCAGAAGAATATGTTTGCATTAGTAGTTTTTACTCACAAAATTGTTCATTTTGGCTTCTAATTTGTCACATTGTTCAACTTAAAAAGTAGAAAATGAAAATGCATAGTTGTGTAGTTAGCATATTATGAAGGTGAGAAGTACATTATGTACTTCATTTTTTTCCCTGAATGGTGGTGTATTCTGGCATGGACAGCTAATCTGGCCCAAGAATATGGAGAGAATCACCTGCATTTTGTAATCTGTTTTAGAGCAGAAGTTATAAGTGCTGACAAGAAACACTTGCTGGATAGACTTAGAGAATTTGTTTAATAATAGTAATATATTGGCAATATATTGAGCCAGAATACACAAAATAATGTCTCTGTAAGAAAGTCAATTACAGTGTGCTGATTTACAGTGAATTAGGCTGTAAGCCATTCTGGATATTATCTTCGTAACAATTTGGAATAAGAGAATTGAGCAAATATGCCCTAAACATTGTGCAATGATTTTTTTTGGTGGCTTTGTTATTGCTTGGGTTTTTTTCAAGAATTCTTACATTTATAGCTGATGTAGATGTGTTACTTTCACATTTTCTTTTCATGGATACCATAGCTAATTAGTTTTTATTAAATACACGTCAATGGGTACGATTACTTTAAAGCAATTTTGAATTTTTAAGTGAGAGTCCAACAACACTTATTTTTAAGAGATTTGTGGTGTAGCTGTTGAGCAAGAACATGTGTAGAAGACATGTATAAAATTTGAAAATACAAGCAAAAAAAAAATTAAAAACAACTCAAAAACACAAACTTGGAACAATTTTGGTGCAAACAGATGGATTGTGTTTGGGGACTTCAGAAAAGTAAGTAACTACAGTACAGAGTTTTTAAGGCAGATTACCAAAGAGTAAGGAAAAAGTCAATTCCTAGTGCATTTATACTTTTCCAGTCTGATTATCACGTTCCACCTACTAGTAACAAATATATATTCTCATATAATAAAAAAACTGCATCTGAGTTTTACTGCTCTTTTAAGACTGAGCAGTAAGACACTGATATTTTTAACTCCAGTGTCCCATTCCAGTTTTGTTTAGCAAAATTTGGTAGTGAAAATTTCATCAAATGACAAAGTAAAGGATCTTTAAAGATAAGCAAGGATGTGCACAAGTTTATGACAGCCATTAAGGTACACTTTCTTTCATCATTAGATTGTTGTTGATTACAATTAGAAAACTTATAGCTTTGAAGTTATCTTTTTTATGACCTTGTGGTAGTTTAAAAGCAATACCTCATTGGTTAAATAGGTTTTAGTTCATGCTTCCTTTTAGTTAATGATCTGAAAACATATTATCCTGATTTACACATAAAATCATGCTGAAAAGCATGTGGCATTCACTAGGATATGTTTGTTTAAGTAGAATTAAATTAGCAGTGAGAGTTATTAAAGAAATCTTCCATACTGTTGTCCAGTGGACTGTGATCTATAGAGAAATGAATAATAACTGAAGCAGTGCATATGAGAGAAGTGCTCCCTCACACACTGTATTTTCACTCTGTGTGTACACATGCACAGACACATGTGTGTATCTAGGGCAATATATGTTTGCTTTCCTATGATGTATATTATAATATGAGTCTTTGAATGTTATACAATTCCATTGCATGCTAAATTATGAGTATAATGGTAATTTTACACTGGGCAGTATCCAGTGCCTTCACACTTTCTAAATCACTAAATGAAATCTAAACGCTACTGAAATAAAAAGAAATTTTATTTTTTACTTCTGTGGCCAAGATTTCACTTAGACAGAAGTTTTGTTTGATCAAAAAGTAAAGAAAGTCTGATTATGAGCAAAAGCACAGCCTTTTAGTGGGTGTTGAAATGTAGCATTCTCTTTTCGAGGATAGTGACAAAGTACTATTTAAGACATCTACATTGTGGGTAGTAGTTGGGGCTTAATGGAAGATTGTGTACAAGGGAGAGTGATAGAGGACAACAGAGAATTTGAATTTGAAGTTATTGCTGATCACTGTTTTACAATTAGGATACTTTTTTTTTTCCCACATGCATTCCTTTTGTTCCTTTTTTTTTAGCTTGAAAAACACATTACACACAGTATAAAACACACCAAATCCTTAGTGTTACCTCATTCGATATATCTTAATTTCTTATCACGCTGATTTGCCATGTTCAAAGTCAACACTTAAAAAAACCCACTATCTTAGAAATAAGGAATTTATTTTATCTAAGCTCTCGACTAAAATTGCAGTGCAAGTTCAACAGTTCTTGGAAAGATTAAGAAAATAAAAACTGAATCCAAATGTTAATCCATAAATATGAAACTTTCTTTTGACCCTTACCTTACAGTGGTCTGGAGTTACTAATGGGGTTAGGATTTCAACTCTTAATGGGACTTGGTGCATTAGTGTTTGGTATGCATGGAATTCAGCATTCAGTTTAATAAGTGGTTGACATTGGTGATGTCCCTTAATTTGCTTAAATCTAATTGGCTCTTTTATCAGTCAAACCTGTATGGATTGGCAATTGATCAGAAAGGGTCAGCCATGACTGTGCATGTACTTAAATGCTGGAACCACCAGTTAAAGTCACTGTTGCATAATAAGAAGCTGAAACCATGAGAACAAATGATCTTCTGAGTCGAAAAGCAAAAGAAAGCAGAGAAGTTTTTCAGGATGTTCAAGTTCAGAACAAAGGCATTATGGAGTATATAAATTTTAAATACACTGCTTTTTGCCTCAAGACTTAAAGCTTTTTTTTTTTTTCAGATGAACTGAAATCTTGTCTGAAACTGTCTTTGTTACATCAAAGAACTGCATAGAAAGCTAAAAGAGATTGAAGAAGCATAAAAGGGCATAGTTTAAAATTATTAGTGACAAATTTCATACTGCAGAGGTAGAAGTAAATTTTTTTCAGTTTTATATTTTTTTTCCAAAAATAATAAATTTGTTCTATTTATCTTATCCTAAACTGCTTTGGTAGAGGCTGTAAAAAAAAATTTACTAGCCTGTGCTTCACATTAATGTGAGGATGCCAGCCAGTAAAAGATCTGGAAAACAAATAGTTTTAGAATCAATTTAATTAGATAAATGAATTGAAGTGATAGAGAGGATGTAAAATGACAAAATTCTGGGATAAAATCTTTTGCTCTTGGTTATACATTTTTCTCCTCAGTGAGTGCTATTCCTGATGTAGTGGCACATAGAAGACCCCATTATTTTAGAATTGCTTTGTAATAAGGCATGGTGAGCTAGCAGAAAGGAGATTTGCAATCACTGCTGATAATAGCTTATAATCTAGCTAAATCCATTTATTCCCTTCCTCTGGCCACCAAAGCCTGAGTATGGAAGGGAATGGGAAGAAGATGGATTATGTTGAAAAAGAAGGACAGGTTGCTGCTCTGATGGGAAGCAGGAAGGTGGATGCTCAATCATCACTTACAAAGCAGGACAAAGAACAGGATTTTCAAGTCATGACAAGACGTCTGAAGACAGTTGAGGGTGGTAATTCTGTATCACATTGCAGAGCTGACTCCCTGTGAATTCTTATACTGGGAGTTACAAACCTCAGTGCTGATTTATCTACAGAAAAGAGCCTCAAAGAATTGATACATACTTATGTGTAAAACATAAAAGGAAAGGTGCTCCAAAAAAAAATCTGCCTGAGCAGTGAAGTGCCTCTTTAAACTCTGCTGTAATTTATTATGTTGTTCGATTATGTGTGCTGCTCGAGATTTGTACAACACAGAAATGTCTAGCAGGGAAAGGTGTAAGATTTTGCCTTAGACCCTTAAGCCCCTGCCCCTTGCTGATCCATTGTTTCTGTGTGGAATACCTCATGCCTCTCTGCCTGGGCTTGTTCTCAGCAGCAAAACTTGAGCCTGAATACCTGTAGCTGTTGATGTTTGTTCAATAGGTGCAGGAGATGGTGTCCTGCAACCAGAGGATTTCAGTCGCTGTTAGTTTCAGTCACAACACCTCGGAGACTGGATATTGAACTTCATCCTAAGACCACTGATCTAATTATGCAAACAAGTAGGAACCACATCATACAACTTATATTCACATCTGAAAGTATTTGCTCATACAAGTTGATCAGTGAAGCCAGCAGGCCTCTTTAGAGGAATGAATATTCAATAAACAAAGCAAACTAATGCTAAATCAGAATTATTCAGGAAGAAAAATCAAATGTGCTAGAGTTTTCCCTGTGAGACTGATCTGTTTTCCCATTTTTCCTAGTATCACATTGAGTCACACCATGAAATTTGTTTTGAAGGAATGTCCTTTGCTTCAAATTTCAGGTATTTGAGACATGACTTTTGTCTCTCTCTTTTTCTTCTCCTTCGTCTCCTTTTCCTCTCTCTCCCTTCTCTTTTTAGAGAGAAGTCCAAGAGGAAGAATCCAAGAGAGAGGATTCTTTTTGTTCTATATCTTCTGTTAACAGAAAGTTTAGTTAAAAATTGTGACCATATCTTTTCTAGAGGAAGTTTGAAACACCAGGATAGAGTAGGGAGGGGTGAAGGGCTCTCCTGCATACCTCATCAGTGACCTAGCTAATTACAGTATCAGTAACAAGCTGTGTAAATTATCCATTCCAGTTCCTTTTGTCCAGAAAGATGATTTCATGGGGACATAAAGGTAGGAATACAGAAGTGCTTGTGTGAAAAACTGGAAGTTGTTCTACTGAAAGAGTAATTCTTCTCTAATCTCTGCAGTATTGAATTGATTGTAATTTTCATTAGTGCTTTCTTTTTTTACTCCCCTCTCCCAGGCTGTTCAGCACACCTTTCAGTGAGCTTGTATGCTGTCCATTCTTTATTTTGGGTGGGTGGTTTGGCAAGAGATGAAATAAACAAGTCTCGTTCCTGAACAGTTGCGTCTTCAAACTCTGGCAATGGGAGGCACAGAGGTGCCCTCTTTGCTGCTCACTTTCCTAAATTGCAGCCAGTTGGGGCTCAGCCTAACCCCACATATCATAAAGGTTGTTTTAAATTGAAGTTCAGTGTAAATCCCTGCTCATAAAACTGGGGAGTTTTTCCAGCAGGCAATAACACTTTGTGTCCTTTTCTTCTGATTGCCTCCTTCTCTTTGCCTTTGCATCCTGTGCTTTTGGGCTGGGCAGATCTCCCATAGTTCCAGCTCTGCTCTTTCTGTGCTTGAAACACAGGGCACCTGTATTTATCAGCTCCTCAGTTCCTTTGTCTCTTTTAAAGCAGCAGGAAACAACTGGGACAAGAAGATCAAAACAGCAATTTTAGTTGCCTGGAAGAACATGGATGTGTTTGCTTGCTTAGGGAGAGTCAGATGACACAGTGAAAATTTGCAACAGCTAATTGATCATCTATAAGCAGGCAGTTAACCTCACTGAAGAGGTCTCTCTCAGGTCTTTCCAAAACCTTAGTCCCAGCATGAGATCCAGTCTGTACTTAAGACCTCTTAGAAGAAATCTGTGCTTGGGAAGAAATTTGTGCTGAAAAACTATGGCTTGATTTTACTTCAGAAATACAGGTGAATACATAAAAATGGGGTAAATGGGCTGTTGTGGAATTTAGAGTTAGATCACTGTTTAAAACTATTACCTACCATCACTATTTCAGACCAATTTCAATTTTACACAAAAAAGCACACAATTTAGATGAAGTGAGCAATTTTTATATAATCTCAAGCTTATTCATGCTTGGGGTATTTTTAATTTTGATTTTTCTTTTCATTCGGAGCAAGTCTGAACTAGATTTTTCAGTACTGTAACTAAAGTCAGCATTCTTTGTGTGATAAGTTAGGTTCTGTTGAAAGAATTCTACAATAAAATGCTGTTGAAATTCCTGGTGAAAATGTACAGAAGACATTTGAAAAATCACAGGGTGAATTTTGTCTTTAAAACTATTTTCTAGATGTGTGTAAGTACTAGGAATTGGATCAATTCTTGTGTTACTTTGCTGCTAAGATTTGCACTGCTTTTCTAAAAAGCTCATGTTTTTATACTTTCTTTTTTTGACAACTCCTGCCCCTATAGGTTTTGGAATAAAATTTCATTTTTATTAACTGTCAGCAAAAGCAAATATATATGAGTTGGTTTTTTGTTCATTGGTTTTCTGGGGGCTTTTTAGTCATGTCATTCTGTATTTTTTGCAATTGAACACCTAGATTATGGAAGTTGGCCTGGTGATCATAAAGCATTTCATTAAAATGGCAAGGTTTGAAGATTTCAGCCACTTTGCACAGGTGAGGAAGTTTTGAAGTTCCTCTGCCTGCAATGAACTCTGTACCCCTCTAGCAAAATTCTATCACCCTGTTGTATATCTGGCACGTTTCCATATTAGGGGAAAAAAAAAGCTTCATGGGGGGAAAAATTAAGGGGTTTTTAAAGACCTTGCTGAGGTATAAATGTAAAGGGAAACAAATTGCTGGTTTTTTCTTCTCTTTATCTAGGGACAAGGTCAGAGATGGCTGTAAAAGTGGGGTTTTTCTGTTTGTTTTTTGTTTTGGTTTGTTTTTTTTTTTTTTTTTTTTGCACTCGTTCTATTTACATTTAAAAATTGCTCTTAGAAACTCCATTTTGGCAGTTTTTTCTGTAGTTTGGAAGAGGATCTGAAATTGAATTTAAAATATCTGAAACTTTACATCTGAATTCCTAAAACACTTTGCAGAAATTATGTAATTTTCCCTCATATAGCTAATTATTTGTATTGGTAATGCTTTAAGTTTGACTTTTCCCCACTTTTTCTTAGTGTAACACTCCTCGTTCTGTTACATCTATGTCATTATCTTTAGGTTAGCTGGCTGAGTAGATAAGGAGAAATAAGCTTGTCTAAAAAGGCAGAAATGGAGAGAAAATGGAAGTTGAGTGAGAATAAGTGACTGGAGTCACTTCTCTTCTGGTGTTCTATAAAACAGTGTTGGTGTGTGCTGTCCTCTTTCTTTCAACAAAGGCAACTATAAGAGTCTATAGCCCTTA
The DNA here is from genome assembly GCA_025920805.1 of Petroica traversi. Taxonomy (NCBI): domain Eukaryota; kingdom Metazoa; phylum Chordata; class Aves; order Passeriformes; family Petroicidae; genus Petroica; species Petroica traversi. The sequence goes on from JAHLSL010000010.1 coordinate 10,770,077, forward strand.
ATGGTTGATTCCTGGCATTTGGCAGCCTTTTCCTCACTGTTCTTTGCTTTCTGAATGTTATTTTTGTGTCTGCATGCATGTGCAAGTGCACACACATTGAACTGCTGTATTAGTATATGCATGTTCATGTATACATGACTGACTGCCTTTTATTACCTCTGGATCTCTATGCAGATCATGCTTATTCCTCTGACAAAGAAATACTATACTCTTAGATTAATTCCAGCTGAGTAAAAAGAGAAAGGGAATTAATGTATTTCATGTTGCAGGGGGATATATTCAGTATTGAGTTATATTAATCCTTACTGTTTATATACTGACCTATTTACGTTTATGGTTGTTAAAAATATATCAGCTAATTCATGTTTCTGGTAGGCTTCTCAGGTGACTGAGGATTGCTATTCCTATTTTACAGGCAGAGAGAAACGGAGGCATGTGTTAGCAATGGAAGGAAAAGAAAATATTATGTTCCTCTTCATACTGAAGAGAATAATAAACGTCACAAAGTCTGTCAGCCTTTCTTTTTGTCTCTTAGCTTAGGCTGGGGGATTGCCTCTCTGTGAAAAGTGTCACCACACTTTATGCAGCCAGCATGTACATAGAAAATGAATGCATTCTGGTTGACCAATTTTACATTATCTAAACATTTTTTAATAATAAATATATAAAGAAAAGTAGTTGAGTAATTGAAGAAATGGCATTATATAAAGAAAACATACTTCTCTTTTTTCTGTTTTTCTTTATATTGAAGTTGTGAGTGCTCTTACATAGTAAGTAGCCTGTTTGAGAGGGTTGTTCATAAGAGATTCATATTGCTGTCCAAAATACTCAACTGATTGTTGTAATCTGAATTAATCAGCTGTAAATTTTCTGTGTTGAGGATTTAGCCCCATGTATTAAAAATTAACGAAGGAGAGGAGGTTTCCTCTGGCTCTTTATATTTTGTCAAAAGATTGAAGAAAGTCTGTATTTTAGAGAGTAGGTATTGCTGAGGTATTTAGTTTACTTCAACTTGTGATGAATAGTGCATGTATTTTGGGGTAAATGTTCTGAAGTGTCTTGTGGCACAGAAGGCAAAACACATTCGGCCTGGTTTGGGTTTGAATAAAGCACGACGGTGTTACAAAGACTTATTCAATTAGGCTTCCTGATTTTGAACAAGATGACAGTAGTCAAGGTCTTTTCAGTAAAAATACTTGTGAACAGATCATTCATTGTTGTATATAGGCACACTACCACCAATTCCAGTGGATTTATGTGTTCTTCAGTATTATCTAAGGAAATGAAGCTCAGAGATAATTCATATAAATGTTTTATTTGTTAGAAGTGTCTAGAACAGGGAAATAACTTATGAGTAACTACTTTATAATACTGTATGAACATTCCTTTGTGGATAGCTTTGCTATAAAAGGTTGTAATCCTTTTACCCTGTTCAGCAGAGAAGTCAGCTGTATATTTTGAATAGATAATTTCTGTGTGGGAATAGTCTTGCCTGAGTTGCTTTTTATTCACCCTAAATATTGCATATTTTCCTTCAGTATATAACACCTAGATCTTATTTCCATCAATAGAAATGCTTTTTTTAGTGGGAAGCCAATCTATAAAAACAGACAGGGATTTTTGCCACAGTTAGGTGGCACAGTTAGGGTACCTTTCTATCCTGTTGAAACTGTGCAGTTGGGTGTAGGGGAAAGTCTCATTTATTGGGGGAAAAGAGAGAGGTGCTCTTGTAACCCAGGGCTGATGACACTTCTCAGGCTGGGCTGAGGGAGCGTGCACAACAGCAGCACAGAGGGTAAGAGGAGAACGTGCCGAGTTCTGGGCATTCATGGCTGTGAATGTATGTTCATCAGTCTTGTTAATCAGTGCTGATGCTCAGCATGAGCATCAAAATGTGATCCTATTGCTATTTTCTAATACAGCTTAATTTATTGATACTGCAGCCGTTGGGCTGGACTGTAACGTGAAGTGACAGCCATAGCATTGCAGTTGGCATTTGAAAGAGTGATAAGAATTCTTGTTTACTCTGTAAATGTGGTGGTTCAGATTTGTCAGCCTTGGCCTCATGTGTTACATAAGAGAATAATACGCAGTGTTTTGCCATTATTTTTCCTAATTATATCAGTTTTATTTCCAGAACTAAATTTTTGATTTTCTCTACACCACTGTACAGATTAACCCCTGAGAGTTTTTCACATTGATCAATGGCAGAATTTGGTTATATAGGAAAAAACACTCCATACTAGTAATGATGACAGATACAATTAAATTAATTCTTTGCTGTCTCCTTTGATGTACACAGATTTTCCTCGTTAATATTGATGGACTTCACACCCCCAAGCTGGGGGGGGGGCCCCCCCACAAAGCCCCTGAATGTTTTATTTTGGTTTTTGTGGAGCTGACTATATCACTTTATGTTTAAATGTAAGGAAAGCTGTTGACAGTTTTGATATATTAAATTATAACTGAGATCTAATCCAAGGATCAAAGATGCTCTTTGGGAGACATCCCTTTACAGGTAGGAAAAATCATTACCTTTTTTCCCAGTCTCATATATTTGTACTGTATGTCTTGGAATATCATTCCCTACAGTTTCTGAATCTTGATGTTTAATTTAATGCAAAGGTCTTTGAGCAGCACAATGGGAGGGGGGCTTCTATTAGTGAAACCTCGTAGAAGGAAATTGAAATGTACATGTTTTTTCTCATTTATCAAAGAAGTGCAAAAATCTAAACTGACATTTTATATCAAATGAATTATGAACTGTGTACCTCGTACCTAAGGGAACAACAACTAAATTAGACTTTTGTTAAAAAGAGAGAGAGAGAATAAAAATAGGCTTTTAATAAAATATACAGTCATTTTTGGTATTTTGTGTGAATCTGACATATACTGTACTTTGCAGAAGAAAACTAGAGTATTGACTACTTCAAAGTCTGTGTGCCTTGAATGCCATAGAGTGAATTGAGAAGCAGGTTAAGATGACATACAAACCAGAGTTTCTACTTAATGGATATTGTTGCTTTGATATTTTTGTTTTCAGCCTTGTCCAACTCAGGTGAACAGGAAAAGTTCATATGCTTTTTAATAACGTGGAGATTGGAGCAAAATAGTATGTTTTGTTGGGGGGGGGTGGGGTTTGTTAGTTGTTTTTTTTAAAACTTCCTTTTGTGAGAATATGGTTGCTACAAAAATAGACTTCCAAGGAGCAAAATTTTACAAGACACTTGATAAAACCTTAAGAAGTAAATTTTGAAAGAATTAATGTACTTGGTATTCTACCAGCATGACTTCTACTCTCTTTAGGTGAAAAACATTTCTTGCAAGCAAAGACAAGACTCCCAGTCTGTAAAGTTAAAGTTTTTGACTCCTTTTGACAATGAGTCAAAGTCTTTTTGTGATTGCTATATATATCATAAAGAATTAAGTAGTAGCTGTGAACAAAAGCCACCTCTGTTGCCCTGATTACTAGGAGCAGAAATTTTAGGGGACCTCTTTCCCTCCTCTTTCCACAAGTAAGGAAAGAATTTGAGAGGAAGAAAGTCTGCTCTGACTGCAGTTGTTTTAGGGCCTAAAGGCAGTCCAGTGACCTGGATCTCACAGATATCTGAAGGATATTCAAGATAAAATAAGACTGCACCACCCACTGTACATAGTGGCTCCCTAATACCAGCTAATCTGTCATCTTGTCATATCCATTTTCTATTTATGGGCACTCTCAAGCTTGGTTTCCATCAGAAGTGGTAGTATTTCACACCATCCATTATGTACGATAGAGAAATTTATGGATTAAAAATAACTACAGGTAATTTTATTGCAAAGCTAATTTATTTGCACCCCTGCATTGTTCTCCAGTCTGTACATACAGGGATGTATAAACTGAGGCTTCTGTCAAAATGCACATGAACTGGTAACACTAGAGTTTTCTACTGACGGGGTGGCCTGTTCTTTAACAGCCCACCAGCACATCCGTACTGCAGGAGTGCCATGTGAAGAGCCTTCTTATTTAATGAGACTTCTTATTTCGTGAGAACATTCGCATATTTTTTTACAGTATACCACTTTCTTTACTATTCAGTTGAGGTTGCTGTATTTTCTTAGTTTCTTTTGTCACATTGGATGGAAATATAAAATCATTTAGGTTGAAAAAGACCTTTAAGGTCACCAAAACCAACCATTAACCTTACATGACCAGGCCCACCACTTATCCATGTCCCTAAGCACCACATCTGCACACCTTTTAAATAATTCCAGGGATGGTGACTCCGCTTCTTCCCTGGGCAGTCTGTTCCAGTGCTTGACAACCCTGTATAGCTAATAATCATTTGCAGAAGCCATGTCCACTTGATGCTTTCTGGATCTGAGTATTCAGTGTTACCCTTCTTCCTTCAGTCATAGAATAAATCAGTATTAAAAATTAATTTTTAACAAGATTAGGCTTCAAAATTATGCATTTTCATCTTGTAACATCACCACCTCTGTGCTTTTTCCTTTTTCTTTTATCTTTCTCTTCTTCTGTGATGTTAGAATCCCCTTCAGAGAATTATTAGGCTGAAAAAGAGCTGATAAATCAGCTTGTGCCATCTTCTTTCCTCAAAACTATAAGCTATCTAATTTTTGGTTAGCATTTGTTTAGTCTGATGGTGATGTGAAGAAATTCTTGCAGAAGTTTAATCTCATTGCTGTGTGTCCTGGGAAACATTCTCTGTCTTTGCAAAATTTCTGTAAAGTTAAAGATTCCAATGTGTCTCTCCTTATTGTTCTTTTAACCACATAGGTTTTAACTTTCTTCACCATTTTTTTCCCAAACACAAGTGATAAAATTTGATTTTTTTGTTGCTTTTGGATAGCCTCTGGATTTCCAGAACTATCAAAGAACTGTTTAGTTTCAAAGAAGCAACATGTTTAAAAGCCATCCTGCAGTTGTCTGAAACTGCGGCGTCACGTTAAGAAAGAAATTTTAGTTAGGCAAGAGTCTCCTCGTCACGAATCTAAAGACTCTCACTAGAGATGTTTCCATTGTGGAAGGCACCACTGCCTCTAGTTATAGCTCTCTGATGCCAGAGATTAATTATAAAGAAAGCTGTAAGATTTTGAAGATGATGTCAAATTCTGTAACCTTTTTGCGTTAAAAAAAAACCCAGAAGAACCCAAAACCGCTAAACAACCAACTACAAAAAAAGTATAGTAATAATAATAATAGTAATAGTAATTCTGCATTCCCAAAAAACCTCCTGAATTTAAACTTCATGCAGGAAGCTGAAGTTGTTGCATGAGGGTAGACAAGATCTTGCTCCCTCTGCTCTTGCCACATCTGTCCCCTAAGTTAAAACAGGCAGTTTCTTAAAGCTATTTCACAGAGATATTTCATTTTCTAGTAGCCAGAGTCAAATTAACCAGCAGAGCTGTTTGTTTAATTGCAGTTTCTGCATGATATTGCAATACAAGTTTTTATGGTTTTCTTCATAGTAGTTTTTAAAAAAATAATTTTGTTGTATGGCAGTTGTTGGCTAACCATCCTTTTGGGCAGTCTGATGAATAATTAGTTTTACGAGGCAGTTATAAATTCTAGCCAATGTCTTTACTACAGGTATTAAAATCATTAATCATCTAATTGCCTATTGGCATTCTTTTGAAGCTCTTAGAGTTTGTAAAGTTCTTGCTGAGTAAGATGGACGAACTCCTACCTAACATGGGGACAGAAGGCAGGTTACTTCTTATGGAAAGTTGAGATGTCCAGTCTGTAAGACATTTTTAGAGTGTTGACCTCAGTGAACTGTAACATTTAGGAAAAGAGCATCTCTTACGCATATTTCCACTTGAGTCCCATGCCCAGGTTGCAGGTGTTGAGGTTGTACATGAAGAAAAGGTCATTAAAAGGAGGGGAAGGTCTAATTGTTCCTGGTGTATTTTTTCCTCAAGCCTGCCTTGGGATTTCAAAAGACAGGTGTCTTAAACTTTGGGTCTGCAGGTCATAGAGTGGAACCCAAGTTGATTTTTAAGGCCCTACTAAAATTATGCTTTGCATCTTACAATACCAAATAATGAAAGTCCAGGAAAATCTGCAGTTAGAGTTTACACATTCAATCCAGATAAATTTTCAAATTTTCTTTCCAAACATCTTATTTTTATTTTTCTGAATTATATTGTGCATTTATATAAGCAAATTAAAGATTAATGCTAAAAGTGAATAGATTTACAAACACACTTCTTTTCAAATGAAATTACTATAACAGCAGAGAGTAGAGGTATAAAACAGGATAGGTCATGAAGAGAGTACAAGATATTTCTGTATCCTATTTATGTTATACTTCTGGAAAGAAAATTTCAGTAATGTGAGGTGTCAACAAATTAGGTCTTACTCTAAGTTTACGAAGGCTTTAAGCTGCTTCTTTATATCTCTCTATTTGCTTTTTGTCAAAACACAGCTTCCTTTCTTCCCAAGATAAATGTGCCAGAGAGGGAAAGCAAGAGAGTCACCATGAACCTCTCACATTGTGTGCTCCAAAGTGCAAGGATGTGCATTGATTGCGGGTGTGTTGTCCTTGCTGTATGCATTATTATTTGAGCTATATCTGCAACTGAAAATAGCCAGCAGTGAAATTATAAAACTAGAAAGAAAGTGCAAGAATTTTCTGTGCATTCTCTAGCCCCTGAGAGTGTGAGAAATAATATGGTTGCACATATATGCTACACGAAAAAATCATAAACAACTCTTATATTTGCAGTATGCTGAGAAGGAAAAATAATGGGGAAAGTTAAAAACCAAACCGTAATAAACTTCAATGAACCTGTGAAGATAAGCAAAAAAAAAAGCAATCTTCTGCTTTGCCAAGAGATAAAGGTTTACAACTAGCATGCTGTTGTAGTGATGACATCATGGTCTTTCTTTGAAATGGAACTAAAACACATGCCCAAGTTGAGAATTATGGGGAATGCAATGACTGGAATTATTTGGACTGAGCAAACAGCTAAATAACAAGCCTACCTGAGAAAATCAGAAGAAACGAACGTCAGTGTGCAGAACATATTGCCATAAAAAGTCCCATAATGAGATGCTCTCAGTATGAGCACCTAAAATAGAAAATGAATCAGGAGTAGCTAAACAAACACTGTAATGAAATAAAGAAATGGGGTTTGTGGATTGAACCTGGAAAAGAGAAAGAGTAGTTATGGCGGCGCAAGTCACTCATCTAAAGGCAGTCTGATTGGAACTTTTCCTTACTCTTTTGGTACAAACACTGGCGAGGCTATTTCCCTCCTCCTGTGTAGTTAAATCCCTGCAGTTATCATGTGCATCCATGTGTATGAAATATATTTTGGTAAGATAAAAATGCTAAACGTTTGATATATGCAGATGAAGCAAATTGTAGAGTTACGTATTCATAGCTCCAAACTCTTCTAGCTGCCTATCTGGAGATACTATTGATACATTGGGGTCAGTATATCTGATCACTGTTAAAAGTGGTGACACTTCACTTAAAATTTGGTGTGAGTTTGCACCAATTTTATTGGTATATGTAATTGAGCTTTGCTGGATTTTCTTCTTCTTATGAAAGACTAATAGTGCAGACATTTTTCTAATGAAATAATTATTTATTGTCCCAATAGAAGTTCACTTTTTTAAAATCCTATTCAAAGTCGTCTGCTTTCAGTTAAAACCTTACGATAAATATAATGAATAGATCTCAAAAAAAATAAGCTTCCAACATGGAATAAACATTTAAGCACAATCATTTTACACAATGCTTGCTGTCCTAAAATAAACAAATACTTACAAAGCTGACTATTTTTGCACATATTGTTTAAGATAAAAAAATTGAAGCAAAAGGTTGAAACGCTTTTCAAAGGCTGCTTAGCACTTTACTGGCTAAAGAGGGATCAGATCTTCCTCAATCCATCTGCATGTACCTGAGTATCTGGAATAAAATATATCATTGTCATCCTGAAACGGTCTTCAGTTTTTATTGTTTTGTGGAACTGTTTATTAATTATTTGATTAGAATTGACATCTGATTAAATATTTTATTCTGCCTTTGTAGTCTCTTGATATACAAAGCATGACTTTCTGCCCTGCTAAGTGAGGATTTACTGGGCTAGATGTTGATTCAGTAGGTTGCAAGTGGAGTGCTTGCCCCCTGAGGGTCATATTAAAGCTTGAGGGGAGATTTTTGAGCAACACTGCATCCTAAAGACGATATATCAAGCTGATAGATACATGGCTCTTCTGTTGAGAAATTTGCAGTAGAATTATTGCTTGTTGCCAGTTATTACTTGGGTAGTAAGGAGTCTCTTGGGGATATGGATTGGATAAAAAGGGTTAAGCTGAGGGAAATGTTACACTGAAGACCTTGGTGATGAGGAATGCTTGAAATAGTCAGAGGATGTTTTGTGTGCAAATTAGAATTACCATTTTGGGAGGTAAGTGCTCTGCCGTTTTAATGAGCAAATCGTGATTAGTTTAATAGAGCACCTTTCTCATTATGACTCAGCAGAGACTTGACAATTTATTTGCTGTACCCTCCTGCCTCCGTGTCCCATTCCTTTGGAGAATACTCACTAGTACATCACTGAGGAAATTCTCTGTGGGCTACAGGAAGCCTTTCAGATAAATACAATTGCTGAATATTGTAACATGTTGGTTTGAAAGTAGTGGACTTGGCTTGTTCTATGGGTCAGCCAACTTTCACAGTAGAGATTTGTCCAAATTTTCTGCTCTTCCCTATGCTGTGCTTTTGTTGGTAGAAGAGATTTGAACATTTAGCTGAGATTACCTACGCCATTAAAATAACATCCACACTGTGGAATTGTTATTGACATTTAGACAGCAACATCTTTGTTTTTTGATGAACATTCCTGTATCTCTACAATAACTGCCTCTATACATACATACAGCTTAATCGGAGCTTTTACTTTGTGGATTTCAGGGAGCTTTACAAAGAAGGATAAGTATTATTATCTCCATTTAACAGATTGGTAAATGAAAGACAAAGGTGAAGTGATGTGTCCTAACAGAACTGCAAATAAATTTAACGCTTTTGCCTCCTCAGTGAGTTGCCTCACACTGTCCCCTGAATAACATGAACTTTGACTTCCTGGCCAAATTACTACATTGGCTAAGTAGATTCATTTTTAGTTGTAGCTTTTTTTGCTGTGTAGAATTGCTGCGTGAACTTAAAAAATTTGTGCATTTTTAACTCCAGAGCGTTTAGTTTAAAATGAGCTAATACCCTGCTTTGAAGGGATATTGACTCTTTCTGTGAATGTCAGCTTAGAAAAACTCTTTAAAACCCTGAACTAAAATTTTTTACTTCAATTGCATCATCTTTCTTGTGCTGTCTCAGTTTGCCTGTTAACAACTTCAGCAATCACCTTATAAAGGATGCCAAAATAATACATTTTTATCTATGAGTACTGTACTTTACATCCATAAGTTTTAAAACCTCTTATTGCACAGCTTAAACCCAACACTGCTTATGTTGCTGCTAAACAGAGCAGTTTAAGGTAAATAAATATGTTCTCCATTTTACTGTGAGAGTGAACATCATGTGCAGAGACATTTAGTGTGCAAATGTTTGGTTTTGATGGCTCAGATGGAGGGATATTGGGACTGTTTAAGTTAAATCAGCCACCTCTGAGATGAGGTGCTCACAAGCTCTTGATTGGCCTTGAAGGTGTTGGCATGGGGTTTGCACACCATGAATCATGATAGTTTCAGAGATTTTCTGGTTTTGGAAAGATTTTCAGGTTTTCTTGGGATTTACTAGACCTTTTTCCTAGATGTAGATAACAGCAGCAGGAACAAACATCCGGACTCAGTCAGGCTGGCTCAAGCTCCCATATTATATGTTTTTGGGTTTTTTTCGCAGTGACAGAGAGTAACAGAAGGGAGTGAGAGATCTGGAGATTCTGTTCTCCTTCTTCTTGTCCTGAAAAAAAACCAGGAGGGCTGTAGTGTTAGGGGCCAACTGTTGGAAGTACCTGATAATAACTCCAGTACTCCAAAAGCCAGCTTTTAGAAAAAAATTTGTATGAGAACTGTCAGACCTTGAAATTAATGTAAAGGGAGCAAGTCTCTTAGGTTGGAGCAAGACATGTTTTGTGCCTTTCCCTGTAAATCAGTTTGGATCTGGAGATAAAAAAATGTTGAAGTGCCCCAGATATAAATATGTATAATTAGACTAAAAATATCTATTAATGTATATATCAGAATAATTAAGAACTGCTACATGTGTCTGATGTCTTTCAGAGTCAATGAATCCTTTCACCTGTCTCAGGGAGAGAATGACTCTGTGTATCACAAAGTCTGTTTCTTCCCTCTTAGTAACCACCTCATATACAGGTGGTCAATGAAAATCATAAAGCTTACTGTAAATTACTGTTTGCTCATCTTAAAACTTACAGTTAAGGCCCTAAGGCTTACAACTGCACTTTAAGTTAGAGATCCATGAGACTGGTTTTCCTCTGATAGAGTCAAGAAGAAAATAACAGCAATGAAAAAGAATTTCTGTTGGAAAGACCAAAGGAAAAAAAGCAAATGGTAACTACTGGACCATGAAAAGCAAAACTATTATACAAGAGTTTAAATGACAAAGGCAGTAACTTTCCAGTATTTTAACTCTAGAAAAGTGCTACAGAGATATGGCTACAGATGTGTTAAATATAAAAGTTACAGATGTGTTTAAATGCAGAAAGTTTCTTCAACAGATTGATTTCTTCTTAAAGAAAAAACCAAGCCATAAACCCACAGGTGTAAATTGACATGGTTTTTTTTACTGCATGCAGTGAAATTTGCAGCAGGTAAAGGTCATTGGTGGTACCATTACTGACACATTTTGATCTGCAGTTCCTTGGACTTCATAAAAATTAATTTCCTTAACAAAACAGTGGCCTAGAGACCGAGACTTCAGCAAATCTATTTTGATTTCTAATTAAAAATGTTCTTAACTTAAAATTTCTTCTGTTTTCTTTTTAAATTATTATTTATTTATAAAGATGAGAAGGTATCTGAATGCTAAAATGTCTGATCAATTTTACTCATGCTGGGTAACATTTCTGTGAGCATTTCCTTAGCTTCTCAGGGTGGCAGAGCTGGGCACAGGGAGAAGTAGATAATATTTGAACAGGTGGTAGAAAATATGTTGCTTCTGAATTACTTTTGGTGTTTGGAGGTTTGCTTTCAGCAAGATGATATTCATGTATTGGAAAGAAGAAAATTAAGAATCAGCATTGTTCAGTAGTGAAAATGTTAAACTAAATGGACCATGTTAACATTACTGTTGATCCTGAGGAACAGTTTTTCCAGTATATGGAGCATTTTGTTTCCACGCGGCATATGTTCTCCATGGTTTTCTCTGCTCTAATTCATCCATGTTTTGCATCAGCTCCAGATGGTGTGATGCCTCCAAGGCTTTCATCTGCCACTCCAACCAGTCTTCAGGTTGTCTGGTCTACACCAGTTCGCAACAACGCCCCGGGCACGCCCAGCTACCGGCTCCAGATGCGGCGGAGGCGTTCTGCTGGTGACATTTTAGAGTACGTAGGGCACAGCAAGGCCACCATCCACTGCTGAGCAAGAAAAGTCCCCTTCCCCTGAACATGGCTCACCTTTACAGTGGCTGGTCTTGTTGCAAGACATTTTACTCTTTCTAGATGTGCTGGGTGTGTTCTGAAGTAACTCGTGCTGTTTTTCTTTGCAGTTTTCTTCCCAGCCCTACTGCTTCCTTACAGCACAGGGTCGGAGACCTGCAGCCCTACACTGAGTATGAGATGAGAGTGGTTGCCTCCAATGGTTATGGCAATGCTTGTAGCAACTGGACTTCAATGACTACAGCAGAGGACAGTAAGCAGTCAGATCTTATTTAACTCCCTTTAGCAGAAAATATAAATAACACTCCAGTTGCCGTTGTACATAATTTAAGCTATCTAACTTTCTCAGTTATATAGCAGTAATGTATTTCTTTCTCTAGTATTAACTTGAAGTAGAAAATCCTGAAGGATCAAGTATCTGGTGTCTTACATATTCTTTTAAAAATATGGATATTTACATTAATATTTTGTGAAGCACTATCTTATTTCTGTGTATAATATCCCTCCAGCAATATATGGTTAGTTTAAGATACACTGGTAAGTACTGCTTTGTAAGTGGTGTTTCTTTATATTCAAGGACTTGATTTTGATTTCAGTCATATCAGAGAAAATAAGTTGAAGTTAATAGTATATGACAGTTGTCTTATCTCTGTGTTGAGAATACTCAAGCTACCACAGAAGTTTTCATTCCCAGTGATCTTTGTTAATTCAAAGTGGTGACCTACTAGTCTGAAATTGGGTTTGTCATTGTCAATCCCATCACTTTCATTGTAAATAGCTGTATGTTCTGCAGACTCACTTCTCACCATTTATTCAACAGTCCCTTAATTTAGCAAATAGCTGTCAGTGTACAGATACAACCAACTGGATAGGACTTTGCACCTGATTCAATATGTAAGCAGAAACATATGATAAAATTTGAGCTTGTTGTTCATAATACACATAGAAAACACACAATTTCCAGCATTTCTTATTAAGAAACTGAGATTTCTTGTGCAAGGTAGCAGGGAATCTAATACTGGATTTAGCAAATATTCAATGCTAGTGACGCAACTTCATTTTAGTCCCTCCTCTAAATGGATAGCTGTCTATGTTGAGAAAACCTTAAGCAGAAAACGTGCTTTCTCACAATTCTAAAACATTTGTTCCTTGAAGCTAAGCAAATTATTCACAACAGAAATTTATCTGATAAATTTATTTAAGCTCCAAGGATATTAATGCTTCTATGAACACACTACCTGTAAGTAAACATAAATTCTGAACTTGATCTTTAGATACCAGAGCTGTGTTATTTCCCTGTAGCAATCCTTGTTGAGATTCAGTTATTTCATTACATTGTTTGATAAAAAAAATGGATATGATATTATTGAACTTGTCTACATTCATAGTCAAAAGGCAAACAGTCTACTATGACTATTTTGTTCAAATTGCAATATTTACTTAGGTCTGATCCGATAGTTCACATAGTGTTTCTTTTCACATAGAAGGAGGACAGAAGACGTTCACTTGTTATTAATATAAAAATTATTTTTGTGCAAAGTAGGCGGTGTGCAATTTTAAAATTGTCTTTTGAGGAGTTAGGGGGAGGATGGAAAACCTACACAGGAGATGCATTCCTGTATAGTCTTCTTGAACATAAAAATAGCTCACTTGCTGCATGGAACTTGGATGGTTTTTGTGCATTAAGATGAAATGCTACGCTTTGCAAAATCTGACTGCAAATATGCCTTGGATTGGTGTGGAACATATGGTGGCAAAGGAAACTTAAGATCAAGAATATCAAAATATAATGCTTCGGACAATGTTTATGCAATTAAAATACTTTGAGATTGAAAAGCAGCTCGCCTCTTTGGCTGTGATTTTGCATCTTTTTCCTTAGCTTAAAAAAACTTCTGGAATTCGCTTATAAACTCCATGGCTCCAAGGGCAAAGCTAATTTCCTTAAAATGTCCTCCTCCATTTGTATTGATACTGCTAAAGAATACACGCTGATGTATCCCCAGTATCCAACAACCCTTGTCATTTAAAAAAAAAAAACCACCCAACTTTCAGTGGTGACAGAGGACCCTGTGGTGTCATTGTGGAGAGCTGCCATCTGTGAAAGGATATTCAGCTCAATTGCTAAAGACTGAATGATTGTCATTGGGTCTAAGCAGTATTTTTGTCCAGGTTTCAACATGTTTCTTATAAAACTGCCTATGCTGACAGTTTGTTGCAGAACTACACTTAATTTCTGGCCCTGCTAACCAACAGATTTTGACTTTTTAAAGTACAGTTTAACAGTGGGAATTTCCCATAACTCTTGCTCTGTTGAAATAGATGTGTGTCTATGTGTTCTTACTGAATTTTATTCAGTAAATATATGTCTTTTTTGTTTCACCAAAGCATAAAGTATCTGTGGGCATAAAATATATGCATATGTGTGTGTATGTGTGCACATACACTTGACAGCAATAGATGTGAATCAACATGCGTTGATCACTTTTCAAGTCTGTAGAGTTCCAGTAATACAAGCTGATGATTTCACGGTGTATATGTGTATTATATTTTATTTATGAAAAATACCTTGTAAAATAGGAGGATACTGGGAATCATTAAGGAAAAATTAGCAAATGCTGCCATAAAAATCTGACAATGAAATGTCTTAATATACAGATTAGTAGGTTTAAGAAAAAAATGTAGTAAAAGATTTTCAAATGCTTCCATTTACGTGATTGTGACACTAGCAACTGATTCCATGCATTTTTAAAAGTCTAACCTGCCCATGCTAGATAACAATAATATACATAACCATGAATATTTTAAAACCCACTAAACATGCATTAATAAAAGATGTTTGTTCCAGTGATCTTGATAAGTATAGCATCAGACTGTTTACTGCCAGAATATCTACAGATAGAAACAATTTATGAAGTTCCTGGATTAGTGCTTGCTTTCAGTAACTTGAATGTAAATTTCAGATAGCTCTGTAGCAATCAGTATTAAGACCACTGAACTGAGAGGTCAGTGTGTACCATCGATCTGAGGGCAGAATTTCATACATTGCATTCAGAAATAAAATTAAACCTTCTAGATAAAGGAGATACAAGTGAGGTTTTCCCTTTGGATATGGGGACCCTTAGAGCTCTCTGGGAATTGCAAAGCCATTGGTTACCTGAAGCTGCCCCCAATGGCAGCTGCTGGGTCCCTATGGTGTAGATTCCAAATTACATAGCAATCCACACGGTGTAATTTTTGTTCAAAGTGATATCTCCCAAATGAGAAAGGTGCATTTTCTAGTGCTTGGGAAAATCCACTATGATTTGGACAAGTTCTAAGAAACTAAAATTTCTACTTTAAAGAAAAACTTCCTGTTAGTTTATTAGCTTTTGAACACCACAGAACCTGTCTGCAGCCCAGTGAGTTGCAAACAGCAGGACATCTGTCACCAGCACATTCTCTACAGTGGTTACATTTCAGTTCTGTGGGTCAGTGTACAACTCCAGTATGGAGAGCTCTTACCAAAGCCCTTTTAGGTGTGTCTGGCTTGCACTAGCTGGAAGAGAAGGTTTTGCAAGTTTCCTAGCAGGCAGTCAATTTTTTTATTTTTCATTTCTTATATAAGTGACTTCAAATCCCTCTCTTTTTTACATGATGAAGGTTTAGGCCAGCCCAGTGTTTCTTTGCAATAAGTAAGGTCAAAAGCACCCACTAGTCACTAGAGATCATTATATATTGAAGTTGCTGAAGATAAAAAAGCAATTTAAAAAGAAAAAGAAGAAGAGAGAGCTCCTGAAATGTATCAGCTGAACTATTTCTTGCCAAATCAGGGAAGCATTATTCCTATCATAGAGAGTACTATGGTGTGCTGCTCTGGCATGCTTTGCTTCCTGGATGAAAATCCCTTATCTGAGGAGAGATCTCATCACAGACTAAACTTCCTTATGAGGGGAAGAGGAGGGACAGACACTGATCTCTTCTCTCTGTTGCTCAGTGACAGGACCCAAAGGAATGGCCTGAAGCTGAGGCAGGGCAGGTTTGGGTTGGGTATTAGAAAAACGTTCTTCACTCAGAGAGTGGCTGGACACTGGAACAGCCGCCCAAGGAAGTGGTCATAGCACCAGGCAGCCTGACAGAGCTCAAAAAGTGTTTGGACAATGCTGTCAAGCACATGGCACAACTCCTGGGGATGTCCTGTGCAGAGCCAGGAGCTGTGCTTCAATGATCCTGATGGGTCCCTTTCAACACAAGATATTATATGATTCTGTGATTCTCTTAAATCTTCCTGACACAGACAATAAAGAGAGACAATGGAGAACAAGAGGGTAAATGATGCAGTTCACTGCCTTTTGGAAGCTCTTGCTTTCTCTGCTGATGGTATTTGTTGCCTGTGAAAGCAGGTCTCCTACTTTAGCTATGTAAGTTAGGTCCATATAATTGAGGCATATAAACTAATCTATAAATAGTTGGCAAATGTGCTCACATGTGCTCAAGAAAGAAAAATGGAAACTGAAGCAAGAGAAGACAAAACCTGGTGATGTGACAAAGGGAAGAGAAATCACGTGGAATACCTGACAGGGTGAATAGCAGAAGTACTGAACAAATTAAGCTGTTGTAATAGTGGCACTTGTGATAAGATGATCATATGATATATAATGCAAACTGCCCATACATGCCTACAGGTTAGGAATTAGAACTTTATTGACTGGTAGAACTAAAGTGCTGGAACCAATGTGCATTTGGAGCAGTAGAGGGCAACAAGTCTGAATGCTCTGAAGACAGCTCTTAATACATATTTGAAGGGGTTCATATGGATTGCACGTCACTGCATGAACAGCCTAACGACTTTTGAGTTCTGTGATCTCATGTGATAAAAGATTCCTGTGGTCCCTTGTGCCCAGAGCTACACAATTTGGATTTGCTACTGGGTACAATCAGTAGTATATGAAAGACACCACATTCTGTTAATGTGTATAATTTCATTGTCCGTGTTCCTGAAAAGAGTAAATGATTCAAGAGTAAAAGGCACAGAATTTTTATTCTGCTTAGTGAGAGAGTTTGCCAGCAAATCAGGTGTTTCTCATTAGCTTTAAAAGGCATCAGTCCAGGTACATGTCTTAGTATATTAAATGTAAACGTAGATTCCCCCCCCAAAATACATCCATGAGAGTATAACTCCTTGTTTTCCAAGTCTCGCAGTAAGTAAACAAATGTGTAGTTCTAGTCAGGGAATTAAAAATGATTAATGACTGTTTTGTGCCTTTATTTTAAGTCAAGTCTGAACTTTTGAAGCAGGTGAGCAAAGTAGTCTACCATAAAAGATAATTTCTTTCGCCAAAATGAAACTACCTTCTAGTATTAGTACTGTAATGAAATGGTTTGAAATATGAACTAAGAATCTTAAGGACAAAAATGCCCACTGTTCCCATCTTCAGTAGTTACTTCTATAAACAATTACATCTATGTAGAAAGCTTTATGATTTTATTTTCATCATTGACAGGCTGAGCTGTGTAGCTGTCATACTTTGCAGTCTTCCCTCCAGTGACAACCACATTGACAACACGTTATACTCCACATTGATTTTACAGTTAAGGAGCTGATTGTGATATATAGGGATTTTAAGAATTCAGCTGAGAGGATGACTTTTGCCTTTTATCATTCCATTAAAATTTTATAACCATCTTTTTCATGTCATTTCATCCATGAATTCTTACTTTAGAAAGTGATAGCTACTGCTACTTTTTTCATGTTCAGAGCTTTTTATTGTATTAGCAAACTCTCCCAATTATAGTTAATACTCATGTTTTACATAATTGTGGTGACCCTTTCAACCAAGCAATATCGTGCTAGTTGATTTGTACATAGAATTAGAT
>JAHLSL010000010.1:10790018-10870018 GCA_025920805.1 Petroica traversi
CGTTTTCCAAATAAACAGGCTGCTTAGTAGATCTGACCTCCTGTGGTCATTTTTTACCCTCATTTGGTGAGTACTTCTTGCTGATGCTGATTTTAAAAACCAAAGACTATTAGTAATTTCTCTTTCTTTTTCTTTTTCTTTTTTTTTTTTTTTTGTTTTGTTTTGTGTTGTGTTGTTTTGTTTCAGAACCTGGACCTTTAGATCCACCGCTTCTGTTGGATGTTACTGCAAAGGCAGCAAGCATCACCTGGCAGCATCCTTTAAAGCCAAATGGCATTATCACTCATTATAATATTTACCAAAATGGCCAACTGCATGCTACAGTGCCAGGAACTACATCGAACTGCACTGTAGAAGACTTGCATCCTTACACTGTCTATGAGTTCCAGGTAGAAGGATGCACTTCTAAAGGATGCTCTCTTTCCCCCACAACCCCAGAAATATGGACTCTTCCTGCAGCCCCTGAGGATATTCCTGCTCCAGAACTCTATTCTGATACTCCAACTTCTGTGGTCATATCCTGGCAACCACCTGCTCGCCCGAATGGTTTGGTGGAAAACGTTACAATAGAGAGGAGGGTGAAAGGAACAGAACAATTCTCCACTGTGGTGACTCTACCCCTCAGTCAGTCCATGAGCTACATTGACCAGAGCACTGCTCTGAGCCCTTGGCAGAAGTTTGAGTACAGAGTGCTGATGAGCACCCTGCATGGGGGCACGAGCAGCAGTGCCTGGGCAGAAGTTACCACCAGACCATCGAGACCTGCTGGTGTTCAGCCACCAGAGGCAGAAGCGCTGGGACCATACTCAGTCAAGGTAGAAAGAATTCTCATTGCCTCACGGCTTTAACATGTTTTCTTTGTAGCAACTGTGCATTTAAGAGAGACATCTACTGGCTGAGCCAACAGACTTCATTGCTGCGGGGTAGTTGAATAATTGTCTGTGCTTTGGCTCAAAAGCATTAGATTCCTTTCCTTTTTTTTTTTCTTTACACCTGCCTCTGGCTTTATATTCCAGTTCATTTCCTTCCTTACACACCTGATGTATTTTCAATATTAAATATGAATTATTAGTTTTAACTCCCTAATCAGATCAGAAAATTACTTACTACCTTCTCCAAAATTTCAAGACTTCATTAAAATGCTAAGAGGTAAGGAAGATTCTTTTCTGTAATTAAGTCTTCTTTATAATTATCAGATTTTTTTTAATGTCTAATGAAGAAAAAATAGCATTTTTGTTCTCCTGATTTACGAAAGGAGAGTCTTACAGGACTACGTAGGAAGTTTTCAATTATTCACACCGTTCTGCTGGGAATGAACTCTAGAGGACAGGATAACTACCATTGTTTTGGCTTGCATACAAACTTCATTCAAGGGAAATTAGTGTAACCAAACAAGAGGGATTTTTGTAGCTTAGAAGCCTCTTTTGTGTAAATACACACATGCTTCCATGGATTCAGTCTTGTACTAATGCCAAAAGTATTGGTACAGTAGCTTGCTCGTCAGAGCACAAAACAAAGGACATTTGCATAAGATTGAAGTTCATCTGTTAGATTTATTATTTTTGGTATACATTGTATTTTCAAAAGGTAAACAGAGTGGTGTTACCAATGCAATCTGAATAGTTTGAAAGTATGAATTTCAGCAGTAAACCAGTGCTGATTTTTTTTCTTTGTTTACACATAATTTTAAGCTATGAAAGAAAAAGCTATTCACTATTAGACAAAAATACCCTGAGCTTATAAAATTATATTTTAATGTCTGAGGAATTGCAAGTTACCTCGTGTTAATTGCAAATCAGTTCTATATGAGTACAATGGTTACTGTAAGAATTAATAATCATCGACCACTAGCAATTATGATGAATTGCCAGACTGCTTATTGAAGATTTGGGCAATCTACTTCCAGGATTCTGCCCTCTGTGCTTCTGTAGATATATCTTAATATTCCCCACAATTTACAGTAAAGCATTTTTCATGGATTTGCCAGAAGCTGCAGTGATTAGTAAATAGTAGCCGTAGTCCAGTCGTGTGCTTCTGCACACGGCCACATTTCACTGCTTGAACTTTTACTCATTGGCCTCAACTCTGCGCACAGAGACTCACTGCAACCTTTCAAGGTCCAGTTAATGTGGTAAGCGCATTATAACTTTATATCTTACCCCTGTTTTTCTTTCTCTAACACTCAATTCTAGTTGAAAAGCATGTGAGTTATCAGAGGTTGTGTCATTCTTTACTGGATGTCTTTTTCTGAGATCCAATGCATGTGTTCAGTTATGATTTGATTGTGTTTTGCTTAACTCTGAGATTAAGTAATCTACCAATACTGAAAGTCAGTTGGGTCTTTTATTTCTTCTGAAATCTGAAGTTGGGCAATGCAGTTTTCACTCTGTAACAAATAAATTTCAATATAGCATTGTTTTTTAAATTTGTTTTCATTGTTCAAATGCTTACTTTCTTTCCTGTTCCCCAGCCTGTCACTAATATTCAAAACTCTTGAAAGCCCTTTAATGTCCAAACTATATGGACTCTATGAATGGTGGTCAGATTTAGTGTCACTGCTACTCGTGTAGTGTCAGACTTGTTTTTTCCACCTGAAGACAATTATTTTTTTGATCTGTTAAGACTAACTTTTGTCAAAGACGCTGAAACCTGGATGTTTTTATTTCCACGACTCTGTTTTACTGTCAGATTTTATTAATTTTAAATATTTAAGTTAAAAGGTTCAAGCGTTGAATTGAGAAAAGTGTCTTACATATATGCTCTCCAAATATATTTACTTCTGAGTAGCTCTCCTGCTTAATTCTCTCCCTTACTTTACAGACCATTTGCTGATATCAACCTGAATTCCTGTATTTATCAAGTATTTTCATTTACTTAATGTTGTTCCATTTGATATTCATCATAAGTGAGATAAAGTCAGGAACACTTGGTACAGTTCCTGTGCAGAGAGTATCCCATGGTTGAGCTATTACTTCAGTTATGATTTCTAAGATTCTAAGACTTCTTGAAAACCTTAAAATTTCTCTCACTTGTCCAGGTCAGCAAGTCATTTACTAATTTTTTTATTATTTTTAGCATTTATTATTCTAAGAATAAATTATTTCTTATCTCTTAAAAAAAAAATAAGCAGAGCTACAGTTGCAGAAGAGTTCATTTCACTTCATCACCAAAGAGATAATAGTCAAGGCTTGCTGCACCCAGCAGTTTTCTCGCCTTCTGCTTGTTTGCAGATGGGAGCACCAGAGGAAGCGACCGGGATTTCATCTTACTTGTCAGTCTTCTTACAGATCTGTCAAATGGATTAGCTTGCTAGTGGTGCTGTTGTTTCCTTCCCTGCATTTTTATGGAAAATTCATGTCAGAGTAGTAGGGCTTTGCTGTGTCCCTGAGGCGGATTTGTGTGAATGCTGCGTACTAGGAGAGTACAAAGAGCGCAAGGGAGTACCTGCTTGAAAAACGTTTGGGGGTTTTGCCCAAATTCTCTCAAACTAGGGTGGAGAGCTGCAAACTGACTATTTCCCTTCACCCCAGAAATTGCTACTTGCACAGGCAGAATGAATGTGCAGTTTTCTGCAAGGATTTCCACTTAGTGGTTGAAATGTTCTCCTGTGTGGAAATAGGATGGATTTCATATGGAATTGCTTTACACTGGTGCCTCTATGACTCCTAGAAAGGGTTACTTTCCCTCCTGAGTAGCTCATGCCCAGGACACCTGCAGTGCATATACCACCCATGGTAGTGTTCAAATCCAATTTGTGGAGTATTTGTGCTGTACAGTGCTCTTACCTCAATGTCTATGATGGTAACTTTTAGGACGGGATGGAAAACAAGGCATCTCTTTGCGAAGGAGATTTTAATTACATCTTGCCCAAGAGAGATCTGTCCTCCCAGGTTAGAGCAGAAGGTATTGGAAGGGCACTGTGGGAAAGATTAGCAAGAGGCTCCTTTACCAAGCCAGGGTCTCAAATCAATAGAGGCTTTCAACTGTCAGTGCAACCAATCCCTAAACCATGAGTGCAAATATTTACTTCTACTGAAAACAGAGAGAATTTACAAAAAAGAGGGACATATTTCCATTCCTTTATTTAGTCATTGAATCGATAAAAATGATTTGAGGATGTGAAGAATTCAAAGTGCTCCAGGATAGTACTCACTTGAGTACACAGCTTATTTTCATAGACCAAATCTTTCACTCTGCAAGGAGGAAAATATCAGCATGGCAGGTCACTCTTGGCATAAACTTCACACACTTCTGATATATGTGTGTGCTCCTTTAACATTTAATTTTAATCTGAATGGACTGATATCTCTCCATAACATTTAACTTGCTTTCCTTTGTGCAACAGAAAGTGTAAGGCTGTCGATAATTTTTAAAGTACTTATTTCTGTGACACCTGCATGATATTTTTTAATATTTGCTGAATTGATAATGTTCATGGTAGCAGAGTATAATGTGCAATAAACTGCTTTTGTGGCTGATTAAATGCCAAAGTGAAGTGGAGGTATTCAGCAACTGCAAAAGCCGCTTATTTAGTATATGCCAATGCCATGAACATTATTCCTGTTACACAAGATTTGCTATACCCTAATGTACAGAAGTAGAAAAGAAATTGTTTCCTTTTCTTGTGAGGGTTGCAATTGCTGTGCTGCTTCAGTCTCACACTTCACACTGATATGACATTCGGGAACGTAGCTAGGTTGAGTGGCTTGAGAAGAGGCTGGTTGACACAGTGAGTAATTATTTAATGGAGTTCTTTGTGTAGGAAAGACATTATGTGGCTGGGTACACTGAACTAAATTAACTGTAGTATGCAAATATTCCAACTTTGGCCTTACAACTTTTGATAGGAGGGATTCCCCTTTTGCAGCTGGGGTTCTTCCTTGAGGATTTTGGCCTGGAAAAGGCAGATATAGTCTTAATTATTGGCTTAACCAGAGACATGCTGGCTCACATTGCCTGTATTGCTCCCCCTCACTGACCACTGCCACCAAATGAACTATTGACAGATAAAAAGATGCAGCCGTTTCCTATCACCCTTCGTGTAACTTTTTTCACAAGATAGAAATTGGCATGAGTTATGCATAATCCTGATGTTTCTCTTCAAGGTAAACATTTTTTATTCTTTTTAGTGTTTATAAAAAGTTTGTAAAAAATGTTTTCCTCCTAGCTGGATGGAGTAAGTACCTCATTGACATATAGTTCTTGTGCTATGTTATTCCTTCATGGTAACATCATTTACAGAAACTTCCTGCAATTTGACTAGATACAAAATGAGAAAAATAAAAAATTGTTATTACTTCTCTCTTAAGTATGTTGTATATGTTGCTTGTGAGGAATGAAGGGCCGTGATGATTCTATGGCACCAAACTGCCATTCTAATTTCTTGTTTTGTTTGTTTGTTTTGCATATTGATTCAATAATGTCATTGATTTTCTATGGATTATTTATTTTTCTGAAGTGTTTCCTCATGAGTTCTCTGACTGAGGAAGGGTTATAGGCATTTTAATTCAATTGTCATTCACGTTTGTTGTTACCCACAGAGATGACAGTCTCATACTTTGTCATTCACATGCCATTCTTTTCTTTGTCCAGAAGAAACTGAAGCAGAGAAAGCTGCTATTCCATCCTACAGATAGAGCAATGTCATTAGTTTGCTGTCCACAGAATTGTCAAGAGTTGCCATCTGTACTCATTCAATGCAGTAGATTATCATTTATTGCTACAGAGTGATAAACTTTTCTAGTAACTATTTCTAAAATTTCAGTACTAAATTGGATATTCAAGTGAGCAAAGACAATTAAACCAAGGCTCTATTTATATAGTTGTCTTTTGTTTTTCATTAGCCCAGAAGCTGGATAGGGGACTGCTAAATGCCTGTTGTTCTGTAAATTACTAGGCTGGGATTAAAATACACAGGAGGAAGATTTCAGCTGTTGATTTAAATGTATCACTGATACATTTAAAGCAACATACCCTGTAGTTACAGTTTGAGTAACATTCATGAAAGAGGTGGTGTTTTCTTTATCTCTATTTCCCACAGAATTAGTTGTAGCCACATGTTTTGGAGCTGGGGTTTTTTTTGTCACACATTGTTTGCTGTCCTGTGAAGCTGAGTCTGATTACAGAATGTTGGAAGCAATGCTAATTACTCCAAGGTCACTGAAGTCAGTGACTAACAGTGAAGTGATCCTTCAGTGTTCCTCCTCTGTAGGTCACTATCTGGCAAAGAATGATGCTGTGAAGACACTTTCTCTATTCCAGGTTAAAACTCCCTGTTGCTATTTCACCCCCCAAACATTTTAGTCTACAGTTACCCCAAAACATAATTTCAAGAGTAGCAACAGCCTTGATTCCTAAGCTGTGTCTGCAGCAGTGAGATGCAGTAAGCCCAGGTAACAGCTTCGTGCTGGGAAAGGGAAAAAAAAAGGTCTTGGTCTTTGTTCATCACCCTTTCAGTTTTATGCAGGTATGCCTGGTGCATCGGGAAAGTTGTTTAGCAGCGATCAATCCTTGTGTGAAGATTGCCTTGTAATGCTGCTAAGGTCAGTGAGACCTTGCTTCATTTGACACATAAGTGCTGCTTGAGTGACTTAGGATATTCCAACACCCATAGGAACAACCTTAACTTGCACACTAGAGAATTTCCACATGCTAGGACTGTGATTTC
Source organism: Petroica traversi (assembly GCA_025920805.1). Classification (NCBI taxonomy): domain Eukaryota; kingdom Metazoa; phylum Chordata; class Aves; order Passeriformes; family Petroicidae; genus Petroica; species Petroica traversi. The sequence continues at coordinate 10,796,686 of JAHLSL010000010.1, forward strand.
TCGCACAGCTTGCTCATTTGGTATAGATTATACAGTGGGGTTTCATCAGCATCATCCCTCTGCCTTTGATGAAGTTGCAGCACAAAACCTAGGAGTTTCTGTAGTAGCAGTCAGTTACTGCAAACTCAATCATACTGTTTTTCTGTGCGAGTCCTTGCTGAAGAGTGGTGTAACTCCTGTGCAAAGTGTATGAGCAGAACTATCAGTGACCTTTCTCAGAATCTACATTTCCAGTATGATCCTGGCTCTTGATTGAACCCACAATAATTTCTGGCAAGACAGATACAAACTTTGGAGAAAATTAACCTCCATCTATTTTGGGGAAGCTGGGAGGTTGTCAGAGGACTGTAGTCCAGTGGCTAGAATGCAGAATTAGGGTACCAGGTTTTTGTTGGGAGTTTTGCTTCTTTCGGATATGTGATTTAGTCTGAGATTCAGTCTTTCTATCTCTAAAACTGGAATAATAATATTTGCAATTTGAGACTTAAAATGTGCTTTGAGACCAACAGTGAAAAGCTCTCAGTAGTGTGTTTATTACATTCTGTTTGTAGAGGTTACAAGCAGTATCTAGGAGAAATGAGAATAAAATTAAGCCAAACAGACTGATTTAAAAGCAAACTGTTGAAGCCAGGCCTGAACAGTAAAATAGCTTACATGTGCCAATGCCTGTCCTCAGACAGCTCAGAATTAAGTTGCAGGGTTCCAACTGCTGTCAAAAAAGGAAAAAAATTCCAAGGTTATAACTGTTTAATGGGGGGAAAATGGCTAATTTCTGTCTCTTTAAATTTTGTGGTGGAGAAAATAAGGTCCTTTGATCTTTAAATGAAAGCTTCCAGAGTCATTACATTGAATCAGTTAATCTCTCCCAGTAGTTACCTTATTCTCTCTTCCTCATGGGCATCCTCTTTCATGGTCTCAGTGCTGAGCTTCAAATCAATGAACAAACTGTTACTGCTTCCAACACTGTCTGCCTAGTGAGCTTTCCTGCTTTCATGCATTGCCAAGCTCTTACCTCAAACCTTGGCACATCCAAGTGGAGAAGAGGTCCAGTAGTGCCACGTGTGTGTTAACCAGGCTGGCTTCATCCTCTTCATTTGTGGGTCAGGCAGTCCTTGCCTCTTGACAAGAGAGGCTTCTGAGGGTTTGCATGTCCTGTTGTTCCCAGGTGACACAGGTAATTCTAAGCAGCTCAAGTGACATAGCAGGGTTAGGGAGTATCCTTGATCATCCCGTTACCTAGTTTAAAAGAATACTAACCAAAGCAACAGCAGATCTTCATATTTTTTGTGTGAGATATCTGTGCCCAGACAAAAATAAGTTGCAATGTGTGTGCTGCTGACTGAATATACTCTTTGTTCAGAACGGTTTTTATTTCTCTCAGGAAAAAAAATATTAAAGAAATTTCCCAGAGTCAACCCCACAAAACATTTCTGTTACTTAGAGTATGAGATACTGTATCTGCTAGAGCACATCAAATGCTTTGAAGTAACAACTGGAAGTTTTTTCAAGTGCACCAGCTTTACACTGTGTAAAACTCAGGAGCAGAGGTTATGGAGCAGCCTCTGTTCTCCTGCCATGGAATTAATCTGTTCCTTTATGTGAAGGGGTTACAGGGCATGGTGGGTCTTGCACAAGCTGTATTAGAGTAATTTTTTGGGTTTAGACATAAAAATTAGGCATCAAAAATGAAATGTGATTAGAAAATAACTCATTCTCTCTTCCAGGAAATAAGTTTTGGTAGAAAATGAATGTTTTGAGACAATTTTTTCTTCTGGACATGCAGTACCAGATATTTTCTAAGGTATTTGGCATGCAGTTCTTTTATTAGAATCAATCTTGCATTAAGCAAACAAGAAGGCCTTTTTCACCAATAAGGATAGATTTGCTTTATTAATATTCAGATAGAAGATGTCAAATATGTTATCTTCACTGAGATAGAATTTCAGGATAGGTACTTCATCCCTGCATTTCCAAGAATTGTACAGCCTGTATTTCAGTTTCTAACTGTGTATCACTTAGTTTTCTTTGCATTTACTTCTCTTGTTTCAACTTGAGTCCCTTGCCTCTTGCTCCATTCCTGGGGTGAGAGGCAGAAAAGCCCTTGACCCTTTGTAAGCACTGCTCATCAACAACAAAAATATCCCTGTGTTTACAGCACAAATCTGAATCAACGCCATACTAACAGCATTCTACTATGAGCAAAGTGAACTCTTCCCAGCGAAATCCAGCACATACTTGTACTTGGAAACTTTTTCTGGTATCTGTGCTAATTATCCATTCTTCTGTTCCCCAAGCTTATTACAAGATCACATGAAAAACTTCAAAAAGAGAGTTCTTTCCAATATCTGTGAGAATAGTGCAGAATCAATTCCTACCTTATGTGAAATTTTGAATTGCTTTATCAATAGTGTTTTCTTTATTTTTTCGAGCATGATTTGGGGCCAGGAGGAACAGAAATCTGAATACAGCATTTGATAATTAGCCAGAGCTAAGCCTTTCCTATGTGGGCACCAATAATCTTGGTTTTGCTGTCTTTACTCAAGATCACCCTGTTTCTAATACTCTGTTTAATAGTATTCCAGAATCTGTTATCAAAATCCTTCAGCTTTCTCCAACACTTTGCTGCCAGCTTTCTTACAAGTCTGACAGCATAAGAGGTCCTTTTGTACCTAAAATATAACATTTTGTAATCTCATTTTTTAAAAACCAGTTTATAAATCAAGCTTCTCTGTTTCCACAGCCATGTGTAATTGTGCATATACATTTTAAAAGATACTTATTTTGGAGCCTGAGAGAATTAGGGAAAAAGTTCAAATCAACTGAAACTAAAGTATCTTGGTATTACTACCTAACACTTCAGTATTGTCTCTTTTTTTACCTAGATTTTAGGCATATAACTAAGTTTTAGGCATATTTAGATTTTCTTCATTTCTATGTTCTTTTCTATGTTGGATTCAGTCCTTAGTTATCTCATGCCTAGGAGGAAAAGAGACAGCAATTGTTATAGATGAGTGGGTAAATGGCAATGAACATAGTCCCAGAGCAAGGCAAGCCTTGTATGCTTCCTGCACTGGTATTTCTAGGGAAATTGATAGATGGCTTTTGCTCTACCTTTATGAAACATTGCGATTCTTAATATATGATAAGTTACATGTCCTCCTTATATGAGTCTAAAGACCCCGCTGTGGTACCATGGCAAAAAAAGCCTTAAGAAATAATTTAGAATGTCCATACACTTTATAATGCAATTATTTGAGTGTGATTCCTCAGTGGAGCTGATAAGGAAAAAAAAATTAAAAAAAACCCAACACACACACACACACACACACATACACACACATATATATATATATATATATATATATATATATATATACACACCTGCTATAAATGCCCCCCTGGAAAAAAAACCCTAAAAACTTAAAAAATCTCACCCAAACTCAGTTCAGTAGGAACAAAACCACAGTAAGGGTAGCAGTGTATGTATATATATATATGCATATATATATGTATGTATATATATATATATATGTATGTGTGTATATATATGTATATAGGTATGTGTGTGCATAAATCTATAAAACCCATGAATTTTATAATTCTTAAAATGGAAAATTGTTCCTCTTCTTCATCAGATACAAACTAGTTTAATATGTTGATTAAAAATAAAAGGAAAAACCTTTTCATCAAAGAAAGAGTGCAGAAAAATCTGTTTTCTTGTAGGCGCTTATGCAGTTACATCTTTCTGAAAATTGTACAAACACAAAGTAAAATTTGTTCTTACTGTCCCTGGCAGTTGAGCACACCAGGTAATACACCCTAAGAAAATAAATGACAGTGATACTTATGATTTTTAGTGTAGCTTTTGCTAATGCTTCTGAACATCTCATGGAATTTTGAATGACGTGGAACATTCAAATTTTACTGGTAGAGCAAAATAATAGATTTTTCAATGGTTGCACCTGTTACTGTGGACTTCACTAACATTAAAGATTAGATTTCTAACTGATTTCCCTTTAAAAGCAGAAGTCTGTTTTGGTGAAAAAGAACATCTTCGGATCCCACTTGTGTCCATCTGTAGCGTGCTGTGTCTGTATTTCCTCAATGTGACTGTAAGAAATCTGTTACTTTAATTTATTTCTTTTTCCTCCTCCTTCAGGTCTCCTGGAAACCTCCTCTGATTCCGAATGGAGAAATCCTTAACTATGAGATCCGCATGCCTGACCCACGCATTGTCATCACAGGGAACCCTTCCTTGAGGTTGAGCCATTTGGTGACCAACCTTGTCCCCTACACAAACTATTCAGTCACGGTGATAGCTTGTACTGGAGGTGATGGTTTTCTGGGAGGCTGCACCGAGAGTTTGCCCACAAGAGTGACCACTCCCTCAACAGTTCCTCAGAGTGTCAGTCCCTTGTCCGTGACTCCAGTCAGCGAGTCCTTCATTGCCATCTCTTGGCAACCCCCGCTAAGGCCCAATGGTCCCCATCTGAGGTAAGCTGAGACTGAGAGAGCAGTTTGCTTCTCCTTACCTAAATCTGACTCAGGAAATTATGAATTATGCAGACTTTGTCATGTGATCTCTTAATTTCTAACTTTCTGAAATTCCTCTTTATGGCTCAGAGAAGACCCAGGATTAGTCAGAGCAAGTGTGTTGTCTGTACTGGAAGGCTCTGGGGCTTTCAGATCAGTGCTGTCTGAAAAACCAGAAGGAGCAAGTAAAGTCATGAGTGGTTTGGGCTGTGGCATCAGCCACTTTTTGGTGACGAGTTCAGGCAACAAGTTCCACCAATAAAATGATGAGAAAAAGAAGAGATCTATTCTTTTACATGAGTAATTAACATATCCAGTATTCTCAATACTCTGGGTTATTGCACATGAAGAGAAAGTGACCATTTGGAAGGATGATGACATGAAATAATCTTCAAAAATTAAGTGACAAATAAATTTTAAATGAGACAGTGCTTGAACAAAACAGATGTTAAAATGCTGGAAATATAGTGAGGGCATAACCAAAGTAGGAAATGCAAGGAAGTGCTCAGTATAGCAGGCTGGATTTGACCACAGGAGCCAAAAAAAGGAATCTCCTCTGAGATTTGTCTGGAATGATGGGATGGGAATCTTGACTTGAATATTGATTACAGAGCGTGTGTGTGTAGATACACATTAAAAAAATACGGTCTTGAGTGCATAAAGGTTTATAAAGACAAATATATCTTTATATATACACAATAAAAAATGTCAAAGCATTCATTCTAGTGCTTTAACATATCGTGAAACATTGCACATGGAATTATAGCTCTGTACTCCATATGTTCTGGTTAGTAGCTCTCTTCTAGGTGCACTGATGGGTTCAATAATTATCATGTAATGCTGTTTCAGTTGCGTATGTTATTACAGCACAGTAGCTTGACTTTTTCTTCAGGCTTAATTAGGGCACAGTACAACTGAATGAAATGATGATTGCTCTACAGTAAAATTTGAAGTTTCAAGAAAGCGGTGTCTGTTATTCTGGGGTTAACAACATGACCATTTTACCATAGATTACTGAAGTAATTCAGCACGACCTACATCTGCAGATTTCATTTCTTTCATGGTGTGCCATGCTGCCCTCAACAAGAACAACCACTGAAGCAGCTGCTCTGTACAGCATGATGGAACAAGAAGTCTGCAGCAAGCAGAGTAGCAGCAGCAGCTGCCAGTGGGGGTGATTTACACATGATCACCACTCAGTGTTCAAAAAGATTTGATGTTTTTCAAGACTTGTCTATGAAATATATTGGACAGAATATGCCAGGATGGTTTCCTATAAAGCTGTAATCATCTGTCTTTGGTTTGACACTGATGAACCACTCATGTGAGAGCTGTTCTTGTTATAAAGTCATCCGATTTTTTTGACAGAGTTGGAGTTTAATTAGGTTTTGCTATTTAATTTCTGAAGTTGTAATCCAAACTTCTGCAGTAATTCACTTTGGCATCATTAAGTGGCACAGTGCTTGCTTGTACCTGTTGAGGATTATTCCCTAAGCTCAAGGGCAAAACTTGTTGGAAGTTGTGCGTGTACTCCCTAGCTGCCATGGAATACAGCGAGTGTCAGATCTCTTGTAACAGCATCTCAGCTGATTTCTGGTTTTGAAACAACACTAAATCACTGTAATCACCTGTTAAATACCTCTTCATTCAGGGTCTCGAATTTGGAATGGTATTATCCAACATGTCCTTACCAGACTGGAGATGATGTTAACTTTAAGAAATGTCTAATTATACACGAAGCCATTGGTCAGCATGATAATTGCAACAGAGTGGTTACCCACACCACGGTATTCTGTAGAACAATTAAACATGGAAACATTTTCACATATGTACATTTAAAATGAGAGTGTTTAAAATCTGCCTGAGTATCCACGTACTTTTGTCTTGAATTTAGCAGTAAGCACCTTTCTAGAATGTGAGGCAGGGATAGGGTGAAACAGAGCAGCTCAGCACTTTAGAGAATCAAGTTGTGTATTTAAGTGAATATATATGCATATGACCCTAATTTGCTGGGCACCAGTTACTATTGTAATTATAGTTTTATTAGAACTGCAGCTCACCATTAAAAGCAATTTCAGACTGGTTCTACAACTGGTAAGATAGGTACAACTATCTGGTGTTTTTTTAATAGAACACCACTATCAAAATGAAACAATTATTGAAAGAACAAATTAAAAAGTCCTGTGGAATGTAATAAATAGTAATAATCCTAAATATTTTGAACAAATATATCTAATTTTGTTTCCTTTAGAGTGTAGTTTCCTTCAAAATCCCTAGAATGATTAGGAAATGCAAACCATAATATTAATCCCATTAGTTTATGTAGGCACTAAGTGATCTAGTTTTTGTTAAATTCCATAAAGGTTTTGTATAAAAGATGATGGAGAGCATGTGATGCAGCCTGGGTGGAAAGCAGGTTTTCCAAATCAGGCAGTCTCATGGCTGACCTGATGAAAGATGAGCTTTGGCTGACCTGCTGTTTGGAACAGAGACAGGAATACTGCTTCAGATACCAATTAAAACCAGGATGAAATAGTTAGTCTTTCAAGCTCACATCATGAATTTCTACCCAAATGCTAAGGTGCCTTACTAAGGTATACAGATGGGAACAGTTAACTCATTCTGTGCCTGTTTTCTCCTGTAATTAACACTGTGGTTATTTGAAAATACTATTTTACTAATAATAGTAAAATAGTAATGGCAGTACTCTTTGTTTCAGTACATTTGCAAGAAAGAGACATAATCATGTAATATTCTGGAGTAACCTGTGCTTATCTTGCTAGCCTTTATAAGATACTGTTATGGGCTATTTATACTTGGTCTTGATATCATTTGCACAAAGTTTAAAGTCCATAAATCATTGAATAAACTAGGTTTTTTTTCAAGTCGAAATGCTTCATTTTCCATTTTCAAAGTAGTTTCCTTTTTTTAAAGTAATTGATTGTTTTAAATCATGAAACATTAAAAAGATTATTTATCCCAGGAAGTTTACAGCTGTAAAAACAAAATAATGTGGGGCTTTAAAAAAAAACCTGGTTGGGTTCTTTTTTTTTCTTTTTGTGTAATAACATTAGTTGAGATAATCCTGGTGTTCTGCTTGTCTTTTGTGTTAGATATGAGCTCCTGAGACGTAAAATCCAGCAACCACTTGCATCAAATCCCCCTGAAGATTTAAATCTGTGGCACAATATTTACTCAGGAACTCAGTGGTTTTATGAAGATAAGGGTCTTAGCAGGTGAGATTACAAAAACTATAAAAACAAATGCTGGCATTTTGTATAGTGTATGTTTAATAGTTCAAAGTACTTCTTGTGTCTTTATGTAGTGAACATATTAATTATGTAATGAAATATTTTTTGTCATCATCTTTGGTGTTAATCATTCTGATGTACAGGGATTTATTATTAGTCTGTCATTCTTGACACATACATTGTTTTGCTTTGAAAAACAAATGAAAATAAAAATATCATGAAATTTTAGCATCGATATGCTCATGTAATCAAACCATTTAGATTTATGTGTACAGATGCTGTAGATTTGCATGTTGGCAAAATTATAGCACAGGCAGAATGCATGTTTGAAGGAAACATCTGAAACTTGTTTTCAGCAACGTTTTTTTACCTGATTTTGTTGTGCTAGCTTCATTACAGTTAAAGGCAGGTGTTTAGAGTGGAAAATGGAATGCCTGCTCTGTTCCTTAGTATGCAGCAGACCCACTTGTAGGGCTGAGCAAGACATTTGCTCTTGATTTACCTTACTTTCTACATCTTGAAGTCAGGGATATTACTCCTTAAGACAAAAAACATACAGATGAAGAAATTGTAATGGAAAATTCAGCATGAATTCTATTTTGGGGTTTTGAAGGTAAAGTCTCAGGAAAACCCTCATGGATGGTTTTCAGCGGGTGTGTATTCTCTTTGCTGGCGTGCTTTATGAGAACTCCGTGTCAATCACTGGCCCTCAATGTCTGTACTTTGCTTCTACTTCTGTAAAAATTGTGTGAGCATCCCACCTGAGCACAATGGGAATCAGGAGAACATGACCTCTGCTCCTGTCAGAGACACACTGAAGCAAGCTGAGGGCTACTGCCTCTGGCTTGCTTCTGCCCACTTGCTGAAAGTCGCTGCTCTTTTCCGTCTGGTGCAATAAGTGCTCACAGAGCTTGTACCAATCCTACCCAAGTGTCCATTTCTTTCTCTCAGCCATGCTTGAAAGCCTGCATAGAGTTGCCTTTGGTATTAGCTTTGTATATTTTAGTGGTGCAGCATATTTTAGTGTCTGCAGCAGTGGTGTCAGCAATTTAGAGGGGGGCAGTACTTTCAGACAGAGCATCAGTGACCAGTCATTAGGCACCATGACTTTTTGGGTGCCTAACCCTTGGGCACACCTGAGCACTTCTCCTGGGGAAGGTTCTGCAACCTGCAGCTATGTTTTTGCAATTAACAACTCAGGATGAGTTTCTAGTTGGAGAGAAGATACTGCAGAGACTCTCAAGCACTCAAGCCTTATTTTCCTGAAAGAAAATTCATATATCAGCATTTATTTTCATTTATCATACTTAAAATACGTTTCAGAATTACTGCTTTTTTCCAGATGATTTCTTCATTTCTTATAGGCTATGAAAAACTAATCTTATTTTCATTGTTGAAAATATGGATCAAAAAATTAATCTTGAATTCTCATCAGTAAATTGCAAGACCAGAGTTCTTTCTTTTTATTATTGTAAGTGTGCTACAGTGTCCAAGAAAAACTACATTTTTACAAGTGACAGAAGATGCAGAGAGAGGAATAAAATGTGTTTTGTATGTTTTCTCTGTTCATCAATGTTTAGAGTTGGAGCTAGTGAGTTCCTATTAATTTGCTTTCTTCTCAGTGAGACTGCTAAAGCTTTGCTCTTTTAAAAATCAGGGTGTTACAGTAAACTGTCTGAAATAAACTAAATATAAAAAAGTAAAGTAAATATATACTGTGCATGAGTATGTTTTATACTAAAATCTCTAAATATTAGGCATTCATTTTACACTGCTTTATTGCATCTATAGACATTTATCCCAATTTGTTGCAGCTTTAGTGAAAATTTGAACAAGATGATCCTGAGTTTCTGTCTTTGCATTTTTGGGTGAGGCTTCTTATGAGGAAATTAAATTTGAGATTACGAAATCCCACTTAAAGTACATTAATATGCCTTTTGCTATAGGGAAGAAATGATGATTAGAAAGTCACTTGGTTTACTAATACTCATGTAGTATTTAATAAATCTGTGTAATTGGAATATGCACAATTCTGAGTAAAATTACTTTATTAAATGAGTTTGAACTCCTAGGTGCCTTTTTGGGAATGACTTTGTAGTAGAAGAGTGTTGACTGTTTGGTGAATCCTTTTACAAATGAGACTCTGCAAGTTAAAATCAATGGGTTTCCCAAAAGAGGAAAAAAGCCTCATTTGATTAAATTCTGATCCAAATTTTGGCAGGTTGCCACTGCTGTAATTACATATTGAATTGAGCTATAATCTCTCAACACCTCAGAAGCTACAACTATGAAGAAGTGAAATAATGTGTTTTATTTTTGTTACCATGTTAATCGTGCTGAATTATTTCCACAAAATGGATGCCTCTTATTAAGTCTTCATTGGTGCATCCCATGCACCAGATGCACAGATGAATTTTTTGTGCAGGGGGACAAGAAAAGACAAAACTTTGGCACAGGCAGAAGGTTTACAGCAAATATTTTCTATGTCTGCATTTTTCATTCCATGTAATTATTTTTAAAATGTCTTAGGTACACAACATACGAGTACAAGCTCATAGTGCACAACGAGGTAGGATATACATCAAGTGAAGAAGTGATAGCCACTACATTAGCAGGATTACCAGAGAAGGGAAATGTCCTCGTTGCACGTGCTGTTAATCACACTGCCGTGGAAGTGGAATGGTCAAAACCAAGTAAGTGTGCTTAGTATTTATTCCAGTAACTAGATGTTAACCTGCCATCACTTACCATGGCCTGCCTTGCTCTCAGAGGAAACACAGTACTTGCCTTGATTTATAATATACCTAAATGTCCTTGAAAAGAGAAGAAAGAAAAAGGGGGGGGGGGAATGTGCACATTTTGCTCTTCCTCAGTCATGTTCTTATTTATTACATGCTCTTTCTGCAGAATGAGAATAGTGAAAGTGAAGAAATAGTTAATGCAAACTCATGAGACATGTGAAAAGCAGTACTACACAAAATCCTGTCGTCTTTGTGGCCTGTTTCATCCCTTTGTATAAAAATTTATGTCTGCATTCCTTCACAATAAGATTCCCTTTCTCTTTCTTTTTGCTCTGCTCCTTAAAATGAATTTAGCAAATTTCTCTAGTTGGTTTGTTAATACAGCAGTAGGGAATTTCTTCATGACTTAAATGCAAATGATATTATAAGGACTGGGTGCTGAATTGCAACAAATGTAACCTCTTTATTGTATAATTGCATGCCTGAAATAAGCATGCTTATAAAAACTGACAAATGTAATAGATCTGAAGCAGCTCACTGAAGTTTCATTACCTTAGTAATCTAAACTCCTGACCTTCTAGATGTAGGTAATGCAATCTGGTTTTATTTTCATTCATATCTTAGAAATTTCTTCCATATATGTTAGTGAATGTAGAAGTTAAACACCAAGACAAGGCCATTCATTATTTGAAAATCTTATCATATTATATTACTTCTTATGTTGCAAATAAACATATTAACTGTTTTGTATATCAGTGTTACTTTTTTTTTTCATAATATTAGCTTTTAAATTAGTTTTACGTTTTCTTTGGGAACTTGGGAGCCCTCATATAAGTTGCCTTGCTGTCTTTCCGTACTGAAGGTTTGACTTCTAAGGATTTAGGCCTTATATCAGTACCACTTAAAAATAGCATCTTATTCTTGATTAAGAGTTTTGATGACAAACACATGTATTATTAAGTCTGAAAATATGGTTTTGGCTTTTATCAGTGCTCTATCCCATTGAGCTGAGTCCTGTTCAGTAGTACAGTATGTAATTTCTAGATTTTTGTGTTAGTGCTTACAGTTTTCGTCGTAATTACACTTTTCATCTCAATGCCTAGTGTAAAGCAGTTTAATTTAGTCAGACCTGAACTTAAACTGTTTGACAAAGGACAGATAAGATAACAAATGACATGTGAGTCACTAAAATGGAGAAGAGTTGCCTGGAATCTGTGCTTATCCATCAGCTCAGACCAGTGAATGTCCTTTCCTGTATAGCCAGAAAACTGTACTGTTTTTTCTCTTTCTCTGGGAAAGTTAGTGCTGGCTAAAACACATTTTAGAAAGAAATGCGAGGATTTGGGGGTTTTGCCCTGTATATGTAATGCTTCTGAGTGTCTTACAGCTTTACATGTAGATGATGTGCTCATGCTTGTTCTGAAATGATCAAACATAGCTTGTCGCTGTCACTGTCACTGTCACCGAAATGCCATACGGGTAAAGGTGAATGTCACTGGAATTTGTGGCATAGGCACAAGTCCTTTTTTCGCAGCTGGAGTGGGGTGGGCTCTAGAAAGTGTTGTTTGAAGGGAAGGAGAAAAAGGCCTGCACACTGCTGCTTGGAGTGGTTTTTACCTATTAATTTGTTTATTCCATTGTCTACATGGGGATGTCTGGGGAAAGAAGCTTTCTCCAGTGTTGGGTAGGATGATAGACCATTAATGATTTTGACAAGTAAGGGAGAGCAGTCTGCATCACTCCTTAAAAGGGTGAAATTGGACGCACTTGATGGAATATTTCCTTTATTTTAAATATGAGGGTCTGCATAAAATTTGGTTTACTCTTCACAGTGAATGTTGTTGATAAGAAACTTGCTGACTGGAAATTTCCCAGTCAATGTCCCGATGTTTTTACTTTCCTTTCCTAGCACTGCAGGATTTGCAAGGAGATGCTGTTTACTACACCCTCTTCTTGAATTCTACCGATGAGAGAAGATCTCTGAGGACCCAGGCTGATGTAAACTCTGTGGTCATAGATGATTTGCAGCCCAACACGGAGTATCAGATATTTTCTCAAGTTTTCAACGGAGTCCACAGCATCAACAGTGAAGCTGTGCATGTGACTACCTTAGATGGAGGTTGGTTAGCAGTGAATGCAGCTTGGCTTAAAATCTGAGAATGAAACTGATTGATTTTTGTTAGGGTTGAGATCAGTCATCCTTCCATTATAAAATTTCCGGTATAAAAGGGAAAAGGTCTAAAACATTAAAATGCTTAAGTGCTGGTTGTCATCATGTGGTAGATCAATAAACGGTCCCACTGAGACAGAAGCAAAAGCTTTAATAGCAGATATTAACCCAGTTTGTTCTCATCTTCTCCTGCATATTCCTGTCTGTGTGCACTAAGTTTGGAACTGAGTTCATATCAATAAATGGTGGAATTTAGAAACAATTAATGGGTTTTTTAAAAGATTTGCTCTGTGAAGCGACGTGCTTCTGATATGACAGTTGTACACAGGGCCTTTTCTGAGTCACTAGAAACTCTGGGTGTAAGTTCAGCCTCTAAGAAAATTCTTTATGAGTCATTTCTATGCCAGTGGGCAAGTGCAGAGCTGAGGGTGGAGGCTGAGGATAAAACAATAATTTAAAAAAATTGTGCATCTGAAATGTGTTTAGAATGGTCTTTCTAATCTTTTTGCTTTATAAAGTCTCATTATAAACATTATAATATCATTACCTCAGAAGCAAGTGTTCCAGGTCATTAGCAAAGCACTTTAACGGAGGATTCCATTTTCTTTCTCATGCCAAAGGTCAGCACCTTTTGTTTATAAAATAGAATTGATGGTAAGAGCAATTTTTCAACTGGTAAAGATGGGTTCTTATGATAAAAATAGGCCTGTGCATGGTTATTTCTGACATGCTTAGATAATTATGTAATTTAACGCTAAGGAAGGTGTTGGTTTTTTTCTTTTTCTTTTTTTTAAGTAAATGTTAGACTTCATCATTACCTATAGTAATCAACATTTGAAACCATTTACATAATGTCAATATTGCCTATTGCTTCATCTATAAGGCTGATAATGTCACGTTCCATCAGACATAAGGTATTTTGGTCTCAGGTTTTGCTTTAAAAGCAAAATGATCCATTTTTTTTTCTTTTTTTAAGAATTAGGATTGGGGAGACATAAAAATAATATTTGCATGTTGGCAGTGCAGATGGGTGAATAATTTATCATCATATCTCACTGGCCACATACTACTGATGATTGACACTGTGCTGCTGGTATAAAGTATTTTACCATCAGCTCTCATGATTTCTAGCTGAGAGCATAATAAGCCAATTTACAGAAGACTACAGACTGTGATAACTTCATCAGAGGAAAGCAGATAAGCAGTGAACCCTTTGCTAAACCTAAATACTAATCTGCATTTGGTTAAACAAGTGCTTTTGCAGAGACAGCTGGAGTTTATTCAGTTTCTTCCTTTATTTCTAGAGCCTGAGGGCATGTTCCCTCCAGAGGTTGTCATCATCAACAGTACAGCTGTACGTGTCATCTGGACATCGCCTTCAAACCCGAATGGTGTTGTCACAGGGTACTCTGTCTATGTAAATAACCAGCAGTACAAGACGGGAATGAGCGAGCCGGGATCCTTTCTTTTGGCAGATTTGTCTCCCTTCACCGTCTATGATATACAGGTTAGAATATCTTTTCTGGCTTGTGTGACATACTTTACTTGTTTACTTCGTCTTGGATTTCCAAGGAGAATGTTACTTTGTAAATTTCTTTGCAAACACAAACATATGTTTGATGCTTGTATGCATACCCATGCAAGGCATATATTTATTTTTAGCGTATTTTGGTTTCTGCACACTTTCATAAAACAGATTTCCATTATCTATATTTTCAATGTGTTAAAACTCCATTTGCTTTCCCCTAAATGCTCTGTGCTTCAACATTAGCAAAGCCCCAACATATATTACAAAGAGGCAAAGATTCTACTCCTACTCATTAAAAGAAAATTGGAATTGCTTAAGAAACATCAGGCATGCATGATATATCTGTATAGTGAAATAATGATGTTGCATTTGACATCCCATTATAAATTTTTTTCCTTATTCTTTTCAGGAGGAAGCAGAACTGATCTCTGAAATCATCATAGTGCTTTTTATGGTCTTAGCAGAAGCAACATTTTTTCTTTGCTTTTCCCTTTCTCTCTCTTTGCCTCTCTAGTCACATATCTAATGAAGGCAAAATACTATGGGCAGGAACATAATAATAAAAATAATAAAAAAAGAAATATTTCTATCCTGACTTTGTATTAATCTCTGCAAGAAATGGATTTTGGCACCTGATTGTAACTATTCCAGTCTATTTCATGAAGGTTTGGTTTACATTATTACATATGAGACAAACTTAGTAGTACCATGTGTACTTCATTGTGAAAATTTGCAGCCAGTTACTCCATGCTATAAATTAACATCACAGACAGGCACACCATAACAGATTTCTGTGTTGCAGGCCCTCTGAAGCAGCAAACCTCCATCCATGAATACACATAGGACTTTCTGAATGCCACTTGAAAACACATTTGTCTTTTCTCAATAACAATGCAAATTCAGTGTACTGCCTCACTTATAGACCTTCTATATTAATTTACCATGGCCACCTTCTGTTGCTTGAGATGTTAATTATTATTCTCTTCTGCTGTGCTAGTATTTGTATTTGCATCAATGTAATAGGTAAAACCAAAAGAAGATGCCTTTATTTCTTTTCCCTTTTGATTATTTTACTTCTTTTCCTGGAAACAATATTATCTTGGATGCATGCACATCTCACTGGTTATCTTACGGCATTATTTTTCATTTTCATGCTTTTTTTTATTTTGAGTAACTTCCCTGTTGACAGTACAGAAACAATGTTATGATCCTTCACTGCCTATTTCACTTTGCCTCTTCTTAGTTTAATCCCAGGAACTGAAGGAATAAGAATTTATTTCTGTGGCATTTTTTCATAAAAAATTATATGATTTCTATTTGAATTTCTCTCTTTTAATTTACAGAATAGACACAAAGGAACAGAAAACACTAAGGAAAAATTATTTTTATGTCAGGATATATAGTAGGAATAGAAACCTTACTGAAGGCCTCAAATGAAAGCACATTTTTTTCAGTACTGTGTACCAGTACACTTGAAGAAAAACAAAATCACTGCAACTCTTTTGGTGATAATTTAATAGAGAAGAGCAATTAGTGCCAGAGGGCTGCATGTACTCTTCTTTTGAAAATGGTGCAGTAAAATGTGATACAGTGCAGTAAATCTCTGGCAGATACACTTATCTCAAAGCTGCAGTATTTTCCTGGCTTTATGGAATCTGCTAAACAGAAAATAATTGTATCTGGGGTGAGGAGAAAGTCTAAACAAGAGCTGAAAAATTTTTGTGTGAACTTCATTTTCCTCTCCATCAGATCGAAGCCTGCACGGTGTATGCTTGTGTGAGGAGCAACGGGACCCAGATCACCACTGTGGAAGATGAGCCAAAGCAGCTGTCAGCACCCATTATTCACATAATTGACTCCAGGTACTGTGCTGTAGGTGGCTTTCCTAAATCAGGAGATTTGTAGCCAGAATGGGGGACCAGAATGTGAAGTTGTTCTTCTCAAAATTGGATGAGGTACATGAAAGAATTCAGTATACACTTTGAAAGTATTTTTAGTGGTGTTATCTTTGGTCTGGAGTTTTTTCGCCAAAAGATCAATCAAAGAAGTCTCACCCTTGGTTGATTGTACATACCCATTTGGGTATCACTGTGCTGTGATAATAAATAAGGCATAAGTGGAAATAGTTAAGAGAAGAAGTGTAGTGCAATGAAAATTATCACATTCTGCTGTCAGTTAAGAAGAGGAAGATTAATGTTCAGGGAGCAATGTGATGCTGATAATGGAAACTTAGAATAATTCTGGGTAAAAAAAGTCACCTATCACAGCAGTAAGAATTAGTAAGGTATCTAAAAAAGCGTGCATATCTATGTCTCCTTGAACCACCAGTCTGGATAGCAGTCTGCCTATCCACTACATCCACAGGCATGGGCAAACTTCTTAATTGTAAAGAGAGCATCAAATTTGCAGTCCTTAGAAGCAGCCAAATAGTGATTATTTGGGAGTTAATGTCTGCCAAAGACAAAGTAAAACTCAACCTGTGAACACATTTTTCAGAACTACACCAGCAATAAGCAGTTAATCTCCCGTGTTTGTATTATTGTTCCTGTGATTTTCTGCTTCTGGTGGAGTATGCTCATTAGCAGTGTTTCTTTTATCAAAAGAAAAAAAAACCTTTTGAAAATAACTAGTAACTACCATCTGAGCCTTCAGAAATGGTCAGCAGAATGGAGTTGCTTCTCCAGTCTCTTAAGGACTTTTGCTTCCTGTTTGCTATTTGTATATTTTGCTTGAATTGAGTGTTTGTCTCTGTATGAGGATGAAATTAAGCTTTCTGTCACCCTTATAGATATAGTCAAAGCTTGTTTGATGCTAAGAACTCAGTTCGGGATCTCATCTTTTGCCCTTGGCTTTAACTTATGTATGCCTTTGTCTGTATTGTCTGTACTTGTCTGTACTGCAAACACTTACGCATGTTTCTGCTATTATATATAGACTAAATATGTCATAACACATGAATGCAAAAGGATCAAAAATGCCCTCCTACTTTATAATCTGTTCAGCCAGAAACAAACTCTGTTTCTACACTGCCTTTTCCTACATGTCATATTATCATCAGCTGTTCTTATATCCCAAAAGAATACTAACTACTGATCGATTGCCCGGACATGTCTGGCCGTGGCCTACATGTGCTCCGGGTAGTTCATTTATTTGCCACAGTGGATTTGCTAGAGTGGAATTTAATCAATAGCTAATTCATTAATTCTGGTCCTCGAGTATGTAGGGATTGTGCAGTATAAAAATGACTGGCTGGCTTCAGCTTTGATTGACAAACACTACAGCTGACAGCCTTGGCAGGTGCTGGGCTGAATATGAATTTTTCTTATTTATCCTTCATAAAAGAAAAAGCTTGGGCAGAAAAAACCCCAGTTTTTGTGGACAAGAGAACATTTTAATACGTATCTGTCATCAGAGAGCAAAAAAAGGCATTACTAGAATATAGGCTCATGGGATGCCTAAGATATAATAAAGCCTGTGCAGTTTATTGTCTTTAATTGGAATCATGGCGTTTTTCCCTCTTCTGAATATGTTTGGGGGGGCTGTATTATTGATGAGAATGCTGTAGGATAATGTCTTTGTAGCATTCACAAATAATTGTTTTAAAAATTGCCTCAAGGTGCTACATGACAGAAATTATAATTTCACCCACCAACTTAGAAGTCTTTTGGATAGGAGCTCCATCCACATCGTTCTAATCAAGGTTATACCGCAAGAGCCATTATAAATACCTTACTTTTCCACCCCTTACACTTAATCACTCAGCTTCAGGCTGAAACTTGGCACAAAAGGTCATAGTCCTGATATAATTATTTTATAATGCCAAACTTTAAGTAGAAAACAGTATGGGACCCAATCCTGAAGTCCTAAGCCAGGTTCTGGTTGATTTTGTTTCTTGCCAGCATTTAGGGTTTTTTGGGGGGAGAAGTTGCATTGGCCATATTTAGATAGAAACAAATGCTGTTAAAATCAAGTATGCTTTTGGGGTTTTTTTGTTTTTAATTAGGACCTCAGGATTTGTCTCTGTAGACAAGTATTTTATTTTATTGTGCAGTTTAGAAAGTTCTCTGAGTACAGAATTCATGTAGATGCTGACTGAAAGTTTGTGTAGTAGATTTGATTCTCATGATGTGTTGGAAAATAGTTCATTCTGCTTTAAAACTCTTCTTTCTCTTTTTCCTTGTAATGCAGAAGTTCTGCTGTATGGTCAATTAAAAGGTGATAGGTCAGAAAACACCATGTGGCCTAATCTAAGGAATCTGGGAAAAATTCTTCATGGGTTCATGAAGAGAAGCCCCTGTAAGCACCTTGGGGGGAACCAGAAACCCTGGTCATGGTGTAGTGTAAAGCTCAAAGAAGATAAGGCCATGGGAGAAAAGTTAGATGGATTCTTGGGTATCATGGGACTTTGGATAGTTTCTCTATCAGTTGCTGTTTGTGGCTGAATGAGGAGGACGAATTACTTCAAATGAAAAAAAGGATTTTAGGAAAAAATTCTTTACTGAAAAGGATTTTAGGAAAAAATGGATAAAACAGGAATAAATTACTGGATTATGGTATTTGCTCATGAGTTCGAAAGGATATCAAATATGAAAGTGCCAAACTCCTATGCCATGGTAAATTTCCTTTAAATTGATGTCCTTGCTGGACAAATAGAGGATAAGAAAATGTAGTGTAGATTTCTCCAAGGAGATACTGGGAACTAAAGATGAGGAAGTCTGATTTTCCGTACTAGGAAAATGGTCAGAGTCAGAAGACACCTGATTTCTCTCCCTTCTCTAGTAATGGGAAACCCTGAGAGATTTCTCCAGAAAGTTTGTAGAAACAGCAGAAGCGTGATGCCATTTATCAGACTGTCTGGGCTGTGCCATACTGCCTCTCTAATTATGTCAGCCCTGCATCCACCATGCAGCAAGTACTTAACTCCTGTACAATAATGCTGCAGCAGTTCCTCACTATGTGTGATCTCCTGATGAGGGAAGTATTTTATCCACTAGTCATTAATAATAGCAGTGTTCCCTATCTTAAGACTGTCAGGCCAATCTTGTGATTTCTTTTTCTTTTTTTTTTTTTTTTTGTAAGTGCCAGCTCCTAAAAGTAAAGTCATTAAATCTTTGCTTTTTTAACTCTTCCATGTGATGAGACTAATGGAACATTCATTACCAAGATTCTGAAGCAAGGCCTCGATGTATCTTTAGTCTTCATTGTTAAACCTTTATTACTGTGTTGGAAAAAAAAATTAATCAGGAGTTCTTTTCATGCCTTATGAGCACTTGGAGCTGGTGATACTTGAATCAGGCAAACCCCAGAATTTTATTTCCAAAGTCTACCTTGTCAAAATATATCTGAAATGATATCAAGATTCCAAAATACTTTTTCATGTATTTTTTAAAAAAAATCTACCTGGAAATGTCAAAAATAATTGTCTTTACATTCTTGAGTCAAATAATTTCACTTTGCTGTCCTTCACAGAAGCAAATACACCTTCACGGATCAGTTTGAAATCGTTCTTTATCTCCAGAAAGTGCCATCCTGGACCCTGTAGGCTGAAGCAGATTGTTCCTGTGAACCTGGCTAGGTTACCTTGCCTGCTTCAGTATTTTCAGCTCAGTGACATCAATGAAACTGATCCAGCATTGGAACTATAAGGAATGTCAGACGCTTGGTGTGTTCTGTGGGCAGACAAGGATTATACCCCACCTGCGAGGTGTTGCATCTTTTTTGTCTATGCCTACAGTTTGTGAATCTGCCTCTGTAGGTCAGGCTGTGGGATTAGACCCAACTCCAGGGTATCCCACAGGGAGTGACTACATAGAAGGAGAGGACGGGCAGGCTCTGTCCGCACGTTCCTACAGCTGTATCAGATGCACCACACACGACGCAACTGCCTGCACACTAAAGTGCCTATCGTGTCCCATTAAAGCTGCACCTGCTCAAGAAGGATTTCAGCTCAGCCTTCAGATGGGGGATGTCAAAAACCTCTGCAGTCCCATGAAAACCCTGCTGTTCTTTTTTAAATTGAGCTGTGCACTGCTCTTGCTATGTTGCCAGGATTTGCCATGGGTGGCAAACATCAGGAGGTGTAGACGTAACTGAAACACCCATAAAATTGTGAAGGAGTCTCCTTATCTAGGAGCCAGTTCTGGAAGGTCATACTGAGCTTTACCTCATTGTCACTGGTCAGTGAATTCCCATTCCACACAATTTCCTTGTTCAGCTGCAATTTTTCTTTATATCAGGCCATGTCCACCCCAAAGGCTTTCTATCAAATAATAAACTGATTGCATGTTAAAGGAAGGAAATACATACTGAGCTCTACAGAAAAAGCAAAATATTTAAATCATTGTTTTAATTCTTAGGCCTAATTTTAAAATATATTAGAGAGAAATACGACTTGAAAAACTGCAACAAATTGGCACATACTCTGAAAATGTACTCATGAAGGTCTGAATGAAACTGGCAGAAAGCAAATAATTCAAAAATGTGACTGGGAATGCTTTCTTTGCTCCTGTGATCTATTCAGTGCAAAGACCAGGAGAGTGTTACAATGGCATTTATAAAGGTTAAAGTACTACTCTTCTTTTTCTTTTGCCGTTATCTTTTTTCTTGAAGTTTGTACAATGTATTTTCCTACTTTTCCATTTTTAAGTGTAACGTTATTTAAATGGAGATGAGTGCATTTGTGTATGTATTCATTTGTATGTGGTAGAATAGGTAGAAAATACAAAATAGCAATGGATGGAATATGGAATTAAATCTATGGTTCAGATGAAGACCTTGGAATGATAATAGCAACTCTACAAGCCACCTATGAATATATTCCCTCATAGGTGACGTTAATTCCTGTTCTGCAAAGGCTTATTGCTGTGTGTATTCCTCTGTTTATACCTCAAGGAAGTGAAATAATAGCTCACTTATTTTTATTCTGTTAAGGTGTCAAAGTTTATCTCAGCAGCTGCTGTTTCACTGTAGCATTTTCACTTTAAATTAATGCTAATTTCTGATGTCACTGACATTCCGACAGTGACTGTGTAATTGGGACATGGAGATTAAAAAGAGGAACTTGGAGCCTAACTATGCAGTGTTGTCAATCCTCCTATTGATCTACATGTAGCATTGGGATCTCCTTCTCTCTACCCAAAGAGACACAGTGAAAGGAATTTGTGTCTTATGTAAGACTCCACAGTGATTATACAAGAAATTAAGCATTCATTTGAAATATCAGTGGAAAAATTGTGGTTTTGTTTCAAATGTCCCTTTTTTTTTTTCTTTTTTTAAAATTTATTATAATACTAAGTGAGTTTTTTCAAGGAATTATCTATAAATTCTTAGCAGTGATAGGCATGCTACAGCTTAATGTGATTTACGAATATACCTTAAGATATTTTCTTCGTTAAACTGATAATAGTGTAATATCAAACCTGAAATAAGCTACAGGACTTTGTTTTACAAACAGTCTTTACAGGCTGCTGCAGTGATACTTTTGCCCTCAGTCAGAAGTCTTGAGTCTTAGTCGTGATAAACACTTCAATTTTTTACTTCTAATTTTATGTCAATGAATATATTTAAGTACAGAAGGGAACTAGTGCTTACTGATGCTGTAATGAGTTTTAATTCTGAGCTGATGACTACATCTCAAAGCAACATACTTTTTTTTTTTTTTTTTAAAGCAAGGAAAAGATAAGGTTAAGACAAGTCTGTTATAAATTATGGCTGAGCACAATGTGAGTAAGCACAAAGTGAGTAAGCTCCACTGGCAAAAGCACAGAGGGAAAGGAGTAATGAAATGAAAGGAGTAAAATGCTATTCATTACACATAAGTTTCCAGAAGTGGGAATGAGACGTTGTTTAAATAGCAACATTTAAGGACTTTGACTGCGTGTTTGATTTATCTCCATGGAGTACATATTGACACTTCAAAAAAAACTTTCAGACCTTTGGTTATTAAAATATCTATTGTTATCTGGAAGAACATTTTAGAAGCTTCAAAATGTTTCACTCTGTGTGACCTAGTGTAAAAAAGAATACTATATGCTAATCATTTCATGTAAGTATCTACAGAACCATAAATACATGCATAACTTGAACAGATGTTGATTTTCTCATTGCAGAGCTCTTCAAATCAACTGGGCATCGCCAGGACAGCCAAATGGCATTATCCTGGGATATGAACTCCTACGTAGAGCGTGGCAGAAGTGTACTGCATTGCAGACTCCAAGGGCCAGCAAAAGTAACAGAATGTGCATCTCATTAGAATGTAAGAAGGATGAAAATATCTGTGGAGAAGTGTGTTATCATCCAGAGTCCGAGGTATTTCAATATTCTTAAGTCATGTATGTAACGAAAAATAGTATTTTTAGGAATAGGTGTGTAAACCAAACCTCTTTAGTTATCAGAGGAAAGAAAGTGGAGGCTTCTTCTTCTGTTGATACTTTAAAATCAAGGCTCTGAAAGGTATCTTGAAACTCTTTAAAATCAAATATGATATTTGAGTTCATACAGGGATAGCTGTGTGTGTGTCAGCTGATGACAGGTGATTCTGTTATTTTAAGTCTTTCTTTGTTGTTGACCTTATTTTTCCTTTTAGGGGAAATGAATTGGTAAGCATCTATGAATGTGTTCATTAATGCTTTGGTTTAGTGCAGTTTTCAAGTGAATCTCCAAATGGTTTTCATTTATTATCTGCTGGTTAAGGGTCGAAGTCATTTTAATGCATGTGAATTAAATTCCTTGCACAGGAAGCCAAGCCAGAGCCTGTGTTTCAAAAACGCTTCAAATATGTTGCAGCTCTGGATGGGGACTTTAATTTCTCCATGGACCACCTTACTTCTCATCTTTAAACTTCTGAAGTTTCTTCCGTTTGGAAAGCTTTGCTCCATGTATATAGTACAGATGTTCATCCCAAGAATTCAGGCTATTTGGGTGTTCCCAAGTAAATCACACAAGCTATGCGTAAGGAAGTATGAGCAGTGTCACCTCTCGAGTCCACTGTCACAATCTCATTGCGACAAATTACATGGTGGATACACATAGATCTCAGTATGTGTTTTTGCATCCTGCTTGGGACAATTGGCACCAAATTGGGAGGAGCTGTTGAGTCTTTTGAAGGCAGAGAGGCCCTGCAGAGAGAGGCTTCAGCAAATTAAGAGAGATGGACAACCACCAACCTTATGAAGTTTAGCAGAGGAAAGTGCTGGGTTCTGTACCTGGGACAGAGCAACCTCTGTAGATACGTGGTAGTTCGTATGGCCCCTTTTGCATAAAGTCATTGCACTTGGCCACTCAAAGGTCACAGGAAATTTCTAGGTGTATGCAGTATTTGAGAAATGCTAGCAAAACTATAAAGCTTCTATGTGTGAGGAATCATTTCTGAAATCCTGCATGGCAAATGGTGGTTATTAACGTGGCTTGCTGGGTTTTTTTTTCCTCCTCTTAAATTATTCCTTGGCTAAGGGCTTAATGACCAGATTCTTCAGTAGGGTAAATCTATTTAGATTCAGCTACAAGTGGGTAGCTGGTACATGACAATGATGAGCAACTCTGAATGGGATCTATCGTGATTTGTCAGATGCGTTTTTAAATTATGGCTATTTTCAGGTTAATCTTAATATGAGTTCCTGTTTAGGGGTAGGATCAATAGCATAGCAGGAGTCTGTAATGGTTTTTATTGACAAATGAGGTAGAAAACTCTTAGTTTGAAAGTAAGATTTAATGTCATGAAATGGTGTTTCTATTTGTCAAAGACATCATCACATGTTCTGTGACTAAAGCAAACAATATGTATTCACAAGATTCCCTGTCAGACAAGACAGTAATTAAGGGAGTGAGTTATTTGAGGGGTTCGAATCAAAATATAAATTATTCCAGCCAACACAGCTTTAGCTTTTGAATTCACTTGAAAGCATTTCTGTATTAAATATAAGCATTTCTGAAACTTGCAAGAGAATTATGGGCAGCCCTTTTTTCTAAAAGGTAAAATTATTTATTTCAGGTTTCTGGCATGGTAGACTTTTATTACATCTCGGCATGAATTAAATTTGTATTAAATTAGTTTTAGAAGTTCTCCTCTTCATTTCTATTTTTTCAGTCTTCATACATTTGTGGTAACTTTGAGCTTGGAGAGTGTTCATTTATTTTTATAGCTTCCTGGCTTTCAAATTTTTTCTAATTAATTTTGCATTACATTGTTCTAATGGTCTCTTTGTATTCTCTGAGACTGTGGTTAGGAGTGGGTGTATTTGTTAAGTAAAGGATATATAATAAATGACTGGAAGGTCCACAGGAAACAGAAGTACTCGTACATAAAATGTCATGGGGGTAATTTCTGCAGGTGAATTGATTAGAATTCCCCTCCCAGTGCTTTGTCTGGTTTGCTACATGTATCCACACCAGCCATCAAAAATGTCTGTTAGATTCATCTACTGAGCTCGTGGTGCCTTTTGTGCCTTTTAAACTGGAGTCTGTGACAGGGACAGCATAAGACAGTGGCAGGCCTCTCTTATATTTTTATAGAACTCACTGTCAGGCTTTATGCTGGTATCTCTGGTCCTTGGATTTGCCAGTCTTCTGGACAGAAGTGAAAGGCAACACTGACCACTAAACACTTGTTCCAAAAGCCTCTTATCCCAGTGCCAGCTGCACTTCAAAGACCCATAGAATCTGGGTTGGAAAGGACTTTAAAGACCATCTCGTTCCAACCCCCTGCCATGGGCAGGCACACCTTCCACTGGACCAGGTGGCTCAGTGTCCCATCCAGCCTGGCCTATTCACTATACAGACAGCAGCTTAAGTAATGTTCAGATCCAGAATAATAAGCAAGTTGTTTGATGATAGACTGGTCAGCAGGCAGTTGTATATAAATAGACAAATAGGTTGTGGAGTTCTTAGTTTTGTTCATCACTTACTGCAGCTTGTATGCAAGATCAAAACTGGATCTAATTTCCCTCTTACAATTTTCTTGAATTCATGAGTATGAAGTGAGAGGAAAACTAGGACTTCTCTACAAAAACTATTTGGAGATATGTCTTTGGTTATTTATTAATATTTCCTTATGGATTTATGGATTACATTTGGCATCATCAGCTTGCTTTTGTAAGGCACTGCAGAAAAAGAAGGATTTGTTATGGTTCAGCTACATAAGAGATCACCAAAAAGTAATCCGCTCCAGGAAAAGAAATACCAGGTTGTATTGTCAGTGTGCAGCAGAGTGGGATGCAGTGATTCTTCATCCAACACTGGCTGAGCTGGGTCCAGCCAAGTGATGCAGCTCTGTGAGAAAGGCAGTGGGAAACAGCCAAGATGCTCTGCTGTGTGTGTGCTGCACTTGGGAACTGGGTTAGAGCCTCTGCAAATAAACCAACTTGCTCAGGGCCATCTGGGGATTCTCTGGAAGGGCAAGTGACCTTTTCACTTCGAGGGACATGTGTACATGCACATTCATGGGCTCATGCAGGCCTGATATCAGGCCCAGTGAAGACCAATCATTCCTCTTATTCTAAAGAATCTTTGCATCAGATCCATACGTCTTCTTTCTAGTTGTTACCCAGTTTTCTGCTTCTTTGTTATGCTTCTGTGTTAGGCTTCTTTGTTGTTTTAACTAAAGCTAACACATTGTTGTTCCTAGTATCCTTACCCTGGCATTTAATCAGGCTTGCATGGATTAATTTCATGAGCACAGAAAGATTTTAGAAATACCTTTTGCAGAAGAGCTGAGAATACACTCTGATGTTGAATTTTGTCTGCTGCCAGGATGGTCCCTATTTCCTGTGTACCTCTTACAGTAACAACTGTGCTGCTTGGGTATTCCTAAATTGCCAAAACTTGTCAGCCTTTCTCTAGCTGTTTTCAGTAAAATGTGATCCATAGCTCTACTCATATGTGAAGTCTCAAAAGAGACATCCTCTTACAGAGCACATACCATGAAGTATGCAGAGGTACTTCAATTAACAAGGGAGTGTGCCCAAGCTTCACCCATCAGGTAGCATAATCTCAGTATCAATAGGGAAGTCATTCCCTTATTATCCATAGAACTACCAAACTGTGTATCTGTTGTTTCTGAAATCCTGAGGTAGACTCTGAAAATAATGAGACAGGTAAAAATGAATTAAAGGAGTGGCATAGAGGCTAGTAATTTCTGCTCACTTTGTATTGTGGATCTGAACATCAGTGGTTAAAAGGCTCCTGGCTGAAGGTGTTAATACAGCTTCATCACTTTTTATTTTCAGGTGCAACAAGCTGTATAAATCTGCAATTAATGAACTAATAAAATATAACTTACATTTGTAGGAAGTACAGGCTTACCCCTTTGCTCATTGTAATTAATGTGCCATTTATTAAAAACACCAGCAGGACTCTTTTTTAAGGACAGGAGGAGCAAAACAGAGGCTTGATAGCAGCCTCAAAAGCTGTCAGCAGTGAAACGTAACACATCTTGACACTGGTGAAGGGTATCCCATCAATATTTATGCAAAATTCACCATTAATGTTAGCAATATTGTGCAAATTCTTTTCAAGTTCTTTCAGGCTTAGAGAATCATTGAAAACATTACACTTCTTGTTGCAACACACCTGAAAGACAGGAAATTAAACTCATTTTAGGAAGATAATATATAGTGATTTGTAACAGAATAACAATAATATCTGGTCATGGATTTTAGATCTAAGTCTGTATCAATTACTGAAAGAGAAAAGCAGTTTGAGAAAAGAAATATATGAGTAACTGTACTTAACTAAAAAGGGTCTCTGTGTAGATTCAGAGATAATTTAAGTAAAAAAAGAATGAGCCTTGCTAATTTAAAATATTCCCTCTCACATGAGGACATGATGGGTCAATCATTACTCTGGTGTTTGCTCCACAGGCAGAAATTTTTAATGAACTCCTGTAGCTAATAGGAATTCCTGAGAGTGTTTTGTGAATTGCTATTTCACAAAGTGGCTCTGGCAGCAAGCGTTTGACAAGAAGGATAAACATGGCTGCCTAGCACATCTGTTTATTTGGGTAAATCAGTCTTAGCTCAACTGGCATGTGTCCATAAGGCCAGATAATATCCTTCTGCAAAGTCTTCAGCAAGCAGAGGGATCAGGGATGACACAATTGTAATTAAAAGAGAGTTGCTTAGATAAGTTTGGAGTATTTTTAAAAATTGTTACAATATAGTGTAATCCTGTCTGCCAGATTTGATATCTAGTTACTCTGTGCTAGTGTCATGGCTGACTGGGCCTTTCTCAGGCATCATAATAAGCCTTTCTTTGTGCATAGCCCTTCCCAGTCCCTGTGCTCCTGGATCACAAGTCCTCTGTGTGCTTGGATGGGAAGACAATGACAGGATTGATTTGTGAGTTACTTTGTGAGATTACTGATGTTTTTAAGGGCTGCTGTGACAGTTAAGGATGAAATCTCCATAGGTAGTTAAGATCTTCTGGTTACCAAGTATATGTTGAACATCCAACCCTCTTTGCAAGGGTGAGATCTCCAAGCTACCTAAAATGCTGGTGGCACCGTTTTGGTTCACTCCAAGGCTTCTGCTTCCATGTGCAGGGTAACACCACCCAGTAGGGGCTGTCACATTTAGATGTAAGAGGATGAGCTAATAATAACCTTTTGCCACTGTAACTTTCATCTATCTGCTTTTCTTTTTTTTTTTTCTGTGACGCAATTTTAGTGTTACTTGAATGGCTTTGGGTATTTTTATGGATTGATAATTCAGAATCCTTGGGCTGAATATCGATGCAAATAGAAACTGTCTCTAGAGGACTGCCAAAAAAGTGTTCTTTAACAATTTACAGCTGACTGCAGAGGATGTTACGAAACTACATAATAATAGCACCAACTGTATCAGTTGGTAATGCCAGATGAGAGTCTGAATGTATTTTAGAACTGACGGGGCCCCTCTTTGGAAACTCTCTATAGGTTGTTGAGAAATACTGAGGTTCTTACGTAATTTTTAACAAGGGAAAGCAGCTGCTGAAAGTACTGTAACACATCTGGATGAACAGCTGAGTATTTTTTGTGGGAATTGAGGAGGAAAAGGAGAGACATCGGTAATAATGCAGTCTCACAAATAATGTTTCAAACTGAAAGCTAAAATGGCTCTCCCAGTGTTGGTGTGAAATATGCAGAGCAGCACGTTCTACAGAGAATTCACCAAAAAAAAAAGGGCATTTCTTAGAACTGGAAGCATCTCATGGAAAATAAAATGGCTGCTCAAGTGTTTGAGCCTGGATAAAACCAAAGACGTGCAACTTTCTCTATCTGAAAGATGGAAAGACTATGGTCAGGTGAAATTTGGGTGGTGGCCATCACTGAAAAAATGGAAATGAGATGACAAATGAAATCCATAGAAAGAAGAGGTGGTATTGGGCGAGACAGATCACAGAG
Organism: Petroica traversi; assembly: GCA_025920805.1. Taxonomy (NCBI): domain Eukaryota; kingdom Metazoa; phylum Chordata; class Aves; order Passeriformes; family Petroicidae; genus Petroica; species Petroica traversi. The sequence goes on from JAHLSL010000010.1 coordinate 10,825,283, forward strand.
GGAAACACCAGACAATCCCAAGTGGTTGACCAAGAATGGGACCAAGAATGCCTGAGCAACATGTGTTTGGCCTCCTTTCATGCAGGCGGGTACAGAATTTCTGACTCTGCCGTCTCAAGCTCAGGTTGCAGTAAAAAGGATAAGACAGAGGGCATTGTACAAACGTCAAGAACTGTTGCAAAAGTGATCTATTCTGAGCAAAGTGGCTCAATAGGATTTGGGTTTATGTTTTTAAGAATTCTTTTAAGCAGCATGGATATACAGAGAGACCAGGTAAATTTTAGCTTTCTTTGAAGCCAATTGTAAATGAAGAAAAACTCAGCCTGGAGTGCATGCCAGTCATTACAAAACACCCAAAAGGTAGGAAGCAGAGAAGATGTGTAAAGCAGAGTTTTATTGGACATCTTAACTAATCATATGGAAGAAAGAATAATAGGTTAATTAATAGTTTGGATTATATTACTAGTGACAAAGCGGACAGCAAAATAATATAATAGGGCCTGCAGAGATCCAAAATTCCTTAACAGAAAATAACAAAATTCAGCTACACTGGTAATTTAAAACAGATACTGAAGGGGTAAGTGTGCTGGAAAAGCAGAAAACAGTGTCAAAGGATATGAAGTTTTAAAACCAAAAAATATAACGAGGCAACAGGAACCTCCTCTGTCCTACCTCCTGTTAATTGTGGGTTACCTGTTGTTTATGTATTGTAAATTTCATCTTCAGAACCTGATACTCCCAAGGGAATAACGGCCATTGAAAAGTAAACAAAACATCATCCTTCTGAAGTCAAGGAGTTTACAATGTCAGAAAAATAATAGTTTTGTATGTATGTATTTTTATTAACATTATAATTATAATATAAATTAGTCACCATGGTCCTATTAATATAAATTTTTTTAAGTTTTTTTCTCACATAATGCTTAAAGTACCTAGGTAAACAAAAAATCCTTCAGAGGAACTTGCTTTTTTTGTTGCTAAGCTAATCTGATTTAGGACATTGTAAAAGTCAGTAGTGGAAGAGGCCATCTCAAAAGAAAACATAGGAGGAACTCTCCTCTAACATCTCTGCTCTACAGCCAATGCCATTTCATGTCTAGCTGCAAGAAGCTAATGTAAGTTGCACTGACTGTAGCTTCCAGGTTTACCATTTTTATGGTTATTCTACTGACTGTGCTGTATGATTGCTGGGTATTCAGTGTGCATCTCCACTGACACAGGAGTAAGTGTACAAATAATTATTTGATTGTTCAAGCATATAATTTTCTCGACAACACCTAGAAAGAAGTCCACAGTTAAAAGGCCTTTTCAGAGCTAATTTCCATAGAAATTTTATTTTGAGAGAAAATCTTTTTATAAATACTATTCTCTTGAGATCACATTGTCTGAAGAACTGTGGTCATAAGTAAGTGATCGTGTGCTATAAGGAGAAAATTCCTTTTATGTTTATGTGAAAGAAAACCCAGGACCTCATATAGGGAAATACTGTTTTTCAGTTGTAAGGGTTTCATCATAAGTGGGAAAAAAACTTCAACAAACAAACCAATAATTGGGAAGAAAAAAACAAAGGGTCAGGTGATGGTAGACTAAATCCACATATTGCAATATACTCCACGTTGAGAGACTCAAACAGCCTGCAAGGCATATGAAGATGATTCATATTAATGGACTATTTTATTAAGGTGCAGTATGGTTGAAGGCCATGCAGAATAGAAGCATTCTATCAGATACACAGTAGTTTATTGAAGTTTTACAGTGCTGGAGGGCACAGAATTTTAGCCAAGTTATATTTTATTTGACTGCAATCTGCACTGGGATACATGTTTTCATATACCTTGTTTTACTAGACAACACATTATGTTCTGTTTAACAGATATTGCCTTACAGATTTTCTCTTACATTCTTTTTTATTTTTTTATTTTTTTTTTCTACTTCTAGGTATGTTGTAATGGGATTCTGCACGACAATAAACCTGGCTTCCAATGCTGTGAGGACAAGTACATTCCATTTATTCTTAATTCACCAGGGGTTTGCTGTGGTGGGCAGATACATGCTGTGCAACCCAAACATCAGTGCTGTGGTGGTTATTACACCAGAGTTTTAGTAGGTAAGAGACTGCTCCTTTCCACTGCTTGAATGTAACAAAACAGCAAAGTTGATAGATCTGTTAAACCAAGGAGAAGAAAAACAATAAATGTGAGATTTATCAAGAAATCTAGATGACTTTGAGAGTTGTGTTCAGTGCAAAGGAAATTGCACTCACTTTGCCTTCTAAACACGGTACACTCTGTTTATACAAGAAAGGCTTAATTGATGAAACCTGATGATTGGGTCGTTTCCCAGAGAACTAATTTATGCCAAACTATACTTAATTGCAGTAAGTGCTGCATAATGGGGAGGGCAGTTCTGCTTAATAGGAACACCATCAGGCAATTTAGTGGTGAAGTTTAGTTCTCTGCTTGACTTGACCCCACATGATTTTCCACAACCATTGCTATTGCGGAACAATTGTCAGCATTTGATGTTGATATTCTGGATTACATCACTTCTACTTGTTTCTACACTGTCTACTCTTTCTTTCTACTCATGTTACAGATCAAAGTATACCTCCCACATGCATTCACTTTGATGGTAATTTATCCTTTTCTTATTCTCAGAGTGGTTTGGGAAGTTTGCCAAAACAATGCTTCTGTGTTACTGTCCAGAGTTTTGTTTTCCAGTTTGTTGGTGGGTCGTTGTTGATGGGGAAAGGGAGGAAAAGGGGGAGGAGAGATCCCTTTAATGGGGGCAGTGTTCAGAGTGTATAACTGTTTGTAGGCAATTGTCAGGTCAAGAGCTAAAGTGCTTCCATTAGTCACAAGCTGGCACACATTCTCTAGGCTCAGAAACACTTGACATTTTGCCAACACATTCAGCACATCCCAAGTTCTGATCTTTTGAAACGTATTTCATATATCGCAATATTAGAATGCCTTCCATGATATCATCAGAAAAATGCTATCACATGGAAGAACCAGAGAAGAGTATTTTGCTGACCTCATTAATCTCAGTGTACTGAAATGGAGAGATTATACTGTGACCTCTGTCCTCATCCAGTGGTCTGTGTTAACTAGCTTAATGTTGTTTACATCAAGAAAGAAAACCACAGTGGAACAAAATGTCTTATATCTGAAAGTAGTTCTTGTTCAGTCAGCAGTCCACAAGCATGAAACAGTGAATGCTTGTACATGATTTTAAACAATTTTTTTTCTAAGTATACTTGCTACATTATTTTTCTTTACTCTAAAGGGCAGCAACATGAACACTGTTGGTCACTTTTTTCTTTTTTATTTTTATAAATATGCTAATAACCTCAAGCTAAATGTTAATGTGGGTCATTCTTTGATAAGGATAACAATTAACTGGTAAGACTGCATAGTAGTTTTCAGAGGGAGAACATTTCCAAGCCTAGCTTGGAATGGATCCCATTTTGAGAGGTTAATGAGAAGGTTACTGATCCTTTGTGTCTTATGTCTAATAGTTCTTTAAAAAAATAGTTTTATTTCCAACAGATGTAAGCTACATTCTGTGTTTTAATACTTTCTCTGTGTAGAAACTAAATTAGCTTCCAAGAAATGCAGGAAAATATGATGAAGTTCCTAGATGGATTATATCTATTATACTCTAAAAATTTGTTTTCATCTTTTTTTTTTTGTTTTATTATTGACTTTATTTGATAAAGTTATTTATACAGGAAACTCTCTAAGCATACATATTTCCCAGATGTTGTTTGGCCAGCTCGACAGCTCGGGATGTGCTGAAGCACACTGGGCTGGAGGCATGAAGATTACAAATTAGGAAGGCAGAACCTCAGTTTCTGAAACAATAGTGCACAAAGAAGTGCAAACATTCATACCAGAATTAAGATGGGAGGCAGAACAAATAATGCTACTGCCACCCAGGCACCTCTTTGGCAAGGAATATGGGGAGAAAGGAAAAATACTGTTCTCCCTCATCTGTTATAATCTCCCCACATGTTTATTTCTGACATAAGCTGCATTGACTTTAGAACTCTTTGTCTCTAATTCCCAACCTTTCATAAGAAAAGAACTTGAGATATTGCTTTAAATGAGAAAGATGAGATTTAAAAATCAAAACACATTTCTTTGATTAACATTCAGGAATCAAAATACTTTAATCAACTCTACTACCCATCTTCAATTGCACATCAAAAACACTCCTTCCAAATGACATTTGAGTTACAGAAAACATTGCAACACAGAAAAAGAATATAAAAATATTAGAACATTGGGTAAGATCAAGTGCAGACACTAGTGAATGAAAATTACCATTTATCAATATTTTTGCATCCTTTATAGCAGTATGTACTTCGTTCATAGCTCACAGTTTATTCCAGTCCACCCTACCCCACCATTACAGTGTCAGTCTCATTGGCAGTCTTAACCTAAGGTCTTTTCCTGAAAAAGCTGATGATTTTGCTTAAGTAGCAGCCAAGTCTACCAGTTGTGATGGTGGTATTTAATTTTAAAAGTGAGTTTAATCCTTAAATTCTCTGTGAGATGAAGTCCTGAGCAACACTCAAACATGAAAAATGCTTTAAGCATTGTGAATTAATTTGTCAAAACAAGTTTGGAATTATTTTGAAGGAGACAAGAAAATTTTTTTGCCAAGAATAAGTAGGCTGATGGTTCTGTTAAACACAGTAAAAATGTGCACTCTTTACTGTGTAGCTGCAATTGCAAAAGGTTTTCAGCTGTATAATTGTCATATGTACAGACATTATTTTCACTGCTCTTCTTAGCTTTGTCTCTGTCATGCTTGTGTTTTGATATCTTACAGTCTTGAGCCTGAATTAATGAATGCACATTCCTTTAATCATTACTACAAATGATATAATACTTCTATAGCACTCTAAAGCGCCAAGTGGTTCCATGCTTTCACATGGAACGTTCTGTACATGATGCTGTGTGAATCCAGACTTGTTGCTGTCTGATGAAAGCCTCTCAGGAATTTCAACAGCTGCAAATGGATAAAATCTTTAATCGTATTCTTATATTGACAGGAGAAGTATGCTGCCCTAATGAAGAGGAAAACAGAGTTTCAGTTGGAATTGGTGACTCCTGCTGCCAGGGAATGCCTTACTCCACATCAGGCAATCAAATCTGCTGTGGTGGATCCCTGCATGACAGTTTCAATCAGCAGTGCTGTGGTGGAAGGGTCATAAGCATGGATTCGGTCTGTTGTGGTGATGAAAAGGAAGGGACTGCATACAGACTTCTCACAGGTAGGTGATAAGTCCTCAAGAAAAGAAAATCTTTCTAAATCTCTTGTGGCACCAACTGTTCGGAGGTGACACACTCAGGTTTAAAGTGTGTGTGCCCTTTTGTTAAAATATTGATGAACTTCAGTTGCCTATTTTGCCGTAGTACAGTAACTTTCTTTGCCTTTGTGAGAAGAAGCCAGACAATTCAAAAGGAGTGAATGGACTTTCCTTATGCAAATCAGGAAATAGGACTGGTCCCCTCAGTGAGATTAGATTAACCACCTTGTGCCACCATGCATCCCAGTGCAGGTATTTTCCATTTGCTCTGGAAATGTGGGGTTAGTCACCTGGAAACTGAAGATTGCACTGTGTCTGCTTGGTGGTCTATGTCCTCCCATGTGCACATCCCTCACATGGGGCTAAACCTGCTGTACTTTAAAATTGACCAAAATTAATCCCCAGCACTACTCACTGGCTCATCTGGTGTATTCCATTAATTTCTTTCAAATTATAAGAAATTACTCCATAATTCAGAGATAAAAGCTGAACCCTACTTCCTCATAAAACACAGTGACTATCTGATGACATAGATTGGAGGTATTATTACAAAACCTATTCAGATATTTTCATGTGTCTTTTCTTTCCACAGTTATTAGAACAAATTATATCCCATCAGCCTTAGGCTTTCTCAGCCTGACAAAAAGACTTCAGAAACTATTGTGGTCTCAAAGGGGATCCTGATTTCAAAACAAAGAAAAAATGAAGGTTTATTACCCACATATGCTTGGTGTACAAAACTAAATGACAGTGTGTGCCAGTTCGAGCCTCTAGTTGTTCAACTAAGAATCTTAATAAATAACTAAGAATCCAGATCTGAAGGCTGAACTCCTCCTAACTCCCAAAAATAAGCTCTGTCTTCAGCTCATTCTTTTGCATTCCCTGGATCCTTCAGTGGCTGTGGTATTAAGAGCATCCTCTTTGGGTGCTGGCTGTCAGGGGGAGCTAATCAGAAGAATATTGCCATGGTTTCTGTGGTTCCCATGCTATCCTTCCCTTCCAGTGGCTACTCACGGTGTGTATGCTGTGAGCAGCACTGCTTGCATGATTTTAGCTCCCTCTCACTGTGATCCCTAATTGTGCTTCATCTACAGCATCCATGCTCACAATCCCAGCTTTGAGCAAGGCCCTCTTGCATAGCCATGCATTGTGCAGCTGCCACAAGACGGGGCTGGCTCATAAAACATATCTTTATGTACTTTATTACTTAAACTCTTTTATTTGCCTGCAGGAGCCCTTTAACAAAATCACATTGAATTGACTTTCTCACACCAAATCAAATCTCCCTGGTCCCAGTTCAGTTGTCTTTGTCAATATGTATTTTATAAATGGAGTGAATTAACAGATGCTGTTGGAACAGAACTGCTGGGGTAGCGTTTATGTTTTTACTGCTCTCTCTGGGCAGATGAGTTGTGTAGGAGTGTAATACAGGTATCTTGGGATGAAAGTTATGTTCTTCATTTCAGTATATATGTATTCTTAAGAGTTTTTTTTTTCCTTAAATATATATATTTTAAAAACCTTTATATCCCTCTTTAAAAAATGTGTTTAGCCTGTAGCGCTCAATCATTTACACTATTTTTCTCAAGAATGGGTTGGGATGACATTTTTTTGGCTATTAAAAAAGAAAACAGTGGCTTTTTTCATTGCTCATGGGTTTTCTGTGAGGACTTTATGCTGTGAACCAGTACAGAGCTGAACACAAATACAGGTCTGAAAGATGAATTAGCACCACAGTTGAAAAGAGATTGTATTCTTTTGCATTAAGCATAGAATAGATTGTGGTTTCTTATCATATCATATAGATCATGCTCAATTGGTTTTTGCTTAATTTCTTGGAGTAATTCAGCCTTGCTAAATACATCATGAAAATGCACAAGCCAGGCACAAAAATCTACCTGCTCCCTATCCTAATTATTTTAATGATTCTAATGGAAAAAATGCTCTTACATAAAAACATAATTTACTTATCATTGGCAAATGGATAAGTAGAATTTTGCAAGAATATGGCTGATCTCATTGTCTGGAAGGAGAAGAGGTAACAGGGGTGGCTTTAAGCTATAGCTGAATTGCTTCTGAAGCACTGTTTTGCACTTGGCAATAAATGCCATAGTTAAAATCTAGTAGCAATTTAAAGCCTTTGTTTGAGAGCTTTAAGTCCTTCCAAAAAAAGTGTACAAGAGAAACTTGATCACTACAAGTGCAAGCCTTGTACACAGTCTCATTTTGTTGCATGAGCAGTTCAAAATCAGTGTCTTTGTGCTGAATCTGGACCCAGGTTTGCAGTGAATGTGGGTTTAAGGCCTTGAATCATAGAACATTTTCATTTGCCATTGCATACCTTTTTCAGAGAATCTGCCCTGCAAACAGAGATGTTTCATCCATCCCACATTAAATTTCTCCCTTTATTTATTAATTTCACTTTTCTTAGGTTTCCTTTTTCACCCCTTGTTGGCCTTATTTAATGGGGTGACCATAGAGACATCTACTGGCAAAGGCTGGCAGTGGTGTACATGCACATCCTGAGCCCCACTGCTGCAGTGTAATTATCCAAAGTTCTCTATTTCTGACTATAAAGGATAATGTCAGCTAAAACCACTCTTGGATTTTCTCTCTCTCTGTCTTTTTTTTTTTTTTCTTTTAGTGCCACTGTACTGACATCCCAGACTATGAAAGATGATGCTTTGTACTGTTGTGGTTCCTGATCTGTAATAGTTGCAATACCCACATGTAAGCCAAGGATTTTTGGAGTAGTTTGCAATGTATGCTGGCTCTGTATTTTGTTGATCCTCTATTCTAGCTCCAAAGGCTAAGCGTTTTAATACTCATTTTTCCCTTTTGAAAGCATTGGTTTTGCAGATTTACTAAATTAGTAATTCATCACTCAGCTAGGTTTATAAATTTTTTCAGTTGCTGGGGATGAACATGAAATAATTGTTGACAGAAATCAGTGTTAGCAGGAAGTGTCTTTTCCAGCCCATGGATTTTCTTTTTGCTGGAATGCATTACGTGCCTATGAAACATAAATATATAAAATATGACACACACATTCCAACTGACTTACAAACAAACAGTTTACATTTTGATATTTTGCTGAATTCAGCAAGGGTTTATAGGAATTTCTGGATCCTTAAGCAATTGAATAAAGCAATTTTTAGAAGGCAAATCAATCCATCAATATTATATGGTCCTATTTTGTTTTTTCTTGGAGCATATTTAAAATTGTACATTTGAGGTGTCAAGGTTCAGGAGTCAAGTGCTACATGTGATAAATTAAGGAAAGGTCAGAGGCTATGCAATGCAGTTTCAGAAGATTGTCTACCTCTGCCTTTGCAGCTCATTCATGCTGAAGTGATGCACTCTGGGAATTACTACCAAACTCTGCTCTGCAACATCTGCTCTCCCTAAGTGAGTTAGTGCATGTCAGACATCTTTATGTCAGAATATTGCAGTGATGGATGCAGTCTTCAGAAAATGCTGCATAAAAATCTGGTGTGCCGTTCTGGCCATTAAGTGAAATTACTATTTAAATTAATGGCGCTGTCACAGTTTATCTGTGCAAAGAATGAACGCTGATTAGGGTATTAAGTAATTAGCAATTTATCACACTGGAACAAGGTTGATAATAATTAAAGAAGTAATGGTTTACCAAAGAAACTAGAAAGGGAGTCACTTCTTGTTATGTGAGTGAAATCTTGGCTGAAAAATTTAATTCAGTTAAACAAAGATGAGGTTCACAGTGAGAGAATACAGCTTTGTTTCAATAGAAAAACAGTTCATTATCAAAATTTTAGTTTGCCTGTCAGAAGTCCCTTGGAGCTGTCTCAGTTGCTTATTAGTATTGAATTGAGTCCTTTTCTGCATTAATTCTCTGTTTAAAATTGGTAGAATCCTAGGGCAATTTGGAAAAAGGGTGTGAACAAGAGAAGAGCTCTTGAACAAGAGAACACTCTTGAAGAGCTGGTGATCACAGTTGATTGCTGTGACTAGAACCAGCCCTGAAAAAAGGTAGTGTGTGCAAGTAACATCACCATTTTTAGTCATTCCAGTGATTGGAATGAAATGTTCTGAATGCTTTAGCAGAATCACACCTTTAAAGATTAATTTTCATTATGTATGACTTCTAAGAGAGACTTGCTGCAATAAATGACAGTGAAAAAAGTGGCCACTCTTGCACATGTTTTAAATGACAACATAATAACAGAAATTACGTCAAACACAAACTACTTTGTAGATGTAACAGTGTATCAACAGTATAACAGCCCTGCTTTTGTGTGATTAGTAATAACACAATTTCAATTAGTAATAAAATTTATTTCATTGCCACTTATAGAGGAGTTTGTAGTGTTTGGTTCCGAGTTAAAATTTACCCCTTTATTTAGATGGTGTTGGGTTCAACACTGGTATTTCATGTGAATATGAGGAAAATTGCAGTGGTTATGATGAACGTTTAATTTTAAAATGAAATTATTAAAACCAGAAAAAAAGACAGTGAAATTAATTTTTTCAGCTTATCAATTCCACTATAGAAATGAAAATTATGTTTAGATATCAACTTTTTGAAGAATAATTCTCTGTATTAAAGGACTGAGGCTTCCCTGTGAGTATTTTGCAAGTGACCCATGCAGTTCTAGGTACCTAATATGAACCCTTACTTTAAATTATAAAATATGTAATAAATTCTGGAATGCTAAGATGCACTGTTGAAAGATTCCCCATGTGAGGAGGGTATGAAGGAGACCTGAGTAGAAAATACATGGAAAGTTTTCTCAGTTTTTTATTTTTTACAGGAAATTTTCATCAACAGTCCACCTCCAGCCTGCTGTGGCCAGTATGTTGGTGTGGTATTCCATAGCAAAGTCCTTAGAAAAGTTGAGGAGTGGTGAACACTGATTGTAGGGGACCCTGCTTATTTCTGTAATTCTTGATTGTTTTCTGTAGGTCTGTAAGTCAGGATGTTCAGTCTGTAAATACAGTCACCTCCCCTTTGAATTTAATCTCAGTTTAGCTAAATCTACATAATTCCAGCTGCTGGTGGGTTTATGCCAAGATACACTGCGTAGTGAGCTTTCTTATCTATTTATTTACTTAAATCTCATATTCAGATTTTGTTTGTTTGTTTCCTTCAGGGATGTTCTGTTGTGGGCAAGAGTACGTGAATAAGTCAGATACCATATGCTGCTCAGGTTCCAGTGGTGAGTCCCTAGCACATGTTAGAAAGAATGACCAAGTGCCAGTAAAATGCTGTGAGACTGAACTTATTCCAGAGAGCGAAGAATGCTGTAATGGAGTTGGATATAATCCTTTGAAATATGTTTGCTCTGACAAGATTTCAGCTGGAATGATGATGAAGGTAATTGATAGAAAACCTCTCGGTGGCTCTGATTTGATGATGAAAAGGGAAATACACTGTTCAAAACTATTTTTCTAAAATAGGAATATAAAAACTCTTGTGTGCATTATTCATTTTCACATTACATCCATATTAATGCCGAATGAGTTCTCCATGATTGATGTTATTGCAATGAATTCTAAAGGAATTAATAATGATTAGCTGCCTCTGTGAAGTGTTGCCCAGCACTTCAGATTAGTAGAGTGGCTAAAAACTGGCATACTAATGAGACTGACATGTATGGCCAGTTTCCATTCTGTGGCCACTGTTCCCGATGATGTTCATTAAGTGGAAATTAAAATTGGACTAGCCAGTTCTGAAGTATAAAAATGTTGTGACATTTCAATTTGGGCAGGCAGTAGGGCATGATTCCCCAACGCCCTAAAAAAGGCAAAAATAAAAATAAAACAATTGACAACTTCTTGACGGACTTAATCCTGATCCTACAGAAAACCAATGGCCCTTTTGGCAGAAATTTCAGCAGTACTAATGAATTATATAGTTTATTCTCATTCTATTTTAATGTCAGAGTAAACTAAACACCATAAAGGCAGATTTGGTATTTTCCAAGAGTTCCCAGTGACAGTCAACATGAGAAAATTTTGCCTTCCAACTCCAAGTTGAATTCAACAGAAATCTTCAAGAATTAGCATCTTGGTGTTATACACAAGCTATAAAAATGTTGTCAAGTGTTTTGAAATTTCTGTTTAAGAAAATGCACACTTCAAAGGATGGAGACCTTGTGTGTGTGTGTGTGTGTATATATGTATATATATGCATATATACTTTTTATAAAATTGTATTTAAATGTATATTTATTATAAGAGAGCGAAAATGGATGAGGGAGAAAAAAGAGGCTTGTTTATTGTGAATTCTACAATATGGAAATCAGAGAGATATTGTGGAATTTACCAGTAAAATAAAACAGATACCATTCTGCCACATGCAGGTGTTCCTATATCCTTGTTGTTCATCTGCTAAGTTAATACAGAAATATTTCTTAGATCTTCTCCTTTTCATGTCAAGATTTTCATGCAATTTCATTTTCAGACTGAATAATTTTCTCCTAGAGAAAATCCAGGCATTGTGATGAGTCAGCCACTGTTCCTCAATGCATTGTATTAGTAGTTCATGCAAGCCAAAAAATGGCTGAGAACAGGTTAATGAATTCTGGTAGATAACACACCAGATCCCTGCCTTAGGTATAAAGTATAAACAAAGGAAGTGCTTTGTATTTCACTTACCCACAGTAGGAAAGAGATAGCGGTGCTGGCTCTCTGATATGTATAGATTTGTTAACAGTAAAAGGGCTGATAGTCTGACACATTCTGCAGCGACTTTACATGGGAATCCAATCCATCTATATCCTGCATCCTATATGGATATCTATCACAGCATAATTTTTGTGGAAGTGCCAAATTTAGGAAATTAAATTTGCCGAAGTTCCTAATCAGCTAAGAAGCTAATTTCAGTACTTGAATTAAGGAAGCATTAAATACAATCTGTTTGGTTTTCCTTCTTAAGTTTATGACCAAATGGACAGAAATATTTGTTGCAAATATGACAGTACGTTTCTTCCTGCAACAACCTGTATTTTATAAGAATTATTGCTCTCTAGCATATGGTTTGGCAAAAATATTATTTCATGAATTTTAATGGAAAGTTGTAGATGTTCAGTGTATATTTTTGTGAATTGTTCTTTATGAGTTAAATCTTATATCTTTATGTTTCCAGAGGTCCTCTTATGGCAGCTAAGCTTCTATTTAGGAGTGATGTGGCAGAAGACATGAAATATACAGCCCATGGATAGAGTTCTCAGCCTTAAAAGCTGCCAAGGACTTGTACAGAGCCCTCTTGTGTACTTGGCAAGCTGTGTGAGGGGCTGGGAATTTGCTGCTGATTTGCCACAGGATATTGGCCTTTGCAGGAACAGAATGTTCAAATTGTTGGATAAAATCCTGTTGTCATTGATTCTAGACTCTTCTATTTTCAACAAATCCAGCCATTTGTGCTTCCAGTAATTAAAATTTGTGATGCCTTCATCCAAGGACTCTAAAAAAAATCTGTTTCTTTTAGAAAGGATTATAAAGGCATTAATGATCAAAGACAGTAGACAGGCCAAAGGCTGAAAGGGTCTCCCATATGCTAGAAATATCAATGTACTCAAGGTGGTAGCATGGTTTTTGTGTTATATTAAGATAGAGAAATACTAATTTATATAGAAAGAAAAATGCAAGGAAGATATTCAGATTTGCCTGTGTATTCCTTAGGTGAAAGAAGAATGCAAGGCTAATGTCCTTTGCCCTTTATCTATGGAGGAAACAGCACACTGTGGGAAGTGTGACTTTGATCCTAGGGAAAATATCTGTGCATGGATAAAAAGTTCCCAGAGTGCTACAGAAACGGAGGTAGAAGTAGGTGTGTGCCCAGCAGAAGAGGAGACTGTCTACACAGGAGGGCCAACACAGTATTCATTTACAGGTAAGGAAGAGTGTCAGACCAGGTTGGTAATTTGCTAGTATAGTTATTTTACTCTGGAGAAAAATATGGCCTGAGTTCTGTCAGATACCCTGACTAAATGTGAGGCAATGTGAAGCGAGATGTGGACCTTCTAGAGCGAGTCTAGAGGAGGCCATGAAGATGCTCAGAAGGTTGGAGCACCTCTCCTATGCAGAGAGGCTGAGACAGCTGGAATTGTTCAGCCTGGAGAAGAGAAGGTTTCAGGGACACCTTCCAGTACCTAAGGGGGGTCTTCAAGGAAGTTGGAGAGCAACTTTTTACAAGGCAGGTAGAGAAAAGACAAGGGTGAATGACTTTGAACTAAAAGAGGGCAGGTTTAAATGAGATATTAGGAAGAAATTCTTTACTATGAGGGTGGTGAGGCACTGGCACAGGTTGCCCAGAGAAGCTGTGGGTGTCCCATCTCTGGAATTGTTCAAGGCCAGGTTGGATGGGGTTTTGAGCAGCCTGGTCTTGTGGAAGATGTCTCTGCCCATGGCAGAGGGGTGGAACTAGATGCTCTTTAAAGTTGCTTCCAATCCAGGCCATTCTATGATTCTATGAATTGTAATGAAGCAGAATTCTTTTAAGAAATAATCTGTGAATCAGGACAGATACTTCAGGGAAATGAAATGAACAAAATTCAATGAGTACCTAATGTGCAAACCTGCTTTCAAAAAATTTGATAAAAGCAATGGTCCTGTCTAAAGAATAACATTCATTTCTATCAGTAAACACAGGGAAAAGAAGTTATTTTGTATTTTGATAAGACTGAGATGATCTACATGTAACTTTCCTTTTCTAGATATGAACCTCGAACCTTTTGTCACATATGAGTACAGGGTGGCTGCTTGGAATAGCTATGGAAGAGGTTTCAGTGAAATCAGCAGAGCTGTCACTAAGCAAGATGTGCCACAGGGTGTAAATCCACCAAAATGGGCCAAAGTAGATAATCAGGAAGACATGATCCTTCTGAACTGGGAGGAGCCACTTCAACCAAATGGTATTGATATATTTTTTTAAGTGTTTTTTGTATCTTTTCACTGACAATGTTCCAAAATCACAAAACATATCTTAATTAACCCCTGTCACTGAAGCACACATATTCCTAAACTCTGCAGGAAGGTTTTGTTCTAGGCTGCTATAACTTTCTTTGCAAATAAGAGCAGAGTCTTCTTCACAGAGACAAATCAGTACATCTTTGAAAAGTACCAAGAAGCCTCTTTTGAGAACAGTTGTAATACAAAGTGTGCAAATATGATCAGAAAATTACAGTCATCTTAAAAAGTATTTGGGGATCTGGGGGTACGGCTGGTGGTGCTTATGTTTATTTCAGGAAATCCTGCTTATTATTTTCAAACTGTGAGGAAACATGGGAGAGCTCTCGATACTGGATCTACTCAGATGCTTTTGCAGATATGAAGAAAGTAGCTGGTAATTGACATTTAGCATTTAATCAGAATGATGATCTGCTACTGTGGTCATGTAGATACATCACTGAGTGATTCCTGTATGCAGAGTAGGTAATTATCCCATCATAAAGGATCCCTCAGCTGACAAAAGGGAAAACTTTCTTTCTGCCTATTCTTCTTATAGGTCTTATTATCCACTACATCATCCTCCGAAATGGAATTGAGCGTTTCAGAGGCACAGAAACGAGCTTCACAGATACCAGTGGTGTCCAGCCCTACCAGGAGTATTCCTACCAGCTGCGAGCCTGCACTGTTGCTGGATGCACAGACAGCAGCAAGGTTAGTGAAGTGGGCTTTGTGGAAACTACTGCCAGGATTTTATCAGCCAGTGTGGCAACACTGAAATGCTTTTGGAAAGGTGTAATTTGAAGACACTCTGATTATTGAGTAAGTGAAAAAAATATCAATAGTCTGATTTGGATTCAGCTGCTGACAGGTGAATATTTGGACCCCAAGGTTGGCACAAGCAAACAGAGGAAGAGAGCAGTATCTAGGTCTTGGCAAAGCTGAAATTGCACCGTAGGAACTGATGTTTGTTAAAGAGAAAGCCGTACATGGTAGAATAGAGTAAGGAATATTAAAATGCACTTTCTCTAAACCTGGAAATTAAATTTTTGCTTCTCACTAGGAGGTCTATAGCCTCTTCTTCCTTGCTCTGCTTTATAGCCTATCAATTTGTTCAACAAACTTCTTACTCTTCCACTTCGGTGGAAAAGCCTCCATTCACTATATTACCCTTTGCTGCCTTTCTATGTCTGCACCTGCTCCAGGCTTTACTGTCCCTTTGTGTGCAACCTGCCTCAGCTTCAGTTTTAAGCAAAAAGAATGCCTTTCTCACAGTCTCGTTTCCTTTTGTATCACTTTGAATCATGGATGCCTTTCACCAACATTACTATTTAACCAGCTCTGTTTTTGATTCTGCAAAGTACCTGCCTTATTAATCATTTGCAAAAACTATTTCTTAAGTGACCTCTTTTACACAATATTTTTCTTGCCTCTTTGAAAATGAATTTCTAGGACTACAAGGGTAAGGTCTGTGGGCCCGAGGTGGGGAGTAATGACTGTGTTTTGTAATTATAATATCTGTGCGATTGATTTTTTTTTTTCACAGGTGTTTAAATGTTTTTCTTATTCATGTGCATCTCAGCCAGAAGTCTAAAATAAAAAACATTGATGCAGAGGGATGAAGATAGGTGGATAGTCCTCTGCCTGCACTCAGAGCTGTGGTCTGGAAACTATGCAGGCACAGTCACTGCAACCACTGGCCTGATAATAAATCTTGCTTATTTCACTTGACTGTAATTAAGGAGTTTACTGTTGCAAAAACTAAAGTCTGCAGGTGGGGACTGATTCCACCAAATGCACTAAGACAATATATTACAGAGGTCACATTTTATATTTACAGCATAATATAAATACTTTATGGTGGTAATAACAGAAAAAGAAAAGTGATTTTCAAAGAGAAAATGGTCTGACTCACTTATTAAACCAGTGTAATTTGAAAATGCCTCTTCTGTAGTTGATGGTGGAGATGTGTCAATAGAAAATTACCTTTTTCCTTTTTTTTTTGTAGGAAGAGCTTGACAAATGCAAACTTAGATTCTGTCTTTCAAAATCTTTAGATTCCTCTCAGAAGTATGGAGTTGCAGATAACTACAATAGAGTTCGGATTGCATGGGATATATGGAGGCTTAGCCCCATGTTTACAGGTGCTTAAAATATGTGAAATCAGGCAGTTAAAATGCAGAGACACTGACAAACCATATGGAAGAGAGTTATCAAGAGTTTTCAAGCAATACAGTTTTTGTTGTTTCACCCTGTGCCATACACTGCAGCTAAAACGTGGTGAACCTGTTGTGATAAATTGTAGACACAGACTTATGTAATGTATTCAAGGTCAGATTTCATTGTGAAAAAGGAGGAAAAAAGTAACTAGTTCTCCAGCCCCTTGGTAATGATATGCCAGCCCAAACAACATTTTAAAACAAAAGTGACATTCTCATTGATCATGGTATCTAGTGTACTATTACATTAAATTGCTGTTTAATTCTTATGTCTTCAGGTAGTTGCAGTCACTGTCCAAGGAGTCCCTGAGAGTGTTCAGCCACCAGAAGTCAGTGCTCTGAACTCCACAGCATTACATTTAAGCTGGATTGCACCCAGGAAACCAAACGGGATCATCAGAGAGTACCAGATCAGTCAAGCTGGGAGAGGACTGATATACATTGATGCTGCTGGCAGAATGCAGCACACAGTGTCAGGTAAGGAGGCAGAGCTCTTTGACAGGCTAATGTCCTGTCCTTAAGATATAAGACAGTATTAATATATTAAAAATGACACTTGTCAGTAACTTTGAAATCCCCAGTACTGTACACAGTTTGGAATGCTTTTTGTGACTTTACATTTTTATTTCGATCTCTTGGATTTCTAGCTGCTGTTTGTTAAAATATTTATATATTTAATTTCAAAATTTTAAAATAAATCTATCCAGCTCAATTGAAGATGCGTGCTTTGTGGTGGGCTCAAAGACTCAGATACCCTCCCTATAGATTCAACTCTCTTCTAACATCACTGATGTGCAGTAATGCAGTTGTGAGCATGTAGCAGAATCAAGAAGGATCCTTTAGGACTGAGATAATAAAAAGGAAAGGAAGATAAAATAGGAAAGATCCCGAATTCTGTTATAATATTATAAATTGCTTATATAAATTTTCTAAATACTTGATAAAAGAAGCTTTATTCCTGGGATTTTGAGGGAAAGTTTGGGTCAGACCTCAAATGTACTATTTTCACATATTCAGTTTTTAGTAATTCTTGAATGTTGCACTGAGGCAAAATTCTCCTTAAAAATGCTTCTGTTGAACACAGAGCAGGATCATAAGCTTTATGGGATATCTTTGTTTTTACTCTTTGACTTCAGGTTGTTCGTCAAGTTTTTATACCTGATAAATGCATTAATTTTTCCCTGGTTTTTTTTTTTTCCCAACAAGTAGGAAATGTTAAGATTCATATATTGTACACTCCATATGATAGCCAGCCAAAAAGTAGGAATTGACTTAGGGCACATAAATCCTCTACAGCATAGATGGAACTCTCAAAAACTCCTCAAAGCATGAACCCCAAGTCAGGGTGGATCCCTTAGTGCTTTAAAAGAGTTTGTTTGTCTCTGCTGTAGTCACTCACAGAAGAGCAAGACTGCTGTTCCTCCTTGACAATATCATGCTCAAATGTGAAATTCATAAACAGTGTATTACTCCTATCTCCATATTCAGTGCCTCTGGACATGAGATATTAGCCAGAGTTGGTGGTACATGTTTTAGAATTGCTGTTGTAAGTTTACACTGCAAAGAAGGAACATTTCAACAAGGACTGATTTATTGAGTCCATTGAAAAATATTTCTCGTGCTCCTCCAAGGCAGTTATATCTCCATTTTAGTGCCAACAATACTTACCAGTTGGAGGTGAGAAGAAATTAAATTGATTCCTGGGAAACAAGGATCTTTTTTTTCTTTTGTGTGCCTGTTCTGTTAAGTCACTGTCCAATGCAGCCATGTTAAGCCAGGAGTGAAATAAGTGATCATTCCTCCTGACAGTCATAATCAACTTTTGCTGTTTTCTGCAGGAGCTTCCTTGGGTAATAATGTGGAATTCATAACAGTGATTTAGCAATGTGGGTAATTATTGCTGTCTAAATTAAAAGAATACAATAAAAGAATCAAATTTACTTCATACATAATCTCAAATGTTTGAACTGTTTGTCTTATTCCCTGTGGAAGTATGTTTCGATTTTCCCATTATACTTGTTTTTTTCTTTGTCTTTTTTTTTTTTCTCTTCAAAACTGCCTGCATTTCTCTCAGCAACAGTTGAACATTAATGAAGCTGTAGCATTAGTATTTGTGGAGGCTTTGAATCTCGGGTCTCGCAAATAGCAGACGTGAAGGCGAGCACCTTGCCACAGCACCATTGTCTTGCTGCTTATTTTTAATTACATCAAAGCTTTGGAAACATGATCCCACAAATGCTTTGTGGGAATAGCGGTGAATGTGCTCATCGTGTGAAATCCATAAATTGCTTATAATCCTCTCAAGATGTTAAAAAAAGCATTAAGTAATTGAAGACAGGAAGTCCTCAGTTAATTATTTAGAGGTGTTATCAATGCTTTAAGCAAACTGAAGCATTTTCTGCTATCTCACTGAGTTGAATGCCACTGGGACCTAGGGGCAGCAGCCATCATCTTCTCATATTCTCTAATGCAAACAGCACATGGCAGCTTGTCAATAAAAGACCTTTTTATATCATTTATTACTGAACACTTCCAGTACCCTGTACAGAACAATTTGGATGACAGTTATGGCATTGTTTCACTTTGTGTTACTACTACTTTACAAATGGGCCTGCTAATGCTTTGCAGTGGGGCCAGGCAGAGGGTAAGACCAAGGAAAATAATTAGGGGAATTGTAAAAGAAAGCCAAGAGTGCCCTCTTCAGCAGCAGCAGGTGGGTTTATAGAAAAGATCTTCTCAACTCCCCCCTTTTAATATACTAAAGTTAATATCCCAAGTAAGAGTCTTTATCAACAATTTGTAGGATCAATGATTTTCAGTTCAAAACCAAGGAAGATAATTGATACTTATTTTAGTAAAAGAAACAATCATAAGAATCCTTTATGACTGAATAGTTTGAAATTCTTTCATCTGAACATATTCTCCATTTCAGGGTGATGAAAACTGAAGAGATACCAAAATTTTTTCACTGGTCAAGTCTATCTCCATGTGCAGCACTGAATCATCAATAATATTTATTTGAAGGAACCTCTTGGGGGTAGAGGGCTGTGTGAGGCTGTGGTCAGCAATCTGACATCCTCCCAAGTAAAATTCCCATGGCGTGGCCCAGGAGCGTTATCCTGGGAGCTAATTACTGACCTTGCTGGAGCCATACCCACAAATGGAGACAAACAGTATGAGAAGGAATTGATTTAGTTAATAGAACAATGCATTCTTAAAAAAAAACCTCACTGTTCCATGGCCTTTTGGCACATGACAAATGCTGCAACGATATAATAGACTGCTAAGTTGACCAAAAAAAAAAAAAATTGGAAATTCCCCAGAATAATAAACCAAAAAAAGAAAATGGGGAGAGAAATATGCTCTAGTGAACAATCAAGTAGAGACATTGGAAAAGCAAAATGCTGTTTATATTTCAAGATTATCTTAGTTGTTATTTTTATTGTCAGTCACATACATAGATTTGCACAGAGCTTTCCAAAGCATGCATAAGACAAGGAGTCTGATGCAAAGCTTTAATAATCTAGATAAAAATCTGTTGTGACTCCTCCATGTATGGCTAGAATTTCAGGTATCATAATTTCACCAATAAATTTAGTGAAACCATGTGCTCTTTTTAACCGTCATTTTTCTCTTTTAAGTGTAGTTGTAAATGAGTATTGCTTTATTATGCATGTTTCCTTTAAAAGTGAACATGACTCCCTTTAGGGGAATTCAAGTAATTTGTTGCCACAATAATCTTTTCTATCCTGAAATGTTAAATACTTGGCTTTCCTCCATGCCTTTGCCTCTCTCTAGTCTGCAACTGTCATTTTCTCCCTCCTTACTTTTATACACAGTGTTTAGATGATTTTTCTTCTCTTCCAGTTCATGATTAGGTTACAGCAAGGGCTGTCCCTCTGAGTCATCTCTTTATTTTCTCTCCTTCACATCTTGTTCAATTTGTTAAGCAGCCTGCATGTCTTCCATTCAGTATTTTACCTTGCTAAGTAATTGCTGCTTCCTCTTTTGCTCTATTTGTTTGTAATATATTTTAATTAAAGTATCTTGGTACAGCATGTAAGCAAGGATTTGTTTTTAAGCACAGATATTGCACAGGCTTTTTTGTTGTCACAGAACTGCATTGTTCTTGAAATAATTCCATTTTGACCCAGGTACTACATCAAAAGTATACTGTTATGACCACAAAACCACATTCTTAAAAATTGAACTGTATAATATGTATGAATTGACCTGTATAATCCTAATTCAGCCTCTTCCACCCAAGCAATCTGCATTACAGAGCAGTATAGTCACGTGTTCATAGGGTTACTGCCTCGTTCAGTCCACAATCTGTGCCTCTTCCAGGGAGGAATAAAATGAAGCTTCTGTATGGAGGACTGCTGTTCAGCTTTGGATGTGTTTAGTAGATTAATTCCTTCTGGGAGTCTCCATGTAGAATGGCCTAATTCTGCGTCTGCCCAGAGCTACATTCCCATTCACGGAGGCAATTGGGGGAGCACCAGCCCAGAGGGACCAAATGTGGATCGCTGAGGGGCTGGTGGCCTGGACCGCCAAAGGGAATGGCCTGACATCCAGGGCATTCATGTTTGTTCAAGATGTGGTACTGAGGAAGGCACCTCTCAATCTCACAGTTTGTCACAAACACGTCTTCTTTTTCGGGATACCCTGCCTGAGACCTGAATTTCCTGAGCTCTCAGAGCTGCTGCTGGAGGCACCAGCTGGACATATAAAGTTTTGCATAATACCAGGTAGTTTGACAGTGAGGTTTCAGTCATCCCAAATGGCCTCCCTGCAGCTCTAAGGAGATTTTTGGTTCACTCAGTCTCTTTGAGTCGGTATCCTGATTCTGAGAGAGAAATAATTTTCTTTGGTTTTTTTGAGTTTGTGTGGTTTTTTTTGTGGAGTCGGTTGGGTGGGACTTTTTGTTTTGGTACTGTTTTACGACATTTGGAATGCTCAGCTGGTTGGTGAAAGTAAAGCATCTGTGCACTCTAGGGGTGGACACTACAGAAAAAGTCTCAAATTACGTACAATTGATCAGGCCAGAGACCTCATGTTACAGGCAGTTTAAGAAAGCCTATGCCACAAAGCCTGTGAACAAAAGGGGATCAGTTTACATTGTACAATATCCTGGCAGTGGGATTTCCTAGTTTTTGAGTTTAGTTTCCCAATTTTAATATTTTCAAAGAGTTTTTGTGTATAATTTGCTTCTTCTTGTACTGTTTGTATCCTTTGCATTCAGGAATAGGATTTTTTTCTAATGTATTATGTAATGTTAACAAGTGGGTCCTTGAAAACATGAGAAAGGGGTTTTCAGTGTTTATGCCTGGTAGTATCTTAAAGATGAATTTTGAAAAATACCAAAAAGAGTAGGTTAGCAGAGGTGCTGTATCCTTAGCTGGAGTGTGCTCTGTGAGCAAGGCTGATCAGCCATTCAAGCTGAGCTCTAAGGTGATCTCACAGTGGTCTGCATCCTTAACAATTCAGCTATAAGAAACCTTTAATGAGTGCACGGAGTTGTCAATTCCAAAAGCTTAGTATCTTAGCCAAATTATGAGTGCAATTTTATGAGAATCCCTAAAGTCAAATTCTTAAGCCACAGGCAATTTGATGTCAAATCTGAAGTCATTGACACAGTACAAGAAAATTTCCAAGAAAAAGACAATATATTCTCTTTTAATTTCATTCAAGGATGTCCAGCATAGAAGGTTTGAGATGAAAAAACAACTTTAAAAAATTATGAGTAATTAAAATTAATATATTGTAATGAGGGCTTGGTTGTCAGTTCAGCTTCTAACTACTTTGTAACATTTATGATAAAGTCTTGTAACAAAACGGGGGGAAAAATAGAGGGAAAATTAATAAACACAAATTGGGAAGGTGACAGGAGTATCCTTGGACTTGTTTGCAGGTAGTAGAAGGTTTCATGTGCAAGTGAGTATTTGTAATATATTTTCAAAACATTACAGACTATTCAGCTCTTCAAGTCCAAAACTCTAAGCAATTGGACCTTCAGGTGTTTTTCTGCACTGCAAGTGTCATCTAAGTTTTTTGGATTTAAAGCTGATTCAGATATATGTGGGCCATCCACAGATCCATTGCAGCATAGACAGACATTCAATCTGAATTTTTTTGTTGGGTCTTTTAAACCAGTAGAGGATATATGTCTAAATTAGTAAAAATTCACTGTTTCAGTATTGTTCAGATGTAACACAAAAATGGTTCATAATGTGTTTGCCAAAAGTGCTAAAAGTTAACTTCAAGTAACTTTCTCTGTAGAGATATAATTCTTGCTATGATTGATGTCAACAGCTCAGCCTAACCTCTGTTTGCTCTTTCTAGGTCTGCAGCCATACACTAATTACAGCTTTGTGCTTATTGCATGCACATCTGCTGGGTGTGCTTCCAGCCAACCACTTTCAGGTCAAACTTTACAAGCTGCTCCTCATGGTAAGTGAGAAAGTCATTCTATAGAAAGGCAAAGAGATGGTCATACGGGCTTGTATTTTCTCATGGTTTAACAAGGTGCACAACTCCACTGTCATCCATCAAGCTATCAAGAAAACATTTACACAAGAGAATCTGCCTCTCTTGGAGATTTTGTATCTTACCATATTCTCTTTACTGCCTGGCGCTGCATTTCTACTTTCTTTTTGTGAAAATGTTCACAAATCCATCTTTAAATTAAGGAGATTAGAATTGAAAGATTAGGGGTTTTTAAGCAGAAATAAATAAGCAGAGACTACTGGGCATATAAAGACTGCAGCCTTTGGCCTTGTTCTACATTAATCTTTACCTTGTCTAATTGGTTGCAGTTACTATAGGACAAATACAAAAGGGGTGTTAAATTCAGTCATTCTCTCTAGCAATGTTTTTTGTTCTCATTTCATTGCTGAAAACAGCAGCACAAAATATAGGAAAGGAAAAAAAAACTGCTTAAGTTTCTGTCATAAAATTAAAATAATGTCATTATTACTTTAATAGGGGTATGGCCAAAACCTCATCATATCATAGTCAGCCCAACAGAAGTGGAAATGTACTGGAGTGAACCAGAGGAACCCAATGGACTCATTACTCATTATCGATTATTCCGTGATGGAGAGCAGATTTTCCTGGGTGGCAGAACAGACCTGAATTTCACAGATGTTAACCTGCACCCTAACAGTAGGTAAGGCACGTTAGAGAGCTGTGGGAACAGGTGAAAGGTCTTGGAAAATGTAGATACTTGTGTTAGTGAAATGTACATAATATAACTTACTGTGAACAGAAGAAAACTCTCTTACAGTATTACTTTATTACTCAAAATTGGTAGAACACTTTTAGGAGTCTTTCAAATGCTGTCTTTCAAATTAAGAAATACCTTAAGCAAAGGACTTCTGGTTTTTGCTTTGTTTTTGAGAATAGACCTTTCGATTCAAAGAAGTGAAGCTTTTTAGTTTTTTGGTTTTTTTACTTGTCTAGTTGGTGGTAGCTCATTGCTAGGTATTTTTCCATCATGGAATATATTTCAGGTTTTGTATGATAAACAGCACTGCACATAGTATAGAATGTTTCAGTGCATATTGAACATACAGGCTAAAAAATGACTGCTGATATTTTTATAGAAGTTATCCTGTAATTAGTTTTGACACTTTTTGAGTCAATACTTCTCTTTCTTATGTAAGCTAATTGGAATTTTAGTATTAGTATTTAGTATAGTATTTAGTATTAGTATTTTACTATTGGTAACTAAGTATCATATTGGTTCTATGATAATTACTATTCTAAGTTACTTTTCTCACAATGGGAAAACTTAAATGTGAAAATCTTCACTAATGCAGTATTTGTAATATTCATTGTATTCATTTTAAATTGGAGAAAATGGAAATGTTCTGTTACTATGCCCAAAGCTTCTAACTGCAGTTTCTACTGATCTTTTTCTGTTTGTGCAGATATGTTTACCAGCTGGAAGCCAGCACTTGGGGCGGCAGCAACACTAGTGATAAATATGTTATACAAACACCAGCAGGAACTCCAGAGAAAATTCATGTCCCATATAATGTCACAGTAATTGATGCATATTCTATATTTCTAGCTTGGGATGTGCCAGGTAAAAATGTATTTCTATGTAGTACTTTGTAGCAAAATGAAAGAATTGAAAAATTAGTATATCCAGATAGGCAGCTGAATCATTCTCATATTTTTATTCTCCATATTTGTTTTTAGTGTTTGTGACTTAAATAACCAGTCTCTAAAGCTACTGTCCTAGAGATATATTATTTTAATAATACTGGCCTAGATACTTGACATGGGTATTGTGAGGTTTAGCTGATCAAACCCTGTATGTTTTGATGTTGTGAACTGTTATTGAGTGCAACTATTAAGGAAGAAAACCCAACAAATTATAAGTTTTCTCTTCTGTTCATTCTAACCTGAGTTACCACCAGGGAAACCTGACAACCATTAAGGTGTGTGACAGAGATCCTGTGCTAGCTTTGGCCTGATTGAGTAAATTTTACTTGTCTGAGCACATTAGTGTAATGTGGATATGTTACTTTGCAGAACGGTGGGTCAGCAAAGGCCCAAAAATATTTTTCTTCTAGCTACTCTTCCCCTGAACATGATCAGGTGGCCTTCACCTGCTATAAAGCTGTGCTAAGAAGGAATAATTGAGTTATAGTGTCTTTTTTATTAGAGAAACTATGCGGTGTTTCATCAATATAGATTATAGCTTAAGTGATTGGTGCACTTTACTGATGTTATAAAAATTATATGCTGTATTTATTGTGGGATAATGAGATCCTTGTAATGAACAATCTTTTGTCTAGTGTAGTTCATGTCCAACAAGGTGTTCTCTAGTTTGTAGATACAGGGTTTTTACAGTTAAAATTATTTCAGCTTTTTGTAGAAGCTTCAGATGTTTGCATATTGCAATAACAGCCTTATGTGTTTTATCAATGATCTCACTGAAGTTTTTAATATCTTCTCTTTCTAATTACTTAAGATGTTCTATCTTTGCATAGCAAGGGTCAATTGCCATTAAATATAAAGTCACCTAGAAAAAGTATTTTGCCTTCAAGACTGGGATTGCAAGTATTGTGGCAGTGCTGAGCAGCACTCACCCTACCCATTTAAGCAATGATTAATAAATCTATAATACCCTGAGCTGTCAATCTTTTAGTTTTCAGGAGCACAAAATCCATTATAGAAATGCTATAATATATGAAAAAGATTAAAATCTTAAATTAAACTTTCCCCCTACTGACTGAAAGGATTTAGAACCCAGCAGAAGGCAGGTGAATTCAAATGGCATAAAATCTACAGTTGGCTTTATTGGAAAGTGACTCATGCTGTATTACAGTTTTGATAATAAATATAATTTAAGGTACAAAATATTCAGCAACATTATAAATAGATTTAAAACATAAGACTGTATTGGAATGGCATAGGCTGTGAGGAGTGGGGTGTTTCCCAGAAAAGCTTGTCCTTGTTCTAGACCTTTCCCAGCTGCTTAAATTCGTGTTACTAACTGTAGGTTACAAGCCTGTAAGGAGAACCAGGCTCTGAGTATTACATTTGGTTGTGTTGCAATTAAAATTATGCATACAAAGGTATTCTTGAAATCACACAATCAGAGAGATGAGTAGGAGGCTGGACATTATGGATCTGCAGAAGATGCAGGTTTAGTGTATTCACATATCTGAAGAAATCATTCTCCTCAGATGGGGAAGGAACGTGTCCTTCTTTCCAGATATTGGAGCACATCTTGAACACTTCCATGGATATTTCCTCTCTGCCTTCTTGTTATGGGGCAATTATTTAAGCTTTTAACGAGAGTAAGAGAATATTTTTCATACTGTGTTTCTGTTGAATATTGTCCTGATTTCAGCTGGAATGGAGTTAATTTTTTTCTTAGTTAAGAAAAAGACAGACAAGTACATCTTCCTGTACCTTTTATTATATCACTTCAGGACCACTAGCTGATATTGTAAGAATGGGGAGTCCTACCAACAGAGAAATGTTACTGAAAGCTACTAAACGCTGCTAATGCTACTGCAACCCATGTGCAGAAGCATAGTTATATGCAGAAGCTAGAAAACTAATTCTTGACCCTTCATAATCCTACTTTGTGCTCAGTCTGAGGTCCTCTGTGCTTCTAGATGTTGTTTTTTTTTTTCCCTAAGACTGAGCCTGCAGAGGATGGAGGTTTATTCTGGAAGTTCTGATCTTCTGGAATGGCATAGATTCTATTAACATGTTCTGTGCATACAATTGTCTGGAGTCACGTACATCCCCAGCTTGGTGGGATTAACCTGAAATGTCTGCTGTTTCTTATCCTTATTTATGTCCTTGAGCACAGAGTAACTACTTTTTTTTTGTTTTTCTGATCTATTTCTTTTCTGTGCCTGAATCCTTGTCTCACAATAGGCTATATTGAGATAACATAGGTTTTCCTTATAAACTCAGAATACACCTTTATTTATAAGGATTGTCAGGCTTAGCAGTCATTCCAGGAAAAAACTGTTATTTTCACTGCTATAGACTCAGTGTCCAAAAAAGTGCTTTTAATTATCAAAGTTTTTATGAGAAGGTAGTTGTTCATAGTGTCTTCCTGTCTGTGGATATGAGGGCTGCTTTGGTATTCTGTCTTATCTGCTGTAATAAATTTGGATCAAATGATCACCCTCAGAATTAATTACGGACACTCATATTACACAGACCTTCCTTTTGGATGGTTTAATTCTAATGTTCCAGCATCTGTAATGCATCTAAATCTTGTGACTTTACAGATTTGTAACGTTTCAAAACTCCTTACTTAGCTAAAGAGTAGGGTGGCCCAAAAGCGGTTTAAAAAAAAAATTTACACACCTCACTCACTGTGGAAAATAGGACTTTATTTTCTGAAATAGGTTCTTCCATTATCTTGTGTGGCATTGCCTCAGTGCACAGATCTCAGGGGTATGGTACATTTCACTGATACGCTACGGAAGGAGATGTTAGAATTATTGCGAAACAGCTATTAGTTCCATGGATAGAGGCAGAAGAACCGAATGGAAGAAAAACCCCACCACATAATTTCCCCAGGGTATATCTATAAATGTTATTGATAGGTAGATAGGTAGCCATCCTCATACCAGATCATTGACAGCCCCACTGGTCCTCACTGGGGACCTGATTTTTCTGTGTGTCTTCAGTTGATGCTGGTGGTAACTTGAAAGGTGAACATGCTCAGAACAGGATCCTGTCCTCTGCTCCTAAGATACTTGCTTCATATGTTAATGATCATCTGGATTGAAATATTTTCTTCTCCATCATGTTGTTATACTCTATCCACCTCTAGGTTTGCTTATCACTTAGAATGAAAGTTGTATAAAATCTGGATTCTTACTTAATTCTTCTTGGGATCAAACATGGTATTTGAATACCATGTGTTTGTCACAGCTTCCCCAACTAACCTGGTTTCTTATGGCTGATGTCACAGCCTCTAATTTTTTGAGATTTTTTTTTTCGTAAATTGTTATTTGCTCCACCTCACTGTGGGACAAGCTTTTCAAGCTTAATATCCAAAGTTCTGCATCTTGCAAACAGTCAGCATATCCAGCTGTTACTGTTTTCAGAGTCTTGGTGGGAATACTTGCTGCAGCCACTGAGACATCTGGATATTGCATAATGTAAATAGTTAATGTCAGGAAGCCAAATAGATTGTTTTGGTTTTTTAATTTAAATATTAAAATATAACTTTAAAAGACATGATGTTCCTGTTTCAGTATTTGTTTCCTATACATGAAAAAGTTTAACTATTTTGCTATAATTGTGATTGGATTTTACATCATAGTAAATAATTTTTCAGCAATTGACTTCCGTTTTTGTGTGACCAGTCTGTAAGTCTGTGGCTTTTTACCCCCAATTCTAAGTATCTTGTGCTGCAAATTCTATTTTTGACCTAGCCTAGTTTTGAAGTACACAAAGCCATCAAACGTAATTTGCAGAGTTTTGCACAGAATTGTCCATTAACTGTTATCCAAATATGCCCACAAAAACCCAGGGTTTCATTTGATTGATTTGTCCCATTGCAAAATGTGCACCTGCTGTGAAATGAAGTCGCAGAGAAAAAAAAGTGGAATAATTTAACTTTTTTATTTGTAAAGATAATCAGGGTTTTTCTGATTACATCTTAACTTCATAAATGTTAAATAACCTATCAGCATCTAGTTGTTGTAAATTATGAAAAAGAGTATTGCTGGGAATATTAACCAACTAAATCCTTGTTCTTTAGTGAACATGAAAATGTGTTATGGCAGGTTGTCATTGTGCTCATGGTAACTTTGACACCAAATAACAAAACTGCCATTTGCACTTAGGGTAAATTGGTTCACATGTGCTTTTACGGTTCCTTTTATTCTGACATAAATTTATGAACTCTGGAACTAACCAAGTCGTGTGGTTTCCCAGCTGACTTTAATAAATATGCCCATTTCATTTCCTTCAGTCATCAGAGCACGCAAGGTAGTGGTTTCAGACTGGCTGCAGATGCTGAAGGCTGTTCGGAAAGAAACGGGTTTTTTACAAGTTTCTGTGTTGTAAGAGGCTATATTAGGATTTTTCAGATTGGAAAGTGATCCTTAGATCTTAGTAATCAATGAATATGATCAAAGTGTAGAAGGATTCCTTTGGACATTGGAAATTTTCAGAATGCTTATGTGATTTTATTTAAAATTTCATTTTCACTTCTTGAGAGTATTTTTTCTCCTGAGCATGTTTATTATTGGTATCATTCCAAATATAGTGCAACATTTAGCAGAAGTTTAAGATTTTGTGTGGTGTTTTTTTTAATAATTTTTGATATGGACTGAACACTCTCCAACGTTGTTGGAGAGGTCAGTTATTTTGAAATAAGTGTCCTTTGATGCATACTGATGGCTGGATTCAGCTGTCCTTGCTTGTATTTAATCTTCCTTTGGAAATCAAGCATTCTGAATAGTTTCAATTTCAAAGGTTTCTGGTGATTTTTGCCTGGAATAAATACACTGATCAGATGCAAAAAAAATGAATTATATCAACTTTCCTATGGGAGTGTGTTTTTCTGGCTGAAATATCTGGTCTGTTTTTAGGACTGGAGAAGAAGAGGACCTTAACTAGGAGGTTAAAAAAGGTTTCTGTTGATTTTCTGTGTACCATTTCAAACTCTTTCCAATATTTTGTTGCATCCTTTACAAGTCCTCCAATTACAGGTTGCAAATACTACTAATAATAGTAATAGATTAATTATTTATCTTTAACAATATATATTTAATTACTGACAAAATTTTACAATGCAAATTGAAGGGCACTCTTCTGGAGTATTTCATATTCCATATACCAGCCAACAAACAATTTTCTTTGTTGCGAAATGGATCTACTTCAAGATCATCTCTCAGAGGCTTACTTAGTAAGATCCTGCTTGATTTAAAAAGTTGTATTTCTGTTATTCTAGTCATAGTGATTAGATCTTGGTGTTTTTCTTGTCACTTTTACACTGAAGAAGGAAAATTTTACAGAGGAATTTTTGCATTTTTTTGTCTCCTTTTCCCTTCACCTCTTCCAGCAATTACTAACAACATCTTTGTTCTTCCTGTAAGCTGAGCACTTGAATAAGACTGAAGTCATGCCTCTACTTCAGGGCTATTTTTCAGCTTTTTAGTGTAATGGCATTTTCTTTATCTAGCATCTAGTCAGGCAGCAGAATGTTATTTCTTTGAGACTTTATGTTATATTCTCCTTTTCTTCCAAGAATTGTAAAAACATGGTATTTCAAAGATTTTTCTGATCTTCCAAAGTACATCAGTTGTTTATAGTTCCACAACTAAACTTGAAATCTCGATTTCTTGCAAACTTTTGGTTTTTAGTTATATATATTCACATATATACTTAACTAAAAAAAATCCATCTAACAGATGCACAGCAGTGGAAAAAAAAAAATGTTCTTTGTAGCTTCAGGGTAATAAAATCAATGTAGATGCTTTATCTGAAAAAGACCAAAATTGCAATTAGGAGAAAAAGCTGAGTTGTTTTCCAAAGTTACAAATTGAAAGATTCTCGAGGTCTGGGTAAGTCTCAGAACTGCTCAGAGGCATCTGGTTCTTGTTGCAGTCACAAAGTCATCTCTGTGACATCTAAAGTGGGTGTTATGTTGAAAAAGAAATGTGCTTTACTAATCAGATACATCTTGACTCATCTCAGAAAGGAACCTTGTCTAGTTTGTACTTTGTCCTTTCTTAGGGCTGTTCCTTATGTGGCTGCAGAATGAAGGAAACACACAACACAAACTCTTCTTTGGTCGTTCTCTTGGTTTTATGAAATGGCTGCTGTCTGCACAGACTAGTCTATAGTGGACAAAATTAAAAAGCCTACAGCCCATTTCCTAATAACAAAAAATACTGACCAAGGAAACCAAAAATCAAACAAAACCACCAACTAATCAACCAAAACCCTTAGAGAAGCCATGAGGAGGAGGAAAAGAGAACATCCAGGAACATCTGCCTATTGTTCTAAAGGGATGGTATATGACTTAGCTTGTTCTTCTGAAGGATCAGAGTTCTTCAGCTTCTCAATAAAACCAGAAAATTAAGAACTGTCAGCAATGGAATGGGAATAGATGGGGAAAATGTTTGAATACAAGTAGTAAAAATTGAGAGGGTTTTTTTTGACAAAAACTGAACTGTTTGTATTTACATCATTTAAAATTATATGTTTCTTGGTTCAAGCTATTGTACTGAACTCTAGTGGTGAAGCAGGCTAAGAACCTACACTCAGCTACTGCTGTTGGCCTAAAGAGGCATAATTTGCTGAATGGTTGCAATTCACTTGTTTGGTCATATGACTATTCAAACAGCAGTGCTGAATAGCTGTTACTCCTCCAAAATACATAAAAGCTGCCTGGTTCCAAGTCATAAGGTCAGTCCTCCCAGAAGTAGCAATTGCAAAACAGGCATTGACTGAATTGAATTTTGATTCTTACCTAAGAACCGTAATGTCTGTCTTCCAGTTATAATCTGCAGATGGATCTGTTTCAGTTTATATTTAAATGATTGTAGTTTTCAAAAGAGGCAGTAGGGAAAACCTCCAGAGGAGGCTTCCATTTAAAATTGCATGTGATGAATGGCTCTTTGAAGTTGTCCTGCACTGTTGTTAGTGTTTCAGATAATCACTGGTTCCTCTCTGTTTCACAACAGGGATATTCATTGTCAATGTGCCTTTGGAATACAACATCCTGCTAAATGCGAGCAGTCCCACTCTGCTGGTGAAGCCGGTAGGACGGGCACATTTTGCCTTTGTCAATGGCCTGGATCCCTACACCATGTATGAGATAAGAATTCAAGCATGCCAGAGTGGTAAGGCAATTTAAAACACTCATCTAGTGAGACTGGAAGGGATTTTCCAGTTAGATTCAACTCTGCAAAACAGATGAAATTCTATTTTTACACTGGAGTCAAATGTTTACCTAGTAAAAAGAAAGCCTAGCACTGAATGAAGCATTAAATGTTTATCCATATATGATGTCTGTATTTCTCCATGTGTTATGAATATATCAAATGGAGATTTAAAATATGAATTTTAGGTTACATGTGCCACTTTATTAAAAGCTCTTCAAAAGCAGCTTAAAGATCTTTGAAAATGGATGTACAGAACCGAATCAATTCTGTGACTACTCACCAACAAAAGCGGTACTCATAAATACAGGAGAGAAGAGCCTAAAAATTACAAATTCCTTGTGTTTGATGGAAATTTTCAAAATCCTATTGAAACAAATGTTTCCAAAATTACCATTTTGAACCAATTTGCTCCTAATTCTGGTGAAAATCAGGAGTAATTAATCAGTAGAGTTGTGGTAATTTAAATGGGTATTTAACAATGAAATGAGGTGAAATGAGGCATCATTTCCACTAACAGCTTCTTTACTTGACATTCATTTGCTCTTAATGTATTTTTTTTTTATTGAGGAAAAAGCTCTTATCCCTACACAAGTTTCTGTTTTTGTAGGTGGGTGTGGAGTGGGTGGCCAAACATATTCAAGAACTGCTGAAGCACCTCCCAGAGAACTGAGCCCACCTGTTGTTAAAGCAATTGGACCTGCACTCATAGAAGTGAAATGGGCACCACCCAAGAAACCAAATGGCATCATTACTAACTACTTTATCTACAGGTAAATGCCCTTATCACCTCAGATTCTTAGATCACTTAATGGTTCCTTTCTTTATTCCTTTGATATTTTGGGAGGTGAAAAAAGGTGTATAAGTACATGAAAAAATAATATATTACCTTTCAAGGGCTAAGGTAAGAAGCTGCTCTGAGGATGACCATGTTGGGAATATCAGCTCAAACAAAAATCATCTTCCTGAACTGCAAATGACAAAAAGTGTGTGAAAATACGTTTTAAAAATTCTAGGGAAAAGAAAGATCTTAGAAAAAAATTTTAGGATAGATACTTGTAATGTGTTTACCCAGACTACTAGGTACAAACTTCAATCTTCTCAGATAACAGTTGAGAATTTTGTAATGGAAACAGGAGTAATTCACCAATTCTGAGACTTTTAAAAGCAGAAAAAGGTATCTAGGTTACTAAATCAGATCAATTTTCCAAGATAATTTATTTTCTTAAGTAAGTAATCTGGACAGTGATTACAGTGGATATATGTATGGTCCTTGGTCTTTGTATTTATCTGTAGGTTGTGGACTGATGCATGCTCACTTCCTATGTGGAGTTTCCTAAGCCCTGAGTGAGGATTTTTCTGTGCAGATATCTGTGTTTAGGGCAGTATTAAACTAGCAGAGCACTGATCCCTGCTGTGCCTGTTGACCCTTTTTTAAAAGCTCGCTGAAGCAACCTTCTTGAGTAGCTTCAGAAGTCAGAGAATATAAAACTCAAGCCATATATTGGAGAGGGATTTAAACTCTGAAGTTCCTGGGTTTTCCAGCTCTGAGTATGTGTGCAAATACATGCTGGGCTTATCCTGGCCTCCCACAAAGAGTTTGGGACTTTTTATTGTATTAAAGGTGTGTCTGAGAAGACAAGGAATCAAATTACCTTTAGGAATCCTCAGTGATAATTAATACAAATTCACTTTTGTCTTATACATGTTTGTGGTCTCTAAAAATTCCTGCTGTCATGAAATACCCTTTTGTTTGCTGTTTTTTAATTGTCTGATCAAAAAACCCAAGTGCCTCCCCTGAATAAAGAGGAATAAAGTGTATGTTATAGCCCAAGACATGTCTTCACTCTGTTGGTTTTGTAAATAAAGCTGATGATTACCGCTGCTATTCCATGGCAACCATAGAAAGGGAAAACAGGAAATATAATGCAGAAAGCCTGCTTCAATGAAAAATACTTTAAATTGAATTTGACAGCATTTGATGGCATTTGATTATTCTAGTCACAGCCAAACAATGATATAAAGAGTAATATGAAACAGAATGTGTTACTGCCTAGCAGACTCAAAAGCAATAAACCTTCCTCCAATGTGACACAATCACTTCACAATCATAATTGTAGCCTGTTTGATACCTCTGAGTACAGCAGAAGGGCACTGACTGACATAGATACATTTTGTTTTTTATTTAAAGTGAAATGAAAATGGCACACTGGGGCTCCAGATACAATCGGTATATTCACCTACATAGGCATGAATCACTTGGCAGTTATTTCAGCTGAAGTTTAAATGTGCTTAGACAACAACAATATCAAATCTTTCTCAGATAGCTGCAAAAAATCAGAAATGGGATGTAAGCACATAGTTCTTTTTCATTTTGTAGCCACACATGGCCTTACATTGTTATAGCAGCAAGACTGCAGTATTTCTATGGGAGGTTATGGAATGTAATTTCTTCTTCAGTATGTGCCTCTTCCTTACTGCATCACCACCAAAATAAATTAATTTAACTCAAAACCTGGAATGCTTGGGGACCTAGTGTGTGTGCAGATCTCTGCATTTAAAGTGGCAGGCTCATGCTTTCCTCTAGCATCATAAAACTACTCCCAACTTTGCAGCCATTTTGCTAGAAACCAAAAAATTAGAATTTAACTTTGTGATAGAGGAGATGGTGATATTTTATTTTTGATTCATAAAACAGCTTTAAACACAGATCTGAGGCTTCTAAAATTTCCTAACAAGGACCACAATTTAGAATTGTGAATGAGACAATATATGGTACATGAGATAATCATCTAATCTAGTCCTGTTCCCATTCATTATGACATAACATCACTCTGCCAACCACAGAAGGTCCTATTCTGAAAAAAATAACAATATTATGAAAATAGATGGTACATATTTGTTGCTGTATATTTGTAAGTTATAGGTCACATGAGCTAATGGAACTGCTCTTTATTGATTACCAGCATGCACTGTGTAGGAGGCACATGGGATGGTCCTTAAAGACATATTGCCTGTGAAATTTGAAGTATTTTGGTTCTTAACTTCCTTATGGGAGTGTCTGGATTTCTGTCAAACTATCTATGTCTTGCCAAATAAGATTATATTATTTAGTATATATTTGTGGGGTTGAATTGTAGCTCTCATTAGCTGATCAGTCCTGTTGATGAAAATGTAGCAGAAAAATCAAGAGGCAATTTAAGACAGAAGACATGTGTCAGTGACTGTGGTAACTTGCAGTGGAGAGGCTTCTAGACTGACTCTTTATGATTAATTCATTGCTTAACTGTAAACCCTTAACCAGGAGTTGTACCCAAGACAGCTTCCAGGGAACATATGTTACTGGATGGTTTAATGTAGGAATCCCTATGGATGGTAATGTCATTGAATACAAGAACTCCTGAAGGCTTTTATTTATACCTGTAATTGATTTAATACCCAACCTAAGCTAGTGTATTACATCCAATAACTTCTAATTCCTTTTGTTCTTTTTTTTTTTACATCACAACTCATGTTTAAAAAATATACCCCAAATCATAAAAGCTACATTAGGGTAAATTTGCTAAACAAATGGTAAGTGAGGTTTCTTTGTTTAATTAGATGTGAAGCTGCAGAGGGGGAGCATTGCTAATGTTGCATTGTTCCCCCACATTTGATAGCATGATTTCCCCACCGTTTGAATTTCACCCCAAGACTTCTCAGTGTTCCTAAAAATAACTCACTGCCACTCTCATCAGGAAAGCAGCAGACGCTGCTAAGACATGCAATTTAGTTGTATGGTGGAAGGTAAACATGTGAGGAATAATTCTGGTTTGACCCATGAGACCTCGGGGATTCGCCGTCTCTGCACACAGGGAAGCCGAGGGTGAGTGCTGCAGTCAGCGTTGCTGCAGTACAGCTCTGGAGTTATCTGTCACAAAGGAGATCATATTCTCCTTCTTATGTCATCTGCCTCACATTGGCACTGGGGCAGGGAGAATTTGCCCTTATAAAAATAATTATCTGAACGTTTTCAAAATGAATGTAAGCAGCAAATCAGACTATGCAGATGAAGAGACTGCTCTCAGCTCTAGGAAATGTTATTCTCCTTTGTAGCTCATTGTACATAAGAAATACTTCCAGTTAAATGAGCAGCTGAAACTTAAATCTTATGACGATTGAAATGATTACAGATTGTTCAACCACTTCTGTTCGAAGTTTATTCATACATGAAGATTTTCTGGGTTTTAGCACTACAGATGGAACCATTTACCTAACCATAAGTTTCATTCATTAAATATTCAGCAGTAATAAGATCTAAATACTTAACCAGGCTACATTGTACAGCTTTGCCTGTGAATCAGCTTACAGTTGGTGGCATATTTGATCATTCAGTATGAAAAAACTGTTTATCATAGAGTTTAGAATATTTATAAAACATAAATTTATGTATTCATTTGAGTCCCATACTGTTTGGTCAGCAAGACACATGAAATGTGACTTTCTTGCATTATAATGTACTCTCTTTTACCTTATTAACATTTTTTTAGACATGTTTTTGGGTACACATAGAAAAGACTGTATTTTTAGGTGCCCGAGAAAGACACGGTGGTGATTCACCTTTCAAAATTACTTGTCTTACATTACATCAGTGAACAGCATCCAAGGGAGAGTTCTGCAGGAGGCTTACTTTGCCAATATAATAGAGTATGGGGAATTGTATTAAAAATTGCTGCTGAAATTTTGGACCCTGACTTTTACAGAGAGACTGCGAATTTCTAGGGAATCTTTCTTGCTTTTTCTACCTGCCAGTCTTTGCCCAGTTCTGCCAACCAGCCCTCAGTATCAACGCATCTTACAATTTTCCTGTTTCACTGTGATAGAAACATTGTACCTTAGAGCTCTTCTTTTATTTAAAAAAAAAAAAAATCACACTTTAACCATTATAAGGTTGTAACAGTGTCCATATAATCTGCTTATCTCAGAATTAATTATTTAGCTTTGTATGAGAAAATAATATCTTCATTCCTGCCTTCTATATGCATATTCACAAAGGATGAATAAACAGCTGTGTACACACTTGCATTCATTATGTTCTTCATGTTTGCATGTTAATACCTGGGAATATATTATTACAAGCAGCTAAGATTATCAGTTTTTAAAAATAAATGCTTTTTTGTTTTTAAATTAATTCCTGATTTGACCTAACAAGATAAAATCCAACAGCATTCTTTGAAACACAGATTTTCTCTTGCCAAAGAAATGTTCTTCAGCTGCTGTGAGTGTGTGTAGTGATGATGACACCCAGTAGCCAGACAAACCAATTTTTTACTTCTGCAAACTTGCCCTACTTGCAATAAAAGTGGCAGATAATGTAATTTGGATTTTTGTTGTTGGCATGGAGGTTGAAAGTGCTTGTATGTTCTGCAAAGGCCAAAGTTCCTGTGAAGAGTATGGGAAATACTTAAATTCATGTGCAGTACAGCCCAGCCATCACTGAGATTTATCACAGTGTTTAAATGTAACTTAATTTCACACAAACATTTTTATGCCAAGTGAAAGAATTGATTTGATAACTCTGTTTTGAAGATGAGTACTTGGCTTATTAAAACTCTTATAAATTATATAGAAGAAGGGGCCATATTACAAAGGGGCTGAGGATCATCTGTAATCTCTGGTACTCAGAATATCACCAGGTCTAACACAAGCATATCTGTAGTAATCATGCTATATATATATACACACACATATATATGTGTGTGTGTGTGTGTACATATGTGTGTGTCGGTGTGTACATAGATATATATATATATACACATATATGTACATATGTACAAAAGAAAATCCCATTGTGCCTAAAACCTATACAGTGAACTTTCTTCATATATATTAGGTTTGAACTTTTAAACAAAAACAGTGTTAGAAAAAATACGTCGTATATTACAGAAAACACTATGTGTGATATTTTAATGAGGTTTGGTGGTGAAGCTGCAAATTCAGCTAAGTTTATCCACAAGGGATTACTTACTCCATTTGCAAGAAAAAATGGGATATTTAGTGTGAGCAAACCAGATTTTGAAAGTGCACAGCTTTAATTTTGAGGACATGATAGAATATTTATCCCTTGTTCACTAGGTAACATTTTTCTCCAATAAATTGGTCATAAGTTTTCCATAAATGAGGGATGCTGAGGTGAGTACCTCCATAAATAGATGGATTTTCAGAAAAGCTGAAAACTTGCACCCACATTGCAATTCAAGTAATTGTTTAGCAACTACAGATAGATTTAAGATTTCTTGTTCTAAGTTCTGAAAGTCTTTGTGGTGTGTTCTGTTTTAGAAGGACAACATGCTATTGTGCTGCTACTCTGCTTCTCTGGACTGTGACAGCACACTTGTTTGCCATGTCTTATAGTATTCTTCTAGATAAAGGAGAATAATTGCCTCAAAAATCTCTTCTTCACTACTCAGTACCTAACACAAATTCAGGGAAATGCTTTTAAGATGCAAAGATATGTAGGCAGTTCTTTGTGTGTGTGTGTAATGTACAGAAATAAGTTCTGTGTTTTTCTGAGATTCAAGTTGAAATTGGAACTTCATGATCTACTATCATGGGACTATTAAAAGTTATTTTCAGTTTTGAACGCACTGCTTTTGATTTAATTCCAGACGTCCCGTGGGCAGTCAAGAAGAGCTGCTTTTGTTCATCTGGACTGAAGGAGCTTTGGAATTCATTGATGCGTCCGATGCTCTCCAGCCCTTTACTCTCTATGAGTATCGTGCCAGAGCTCAGAATTCCGTGGGGTCTGTGGACAGCCTGTGGGCTTCAACCCAGACGCTGGAGGCTTCCCCGTGGGGCATGGGAGCCCCTTGGGCAGAAGCTACAAGCGCGTACTCGGTGCGGTTGAACTGGACCCAGCCGGTCTCTCCCAATGGAGTCATCTCTCTGTACCGAGTGGTCTATCAAGAAAAACACAGCGACCCCACATTTAGCACCCCAGCTGTCACAGCACTCACCGTAATGGTAAGAACTGAACCACAAAGCCAGTTTAAAGATGTTTTTGCTCTGTTTTGATCTCTGTTGTATTTTAAGATCTCCCTTAACAATGATGTGAAAACTGAGATTTCCAATTACCAGTCATTCTACATTTTGTGTTTGGCCCAATGCAGACTGAAACATTTCCATTAATACTGGATTTCTGGTAGAGGCAAGTAGATTACTCATAAGCATGGATGTGTCTGGAGGAATTAAACACATGCATTTGTCAACCTTGCTCTGAAAATACGGTACTGAACTTTTTGTCTGACTGACAAAATAATTTCACAGGACCTGCACAAAGAACAGCGATATCACTCCTCCTTGCATAGAATTCTATTTTTTATTTCATTTGGAATCATAAAGTGAATGAATTAATTAGTAATTACATAGTTCAT
Source organism: Petroica traversi (assembly GCA_025920805.1). Lineage (NCBI taxonomy): Eukaryota > Metazoa > Chordata > Aves > Passeriformes > Petroicidae > Petroica > Petroica traversi. The sequence continues at coordinate 10,864,554 of JAHLSL010000010.1, forward strand.
ATAAGCAACCCATTTACATGTTCCCCTCATAATTCATCAGTAATAAAAGCAGTTCTCCTTTTATTTCCAATTCACGTACTTATATTAGAATGTTACTTTGCGCTGCTGATCTATCTTTTCTTTCCCTTTCTTTTCCTGTTTCTATTCATTATGTGAAGGGAAAGATTTGGGGAAGGCGTTGTTTTGTGAACTGACTAACAGCATTGTGTAAACAGAAATGCTTGTGTTTTGTGCATTTACCACTGCTCCTCCCCACTATATATTAAATTCTAGTCTTCCTATAGCAAGACAGCTTATAGATAGTTGGTCTGAACTGTTATATATTAGGATAGCTGTTGTACTTCTGAAAATAAGTTTTAAAAGTTTACGGAGGTTTTAATGAAATTTGGTTTCCTCAGCAGTGCCACCTCACGTTCATAAACCTAGAATTTTTCCTAAATTATCTTCATAGTCCATGTTAGTATTGAATAATACCAGAAATTCCCTAAATTCTTTATTATCCAAATTTTAAACTATGTGGTTGACAATCCAAGTAGGATCCTAAAAAGCTTTCCCTGGAATACCCAGTAGTAACCTCTGAGTAACTTCCTCAGACAAATCTCTACATGACACAGCGGAAGAAGTTTCCAGCTTGGTAGTCTTACATGCTCTTGCTCATAGGGTTTCAGAGAAGTTTTGTGTCCAGCTTCCTAAATAGATTGAGTTTGTAACACTTCTTTTTCTGAAAAGGAAAAGAGGCCCTGAACTGAATTATAGGAATAATATATACTTTCGCCTTCTGAAGCAGTTGCATTCACTTGGCACAGCATGCCAGGCTTTAAAAAGTAGATTGGGATTCTAAAGTTAAGTGCCATTTTAGTACTTAGCTCCCTTAACTTGTTTTAAGAAAAATAACCAACATCATAATTGTGATGACACACCTAAGATTTTAAAACCAGTGAAAAGCCAGGGCTTCTCCTACTACTCTGCTTCAGCAGCATGCAATGTGTTGCAGAGCATCAGAATTGACCTGGCTGGTCATGCATTGCAATGTCTTCTAAGCATGCCAACAACAACAAAAAAATGTCCAAGATGGCTGAACTGTACGTAATAAAATCTACCAAAATAGTCTTTTAAATAATGTTGCTATAGTGTGTTTTCTTTAACAGCATCAGTTAAAAGCCTTTTAGATTAACAAGCTATTATTTACTGAATTAGTATTTTTCTGGTTCCAAAATCCTTTATTTTCCCCAAACACTATCCTGAATCAAAATGACATTCTGGCAGCATGTGTATAGCTGTTCTACTGGCATTGCAGCAAAGCTGGCTTGCATGGGTTTTCTACTATCTTTTGTCTTGAATATGGATAAATTATTATCTTTGCTACCCACTTTTATTTAAAACATTATACTACCCTTTAGGGACAAATAATTCTGGACATCTCCTCCTTTTCCTCCATCAGTTGCACTCACTTTAAGCTGTTGCAACTGCATTAACTGAGTAGAATTGTTGCTGATTTAAATTAAGGACATGAGATCTGAATCCTACCTCTTCTGAATATAGCAGAACAGCTAAAGCTTTGAATCAAAGTTATTGACATAAAGTGCATGGAGTCCTGTTATCAAAGATATCTGCAGGAGGTTAGGTCAATTATCCCAGCAGGCAAAAACTTGGACACCAACTTTCAAAGTTATAAATGCTTAAAAATAGAATTTTATCATGAAATTGCTGATATACCCTTAACTTTAGCTTTGTGAATGAGATACTTTAATTAAAATGTAATTTTATTGAAGGAACTAGAATTCCCATGATTAAACTTCTGCCCCTTTAAAATATAGCTTTCATGGGTACTCGGCTAAATCATTTAATCTCCTAAAGCATCTCTATTGGAGCTCCCTCGTGGGATATGCCATTAGTCATTCTCTCTCACAAGCTTCCATGTTACAAGTAAGACTTAAAGTATTAAGAAAGCAATGAGTTTGGTCCTTTATTTAATCTGTTAGACTCCATTCTTATCCCATTAGATTATTCCAGAAAAAAAAAAAGCAGTGCTAGAATCGCGTGGTTGATCCCACCCTTGTGCTTGTTGGTTGCAGCCTGGTTGCATGCCCCAGGACGTAAAGCTTGACCAAAACTTAGAAAAGAAATACCATCCTTGTGACACTGCAGGATACAAATTAAGCTTTTGTTTATATCCCTGCAGACCGTTCTAATTTGACATCTTTTTTTTCATCCATTTCAAAGCAAATGAGAAGCATCTTCTGGGTTTTGACAGACTTATCCACTGTGTCTTCCCCAAATCCAGCTATTTACTCCCCCATTAATATGTGTCTGAGTTAAAATGTCAAAGGTATGGCTGTCTGGTACCTAAAGGTTATCACTGACCCCTTGAAATTTTACACTGGCTGTGGAGATATAAACAAGAACTCAATTCTCAGAGCAAAGTCTGCTACCCCTGAAATGAAAGGAGGATGTCCAGCACGGTTGGAAGCAAGTGACACAAGCATGAGCCATTTTTGTGTTTCACACTTAAAGAGCAGTGTCACCTATTTCCTTAGCTTGTTTGGCCAGGAGTGTAGTGACAGATGTTAGGTGACAGATGTTAAACTGACATTCTGGTTTATTTGCAGAGCAAAGTCAAGTCAAGACTGGTTACAGCAGCACAAGTGTCTCCCACAATGTCTTTGCAGTTCATTTTAACCCTCTAAAGCAGGAATCATACTTAGTGTCTTGACAGCATTAACATGAGACAGATGTGTTTTTACGGGAATGGATTGGCAGGAGGGTCTCATTCACAGAAATCTGCATAAAGTGACTAGATTGTCTAAGCAAGCTTCTCACTCTTGTGAACTTAAGACTTAAGCTTGTGAACACAGAACCCAGAGCTGATTTCATTATAAAGCCAATGAGTGCCTGCCAAATGTCATCAAAGTATCACAGCTCTTTAACTGCTATATTCCAAATGTTGCTGAGAGGTAGAACTGTGGGTAGGTTTGGGCAGTTCTTGATAGACGTTTTGTGGGTATGTAATGCTGTTTTTCCAATGGCAATTATATCAAGTGTTTGGTTGTTTATTGCGAGCAGGAGAATTCAAAGCCAGGAAGATGAGTTAAAAAAATAAAAAAAAATGTAGCTCTTAGAAAGTGCTTGGAGAAAGAAAAGCATCCAGGGATGAGGGTTAAAAAGAAAAACTCGCTGCTATGGGCAATGCCCCCCAGTTATTATTATGACATAGAATCAAGGTCTCAGTGTGTTAAATTCACCTCAGCCAGTGTAGATAAAAGTGCAATGTGCTTATTAGAGGATGCATGAGATGGGTGCAAGCATTAGACCTAATTCCTGGGAAATCCTGCACAGGTCAGGTCTTCTGACAGTGTACAGGTCTTCTCACAGTGTGTTTTGCAATGTGAGGCTCTCTGGCAAAACTTATCCTTAAAGGCTTTTTTTGCATAACCATGCCAGCTTGGGGTGAAAAAAATTAACATGTCTCTTAGCTGCTATCATTGCCCCAGCAAAGCCTCTGGTTTGGATGCAGCTGTGCTAACAGTTGAGAACACATATTGGCTTCCCTTGCATTACTTGGGGAGATGGTATATAACTGCACTGGCCAAGCTTCTCTTGGCAGGTGCTGTGATAGGGAAATCTGTAGACATATTGCAGAATAGCAGTAATAAAGAATTTTGTAGGAGGATGAGCCTTTGGCTAACATGATTGTGTTGTTACAAGCAGACAGAATTTACAAATAAAATAAATTTAGTCAGAATATTAAGTATAGTTTACTTGTTGAAAAACTCCATATCAAAAATAATGTATCAAAAATATTCTTGAGTGGCCAGTACTGCCATACATTCATGCCTCCTAAGTAATATTTTACATATATCTGGAATCATACATCCAGAATTAGTTTCTTTCTATTAATTGCATATAAAATTACTTAATACATTCATGTGTAGTCCTTCACTTCTATTTCCTCATATAGACGTGTGAATATTTGGCAAAATTAGAAATGAGATACCACATAGTTATTAACTTTCTTGTACAGACTATCCAGTAATGCAGTATGCAGGGCTGTACTTTCTTATAGAAGTAATAAAGATTGTAACTACAAGAATAAAAAAATATACCAAGGAAAGGGACCAGCACAACTGTTTTTATACATGCCTATTGCTGATGCCTGAGAAGTGGATGCACCCTAAGAAAAAAGGATGAGTGTAAGTGAAGGAATCCCCACACATGCCATAAATTCAGAAGATGGGCTACTTAGCAATGAGTGAAAGCTGTAAATGGCAGTGGAGGGTAAAAGTTAATTAGGCTACTGTGCTGCTGTTAGACAGTGGAAAGTGGCCACCACCAGAAACAAGATGGCTGCTCAGCAGTGCCCTAATGCAGCCAAAAGATCATCTCCTTAGCTCTGCAAGGGCTTATGGGTTAGGGGAAATCATACACAGATGACTAATTTTTTTATGGTTCACAGACGATCAAAGTGAAATTCAGCAGCTGTTCAGGACAAGTGACCACTCTAATGGCTGTAATATAACCTGCTAAATAGAGAGGGAATTGCATGAGAGCAAGAGGTTAGCTGTGATTATCGGCAGGTGAGTGCTTTATTGAAGTTGAAAGACCATTAACATTGATGGAGTAATTATTTCAACTTGAAAGTAATTACCTTGATGGGTGATAACTTCTCCAGTGTTCCCAGATTTGATTGGACCAAACAATTGTGAACTCTTGAAGCCTAGAAAAATATTACAACAATACTGCAATGTTTAAATTACTGAAACCACTGTTAGAGTATTTTAATTATGCCTAACAGAGAAAATATTTTAGCGTACAACAACTGGTGACCTCTCATGTAAAGAGACATTTGCTTTCTAATTTCAATGAAATGATCCCCACCTACTACGTGTGTGCTGTATGTGATGGGTTTGCAAATGAATCGCTTGATTTAAATGCAGTTTTTAAGATTCAAAGCCTTGTTAGCACAGTTTCAGGAAGGGCTCGTACTGGAATTGCTCTAATTGTTTTATTTGCCGGGAAAGCCCAGTAATGTAAAATGCTTTCCATGTTTTAATCTCTAGACCTGTTAAGCTTACACAGGGAGAATACAGGACAAGTGCTCCTTCACATTCAAGGCTGCTTAAAAAAACTGTGTGAGGCAGTCTGTGTCTCACAGATTCTGTTGTTTCCATGCTGCTGCAGAATATGCTGGATTTGGCCCTACAGCTCTGTTTAAATAAGCATTTGGATTGGCACTATGATGCCCCTCCAGAAACTGATTAAGTGCTTCAGTAAGCCCCACCCCATCAAGACAGACATGTAGAATTGCTTAATTAGAGCAGAAAGGATGAAATGGATTGTTGCACAACTTTGATGATTTTGAAGTACTGTAGTAATAGAACTGGAGGGGAATGGTGAGAGAGAAAGAGAGAGGCTTCAGCTCTTCTATTTATACCATCATTGCCGTAAATAAGGCCACTTCACTGTCT
>JAHLSL010000010.1:10875018-10881986 GCA_025920805.1 Petroica traversi
AAAGAGAGAGATTGGTACAGATGTCCTGTTAGCAGCATCTGACAAGGCCAGATGATTTGGAAAGGATATGCTCGTTGAACTGCTTTATGAGTGCCAAGAAAAACTATGAGCATGGAAAGAAGGTTTCTACCCATGAAGTGGAGGGCTTGCTGCAATAACCACAGCCAAAACTGCTGGTAGATTCAGAGAAATGTTTCTCACCTTATTAGTAGATGCCATATTACAGCTTTTATGGTATCAAATATCATCAGTTACTCCTCTGGCACCTTCAGGCTTCTTCACTCCTAAAACCCAAAGTGTGGAAACTGTTCCTTCCTCTCTTCTTTTCCCTTCACATGCCTTCCTTTGTAACGGCACAGTTAGAGACTATGATGATATAGGAAGCAGGAATTCCCGTCCTGAGGATCTAGTAAAAAATAACTCCCATGTGTTTCAGATTTTTGTTAGGAACTTGTTTCTGTTTCCAGGTACTCTGAGGGTCCTGCAGTCTTTAGAATAGGCAGGACTCTGCTTCAGTCAGGGAATGTCCTTTAAAGGTCTTGTGTTAATGGGGGCTGTGTAGCTACACAGGCAAAACATTGAAGGATAACCACTTAGATGTTCACTTAGGGCAACCTATGGCTGGTGCAAGAGCAGCAGCTGGACCTGCAGTACAAAATCCTCAAGCTCTTCAATTTTGCAGTTGAGGCTGTCTTTTTTGAACTAATTTATGGCTTTTCCACCTTCCTCTTTTATGGTAGCATGTTGGTCTTCTAAACAATTCTGTGCCTGCACCACCCTAAGGTGGAGATGATGTGACTGCTGGGGTTTCCTCCATCTCCAGTGATTCCCCTGGAGTGTGTTGCCTGTGTACCAAAAAACTCTGAGCAATAGTATATGAACAATGGGAAGAAGTACAGAGGTCCCAGGATCTAGTTAACCTACTGGGGCATAGCACAAATCACTACTTGTTTTGGTTCCGAATTTTGCTACAAGTATTTTAGTAAGTCCACTGCCTGCAAGTTTGAATGCATCAATTTTATTTTTCCCATCCCAAGCAGAGTTCCTAGTGTGAGACAAATATTCCATTCAATGTGGAGATGCTACTCTAGTGGCTGTAAAAAAAGAAGACATCAAGTTTACAATTGTCCCACAAGATCAGAATTGCAAATGCACCTTTAATATTGCAAGAGAGTGAGGGAAGTGGACTCCTTGCAGTGATAAATTCTCTGTATTTTTGCTATAAAGAAAACTTTATGTTGCACAAACAAAATGAATGAAACTTTGCAGAGCTCTTGTATTTCAACAGGCTTTAAAAAAGGATTAATGAGAAGTCAGAAGACATCTTCTCCCTGATGAAGTATTATTCTTGTCATTATGGTATAATAAAATTATTTTTTATTGTTTTCTCTTCAGGGGTTCAAGACAGATGATAATTTAGATTTTCTCTAGTACTCGTCTGTGCTAGAAATGCTAGACCCATGATATACCAATAGATCATGAGATTTATACTATAGTTGTAGCTTAAGACATAGACATATTTAAGTGCTGTGCTTAATGTTACTGGAAAGTCCAGGCCTAAAAGGACTGAACAGAGACCCTGAGAGCAAACGGGAAAGAAAACCACCTTTTCCACCAGGTAACACAACAGTTTGAGCTCTAGTAGCCCTGATGTCAAATACAGTATTGCCTTTGAGGTGAAACAGAGTTGAGAACGTGTGGCTTTTTAAAAATGACATTTCTGAGACAAAAATTTGCAACAGCTCTTTATCATACTGCAGTTTTTCTGGTCTCACATAGAAGCATCACAACACCTTGAATTGCTTTGTTAGCAAACCTCTGTACTGATATTTAGTCTGAGGATATTAATGGAAATGTTAAGCCACACTTGAGTAACATGATCTCAGCCTGAAGATCATCTCCAGCATGCTGGCCTGTGCATGGAAATCAGGATGGCATTTGCTTCAGTATTTACAAATAGATACTTGCTTCAGATTTACTAAAGAAAATCCCTGTTCTGGTTGGGTGCCCTCTACATTCACCATGTAGATTTGTTCTGCTTATGAAGACCCTGATCCAGGATCCTTGAAAAAGCAAATGGAAGCTTACATTTATTTCAAAGTCTTTTGAAACTGCTGCAGTTCAATTTTTGAAGCTATGAATTGTTTTCTGTTTCATTTTGAGAAACAAGAAAGAGTAGACCTATATAGTCTGGTCCTGTGAGCTGATTGAAAATGTTGCCACTGGCTTTATTTCTCTTTGAGTCTTAAGTGAACTTAAGAAAAAAAATCACAACTGTGAATTCTATGAGCTTACTTTGGATGGCACAGGTAGGCTAGCCTGTCTAATCTGTCTTGATAGAGAGTGAGGCTTCTCTGACAGGCCATTCAAAACAGAAGTAGCATAAACATCAGACTTTCCCTTTGGAGAGACCTCCTTTCCTCTGTGCAGAGTGTAGGGAGGAACTGAGGACAGTAGCTACACAAGGTTTGGGTCAGAATGTAGGAGAACATTGTGACTCTTTCCCATAGTGCCTATCCTCGTATTTGAGCACTTAAATACATTAGCAAGTCTGTCCCAAAATGACTGAATTGTAGTAATTTCTTTTTTGATTGCTCATTTATAACATGCATACATGCAGCTAATCAATAGATGAGACAGTGAAACTAGTGGATTTACAACTTAATATGCTGCAGTCGATAATGGGCTGTAAAGACATTTTCAATTCAGAAATCAGCACAATATGTTCTTTGCTAAGCTTATGTGATCCATTTTAATTCCCCAAGTAATTTAAATATCCAAGGAAAATACGGAAGCCAAACTAAACTTTTTATGCCTCAGTTTTCAAGTATCATTTCAGTATTTACATATTTCATATCTTCCCTAACTACTTCATCTTGCTGGTGATAGCCACAAACAGCTCAGACTCTTCTCTTTTGGCAGGAGCTTTGCACTGAGAAGCCCAACCCACACTAGGAGGAAGTAATGAATGTGTGACCATATGAAAAGACATGATGAAAGACTGTTTTATTTAAGCATTAACGTTTCAAAGTAAAGTTTAGCTAGCTGCTTTCCGTGTTCCCACTACAGCAGAAATACCTGTCTGCTTTTCCATGTATGTGTATGAATTCATTGTTCACCTGACAGCATATAAAATGGGAATTGGCAGTCTGCAGACACAGCTTCATCTACTGTGTCAAGGTGGGTTTCTTCCCAACAGTGCACCCTATACGCTTAAAGTAGAGGGAATTGTAGCCATGTGATCCTAGGAGGATCTGGATGTTCATCCATCCACATTCATTTGGTTTCACGACTTTAAACCTGAAGGCAGATTCTTTTCCAGTTTCTCTACTAAATTCTATTGCCACTCTTTTCTTCTGTTCTTTTCAAGCCTTTCCTCAGTGTGAAGTTGATTCTGGGCCTTCATATGGTAAGATGCAGCTGCTAAGGGACACAGAAATATAGAACTTATTCCCTTGTTATTTTCCTCAACAGGGCAGTCCATAGCAGCTGCAATGGGAAAACAAGATTTGTGTTCCTTTTTACCATCATGTGACATGGGGGCTTTTCAGGCTACTCATTGAGGATCTCCACTAGCTCATAAAACCAGAAGGGGCAGGGATCTTCAGTAGCAATCCCCTACTCCAAAACTGGGGGAACATCCCATAAAGATCTGGAAGGAAAGTCAGATCTCTGCTCAGTCTGTCAGTATTTTGATGGGAAAGCTGTGCTGAGTAATATGTCCCTGAAGTGTTCACCTAAATGTGTGTCTGATCAATACTCCCTGCTACTGTTCAGAAAATAGGTTGAACTTTCCTCCAGGCACAGGAAAGAGAGAAGGCATCCCTCCCTGCAGAAACACTGTGTGCTTGTGGCCTTCTGTTAATGGTGCCTGGCCTGCAAAAAAAAAGTGCACAGCAAATCTCTTTTTACTGGCTTATACTGCCAGAATTGGACTGCACCTTTCCCAAATGGCTACCTGCATACTTTCCTTTACTTTCAGCCAGTCTCTGCTTGCAGAGCAGGTAACTTCATGTGGGAAGTGTAAAGCATGGAGGAGAGGAATGGAAAACCTGGTGAAGAAAAGCCTTTTGAGAGATAGGGGTTTGTACTTTTTGGCCCATCATTTTTTAAAAGTACTTGGTTCGTTTTAAAGGTGACATTTGAAGTTCAGCCACATACTCAGACTAAACTTTGGCATTTATAGTGTAGCTCCAAGTAAATTGTTTATGCTTACCTTTTAATGTCTCTCAGAAGTGATTACATACAGAGCAGACAAAGTTTGAATGAAAAGCTATGACTATTCAGTATAGGGCAGAGACAAAGGAATAAAAAATAAGAAGTAAAAACCTTTTAGTCTCCTTTAAAATGCTGCTTTTATTTTCCATTGTGTTGGCAGAAAGCAGGGATTTAAAGCTGTGAATTGCCTGGAGGCTGTGCTATCTTCCTCTACTTAGCAGCAGTTAGAACTGCTCTCTTTTTGCATGTGTTGGGTGAGAAAGACAAGGACTCAGAATAACTGAGAAAAGGGAATAAACTAAGCTTGCATTTAACAATAATATGACACTTTTATTGTACCTGTGTAAAATGGGATCTAAACCAATAACTGCGGTTCCCTGAAGCTGCACAGAGGAACACAGGGGGATATCCGGAGACTTAATTAATTAATATTTGTAACATGATGTGAGATTCTATGATGAAAAGTCATATAAAACTGCAAAGTCCTAATTTTATGGAGCACAACTGACATTCAGTGGCATTTTCAAGGAAACTGATGTGGGAGTTTACCCACAATGTGTTAAGATTCAGATTGTCCTTGTACAAGTCCCCTTATAGATTTTCTTCAAACTCTTTTTTTTCACTTTACCTTTCTCTTTCCCTGTTATGGCTGTTGAGCTGTGCAAAGGCAAAAACTGAAAATAATTGCTTTTATAGGGGAAAACCAAGGAATCTTTCCTCTCTGATTTGCAGCCAAACTCTCTTTTTCAAATTTTACAGAAAATAGAAATTTTGAGATACTGCACCTAGGTAATTTTTAAGATCAGATGGAAAAGGTTTTACAGTGTTCTGAGCTCCTTTTTTTCACACTTTCATACATTAAGTTATTTGCAAGGAGATCAAGAAGGCATCTCATGGGATACATTTGAAGTCACAACTGTAATAGGGACAATATGAATTCTTGGAAAACAGAACTTCAAATGAAACCAAAAGCCAAGATATTTGATCATGACTAAAGCACATTCTTTCTGCTACAAAGTAAAACTGAGGTATGGCAATAGGATACCTTGAGTTGAGAAGTTAATGGACATAAATTACTCATTTTTATGGATAACAAAACCATTCATGGTTTAATTACATTGGTTTATAAAGCTCCTGCCCCTCTGGATTTTATTAGCGAAAAAAAACATTGCGACTAAAAAGACTGATTCTGGCAGTCTGGATGTTGTTTGTTCTGATTCTGGCCATCAGCCAAAATATCAAATGGAAAATACAGTTTATGGCATAAGATAAAAATATAACATTAACCCCCTAATGCTCCGTATTAAGGATGTACCCCTACCATTTGCAGGTTTGAGCCCTTAGGCTCTAGCTGCTGTTTGACAGCAGCAGTGGTTTTTCTTTCTCTTGCCATGTCTACAGACACTGTGGAATAAATCCATAAGAGAAACCCCACTCCTGAATGTTAACGAACAGTGGATGGAAAGTCATTGCTCATCAGGAGCACTGCATGTGGTACTTGTGTTAAACATCATCTTGGAGTTCAGCTGGATGAGTGCACCAGTTTTAACGAAGGGACACAAACTCCAACCAGACTTTGTGTGCTTGACTTTCCAAACTTTTTACCTTCTCTGAAGATGTGTTTCTATCCCAGATTATAAAGCTCTACCTGAAAGATGCTCCATTCCTACTTCCCTTGTGACTGAGGCAGGCTCAACAAATGGCAAGTTCTGCATTACCTTGATGAGTTTATGCAGATTCCACATTACGTGATGTGTGAGTTTGGAATGGCACGCAAATCTCCAAGCTCAATTCTATAGGGTTTGACATTGCTTTAACATTGTGCTGCATTTTACATACCATGAAGTCTTTGCTGATGTAGCTGCTCTCTCCCCTCTCACTCCCAGCAGCTCTCCAGAAAGCACTCCTCACTCAGCGAAAGACCAGGGCATATAAGATATGCACATTATTCCAAGGGTGACACATAATTGGGTTTTTTGATTGAGATTTAAGAATTTTATGTTATGCTCTATTGTGTCTCAAGTAGTACTAATTATTTTTTTCCCCTTCAGATGTAGCCTGTCCTATTTTGAGGAGAAACTTAGTCTGGTTGTTCATGTTCAACATGATTACTGAAAGGAAAAAGTACCATTTGGGATAAGTAGTGATGTCAGCTTTGAACTGACTAAACCCAGAGTTTGAGGGAAGCTGTCCCATCATCTATCTACTTTATAAAAAGAGCTGCTTCTTTCCTTCTATCTCACTTTCTCACCATGAGGTATAATAAAAATGGTTTAAAGTGGAAAAATATCAGGGGAAAAATAAGGTGCAAAACTATGGTTTATTATACAGTAGGTCTTGTGAGTGTTGTTAGAGATAAAATATTAATGTTAGGAAAACATGTTGACATCGTCCTCTAGATGGTGCCTTTAGTGGAATGTCATGTCATTGATATTTTGGTTTATTTGATTTATTTAGTCATGCAGAAAAAGAATTCTTTTTTTGGGTTTCAATATTTCTTAATAGAAATTAGACAAATACAGGTGGAAATACATTTTTGAGAAGGTGCCATTCGGCGATGTTTGATGAATTTTAAAGAAATAATTATGAAAGAAAAAATAAAAGGAAAGCAAAAAAAGGGAGAAGACAGAAAAGGGGAGAGAGAAGAGAAGAGAAGAGAAGAGAAGAGAAGAGAAGAGAAGAGAAGAGAAGAGAAGAGAAGAGAAGAGAAGAGAAGAGAAGAGAAGAGAAGAGAAGAGAAGAGAAGAGAA
>JAHLSL010000010.1:10881996-10940500 GCA_025920805.1 Petroica traversi
AAGAGAAGAGAAGAGAAGAGAAGAGAAGAGAAGAGAAGAGAAGAGAAATCTCACTGAAATAGCAATGTTGACTTTGCCCAAAGAGGTTTTTTTAAGGTTTTACCATCAAAAGTGGAGCATCATTGGTGTTTTAAAAGGATACTGGTACCCAAAGGCCAACTTGATTTTATTTGATTTCATTTTACTGTGCAGTGCATCCTACTTTTCTTTGTGTTGCTTTGCTTTCAAGTAAAGCTGGGGATTCAGATGCCTGGTAAGACTGCAGCAGGTCCCAGGTGTGCCAGGAAAGAAAACTGTCTACTGTGAAAATAGGCAACAACTCCATGAGATAGATTCAGCTACATGCAATTCCTCACATGCCCTGCCAGGAAGGAGGCAAATGAATTGCAAGGTATTATATTTATATCAGGTATTAGTTGTTGGTGTTTGCAGAATATTTGGAATTTAGATTAGTGCTGTTTTTAAAGGTTTCTTCCTAGAACATTCCACAAGCCCATGTAGGACAGTTGTAAGAGGAAATTATTCAGTTGTGTGGCAAGTGACACTCTGTGTGCAGATTGCGTTTTTATTAAAAATGCTACTCACATGGTGCTGTTAGGAAAGGATAAGAATATGGGGTCACAGAGGAGAGAAAAGTTGTGTTCTCTGGTGTTGATGGCAAAACTACCATTTGTCTTAAAAATAAATTACAAGAACATTCTTAAAGTTGAAAAAAAAGCATTTTTCCAATAATCACAAGGAAAAAATATTTTTTGATCATGTAATCAACATTTATATTTTAATAAGAATCCATTTTATGTGCTTTACTTTGTGGGCTGAATTTATTCTAATGCAGTTTTAAACTAAAATTTCCCAAATTTCTTTATAGAAAAGCCGGCTCAAATATAATGAATTTTTGAATGTTATTTCCTAGCCACTGTAGAAGAAAAGACGGCATTGATCCATCTCAGGGCTGAGAAAGAAAGAGTGTCCTTTCATCTCAAAAAAAGACAATTTGGATGAAGATTCCCTGGGCAAAAACGTAAAAAAATTATTTCAGGTTTGATAAGAGACTATCTGGATTTAAGAACTTAAAGATTGTTAAAATATTTGTCTAGTTCCATTTTATAATTTCTTTGGGTTTTTCTTTGCCATAAAAGTTATTACCCATGTGATACATTTTGCTGCTTTTGAAAGCCTGTTAGATCATATCAAATAATTATTTAAAATTAAAAATAGGTGTTGAAAGGCAATATAAAAATTCTAAAATAAAATGCAAAATTTTTAAAATATAAGATTATGAGTGGAACTTTCTTTAAAAAAATAATGAAAAATCTAAAATTTTTTTAATACTAATTGGGAGGAAAATAACTAGTGCAACATCAATTTCTTGTAAAAATGGAAAATATGGTTACATATAGACAAGATAATTTCTGGTTAAATGAATAACATGTTGGTTTCTGTTTGACTAACCTTTGAGATTTTTCAGTACTACCATGGGAATAATTTATATTCCAGTCCGCACTGCTACAGGAATAGACTCATAGATTACTTGTGTATCCATAAGTTATATCCTTGTGGATCTGAGCATAAGGCTTTAGGAATAGAGTAGATTTTTTAAAAGAAAAAGACACAGTATGCATAATATAAGCCCGAGAAGGAAGGCAACCCAAAGGACAAGTTAGTGTTTGCATGTGAATATGAGCTCAGTGCAATGTTTAGAGTGAAGGCAGGGGCTAAGAATAGTCTGGGAAATAAAAGTTATCAGAGGCAAGGTAGAAGTGCTCCCAGTGCTTTGTAGGAAATGGCAGAGTCTGGATTAGACGGGAGCCAGATAAGAGGATAATGACCAAGGTGAGGATAAACAGAGTATCTTCATATTCTCCCAAATATTCCCCCTTGCTTCTCTCACGTGTGGATGAATCTGTTTGACTTCCTTGATGTAGAATTTGAAAATTTTAATCAGAATATGGTTGGATTGATGTTCTGTCTGTCAGGAGGCCGTAGCTTTCTCCTCCCTTGTCCAGGAAGAGTTCCCCATCTCTGACTCTAGACAATGGGATGTTCTACTGAACTGTCTTCCCGTCATTTATGTCCATGGGTAATGAAAGAGCCAGTTTGGATCCCTGTGCCACTGCTGCACTTAGCAGCATGGTAGTGTCTGATGCCACTGGGTTTGCTTAGAGGTTCACAGAAAGAGTGAGCTTTTTATTCAGCTATAAAAGATACCTGCCAAGTAGAGATTATGGTACAAAGAGAAGATAGGGAGAGAGAAAAAAAAGAGCCTAACCTTAACATGACTGGTGATGACTTGCTGAGCTTTGATGATTACCCCTGAAGAAGGGACAGATACTCAAGCTGCCTGTTGGGCAGCTCTTCAGTGGCTTAGAGATCTTCTGATGTGTCTGTCACGGTTTGAACTCATGCCCTGAGACCTAGGCAACTGGGTACACTGGCCTGCCTTGAAAGAAGAGGAAAAGCCCAGAGTGACACCCCTGGAAAGTGCTGCTTCATCAGATCGATAGATTCAAATATGACGAGGTTGTGTAGTTGTATGCAGTTTAAACATTTGTGCAGAGAGTCCACCCGTGCAGGGTATTATTGACAGCTACAGATCAATGCTAATTTTTGATCATTTTCAACCTACAAAGACCTCTTGACCCTGTTGCCACCTTAGGGGCACTTCAAGTAGTCAAAAGCAATAACAGTAGGCAGTGTAAAATCATCAGACCCTTGAAGGCTGCAGAGCCTTGCCCATGCCTGAGAGGAGGACCAAGAGGTAGTGAGGAAGGCAGGCATCTTGCATTATGGATGCCACTGCCTTTGAACAGCATGAAAGACTATGCTAATTTGTTTCCAGACTTTAAGTGACTTCTGTGTTCATGAATTAAAAAATAAACAAACAAAAAAGGCAATCTGAAGCAAATCTTGACAAATGCATTATTCATGATTCATGTTCTCTCATTTTATGTTTTGAAAAATGTGCTAAAAGAAGGTTTTATTTTAAATAACTTTTATCCTAATTTACAGTGAGAAGAGTGGAATTAGTGGAGGAGTGTATTTGTTGCTGTTAACAGCTTGTGCTGCCACTGGCAGCACGTGAAACGCTTTACAGAGCAAAACCAAAGGTCCTGCCTTGACTACTGGTGGTGCTGCCAGAGCTGCACCAGGGGAGGAGACCAGGCTGCTAAAAGCAAGGGCTTTGTCAAAGGCTGGGCTCTGGGCTACAGGGTGTGATCAGCTCACAGTAGCTTGTCACAACCTCCCTCCTCCCTCAGGTGTCCATTTCTGTAGTGTTTACATGGAAAGAATGAAAGGGCCATAGAGGAGGAATGTGAGACTGTATGCACTTAAATGTCGGCTGGAATATTCTTAGTTTAATGACTGATGGAATGAGAGTACTTCTCAGTCAGAGGCACAGAAAGGAGGGCATGGGCTTGTAGTCCATTGAATTTCATGGTCAGCCAGTCTATGAACATCTTAATGTTCACATTAAAATTTTATTTTGTTGGTTTTCTTTTAATGGTGAATGAAATCTGGACTGTTAGCATGTGTAAACATGGGATATATGAGTTTTTGGCTTTGTAGAGGAAGACTGGGAGAATATTCCAGACAATGATTTTGTTCTTGCATCCATTTAAGGCTGTGCCATTGCTTGCTGAAGCCAAAGTTACAGTGCTATCAGTGCAAGGTGTATTTTGCAATTTATATTTGACCATTCCAGCAGGACAGTATTTCTAGGCTGAAAATGTCATGGGAGGACATAAAGTGATTCTTAAAATGAATCCCCGAGTCTGCCATCCATCCTCTTTTCAGCATCAGCCTTTGAGCTGAGCAAATTCATGACTGGCAGTGGCAGCAGTGCAGGGGGAGAAAGCGTGGCTCTGTATTCTGGGAGTACATCCCCTGAGCTTACTTCAAAACCAAACAAAACAAAAATACATGTAAACCGTTTGCTCTTCAAGAAGTATCTCTAGGAGCCAGGGATAAAAGTCATCCCTGGAAGGAATGGTTTAGCAGTCTCCAGAGAACATGATGAACGGCAGGCAAGGAAATCCCTCCATCCTTGTTTCATTTCAAAGTGTAGTGAGGATTGTAAATAATTAAATCTTGGGGTTTAGTGGGAAAATGGTAGAGGGTGATAAAAAATATGCATGTTTTCTGTTTAAAAACAGAAATCTAGTGTTTTGTAGCATTGCTGTCACAAAAACCCACCCTATGATGCAGCTCATTAAAAAGCAGAGCCATTGCTTTTTGTCTGATGTTTTTAATAATGTGTTTGTACCTTCAGTGAGCCTCTGTGTAGCAGTTCAGGGGCAGTAATTTAATGCTGTGTGCTCCCTTCCTCCCATCCCCACCCCCGAACCACGGAATGTAAATTTTAGGCTTTTAAAAGTTCTGTTTTGAAAACCTAATAGATAACTGTCCTTGTAAAAACTATTAATACAGACAACATCCAATTGTAAAGCTAATTTTAATCATGTTTTGTGCCAACATAATTTCTGATGCCAGATTTTTATGCTAAGCATGAGCCTCGATTTAAACGTGGTTCTTTAACCTGCAGTTCATAATTTTGCAGTTGGCTGTATAGGATTTTTGGCTATGGCAGTTTAAACGCTTCCACTTTCAAGGATCTAAGCCATAAGTGTTTATTAAAAGAATCTATAATGAAATCAGGTTTGTTATTTTTTTAATGGCTGCCTTGAGTATGTTGGATGACTGAACGCACGTTGTTAATCATTAAGTACTCATGTTACAAAAAGTGTTTGATAGTATTGCCATCTAGGGGCTGAACAAAATTCTCCATACCGAAATAAACTGTAATTGAACAGGTGCTGCTATTGACAATATACATATGGTTTTGCTTTATAGCCCACATGCTTTCCATGTTTCTTATGACAAAAGATATCTCTAAATGTCCCACAGCAGCCAAAGCTTTTTTATATATAATCTGTTCGAGGTGATTGCTATTTGCATTTCAGCTTATGCTTTTTTGGCAGTGATGACTGGGAATTCCTAAGAATTATACTTTTTTGCATTATTAATCTTGCTAGTGTTTGCCCTGTTTAACAGAAAAAAGGAATCATTTATCAGAAAAGTATGTTTATAATCTGTACTTGTGGCATCTTCAGATTTAATATTTATAATGGTCATTCAAATGCTGTGCTATATTTATCTAAAAGACTAACTCATTGTTTTGAGGAAATAACTATTTAAATATTTATGATCTAACTTTTAATATTTAAAAAAAGAAATTAATATTTCTTTAAAATTTGTTTCTGAGTCTGATAGCTTAACAAATGTTTAAATATTAAACAATTGGAAATGTTAGCATTTAACAACTTAATATGACTTACTGACACAGGGAAATTGACTTCAGCTCGTTCTATCACATGAAAGCAACTGAATTCCTGTACTCCCTTTCTTGTGGTCTATGTAATTCCTGCCAAGGTACAGCTAAAAATGAGATTAAATATATCAGTGATCAGCTGAACTCCTTTTTTTCTTTGCTTCTCTGATCAGACACATCTGCACAGTCTCCTACTGAAATGTGTTACTCCTGTTCTTTGTTGGTCATTGTGCCTTCTGTATCTGTTCAAAATAATTCCACATCTGTTTTGCCTTCCTGCCCAGATCAGATTTTGTGCTGAGACTCTCCTTGCAGAAGCAGTGTCAGGTTGGGGTGTGCTGGAATGACACAGGCCCCTCCTGGCCATGGCTGGTGTCCATCAGCCTGCATCCCCACCATGCCCCTCTGCTGGGCCATGCTCTGCTGTGGCAGCAGGTCAGCCCTGGTCCTTGCAGCCCTGACTGAGCCCGGTGGGATTCACAAACTGTTTATCCAGATTACAGTGCCCTGAGTAGATAGAATAGGACAGCATGCCTATGAAATGTCACATGGACACACAAGATGTGTAAGATTTCTGTAGAGGCAGGCATCACTCATATACCACAGGTTTTTACATGCTTGAGTCAGATTCCAGGAAGCTTCATTCTCACTGAACAAGCTCAGATGCATGCAGAATGAACTGTTGTGTCCTTAGCTGAGATTCAGATCTGTGGAGGACTTCCAAGGAGCCTCTGAAGGCTCTACCATAATCATAGATAATTTTTTTAAAGGCTGAGAATTTCTTTTTGAGGCTCAATCATGAAAAACCACCAAAAAAAAAAAAATCATGGTAACCAGATGGGATATTCTGCAAAGCAGTCAGAAATGACCCAGAGCTGAGGCCTCATTTTCCAAGTGACATAAACCACAGATGCTGATTACTTTTTTAACTAACTCAAACATCTGTATTCTTGCTTCAGGGAACAAAGCATCAGGCTCATTTATTTGGATTGAAACCTTTCACAACATATCATATTCATGTCGTAGCTGTAAACAACGCCGGGCAGGTTTCAAGCCCCTGGACATCTGTGCGCACTTTGGAAGCTTCACCCAGTGGCCTGAGCAACTTCACTGTGGAAAAGAAAGAAAATGGCAGGGCTCTGCTGCTAAAATGGTCAGAGCCCTCCCAACCCAATGGCGTGATTAAGGTAATCTTCATCTTGACAGTCCACTTGATTAAAAAAGAAAAGGGAAATGCTGAATATCAAATTATTACTTTTTTTTACTGAAAAAGACTCAATCTAATGCATTATAGTTTAAAATAAGATGGAAGTCCTATAAAAGCACAAGCACTCCATGAGTTCTCTATGCTTGTCATTATATTAAAAGGAATATTAACATTCTTGTGCTACTCTGTGACTGTAAATTTTCATTTACACTGAACCAAATTGTTCATTTAATGCATAGAAATCTGCACATGAAAGCTCATAATCTTACTCATCATAAAATTGGACATGACCAAAATGTGTTTCTAGAAAACCTGGGTTTAATAGAATGTTGTTCTGAAATTTGGGACTTCTTTTAGCACAGTAGTTTCAACTCAGCATAAACCTTTACCTGCAAGGTTTGCAACTAGATGGGCTTATTTGGAGGTTTTTTTTCCTTAAGTGATATTCTTTAGAGCTAGTCTGAGAGAAGCTTTCTGCTGGCCTGTGAGAGCCTTGGAATGAAACTTGATAACAATCAAATATAATGAAAACTGTCACTAAGTGATTTATTACTGCATTCAAAATGAAAAAAATCATGAAAATTGGATCAAAACATTCCTATTGTATCAATGATCTGCTTGTGTGCTGATTGTAACTAGCAAGAATTAGTTTCTGAATAGTTGGTTAATAGTCCTTACCCTATTGAAAAGATTAACTGTCTCATCTACTGGTTATTAACAAAAATTGTTTTGTTTTGTTTTGTTTTGTTTTGTTTTTATCCTGGCCTTCCTTCCTTCCCTCTCTTTTTCTTTCCTAATTCCCCAGACCTACAATGTTTTCAGTGATGACCACCTGGAGTACAGTGGTTTGTCTCGCCAGTTCCTCTTCCGGCGCCTGGAGCCGTACACCCTGTACACCCTCGTGCTGGAGGCGTGCAACGCAGCAGGCTGCACTCACTCTCCACCCCAGCCAGTCTGGACAGATGAAGCTCCCCCAGTGTCCCAGATGGCACCTGTAGTCCAGGCAGTGAACGCCACCAACGTCGAACTGAGCTGGTTGCAGCCAATTAATCCGAATGGGAAAATAATTCGCTATGAAGTTATTCGCAGGCACACAGAAGAGAATGTTGCAGGGCACGGGGCAACAACAGAAGATGAGAAAATTGTTTTCACAGAATATAACGCTGGAAGTAATATGTTCACCTATAATGATAAAGGTTTACAGCCATGGACAAGGTATGAATATAAAATACGCACCTGGAATGCAGCAGGCTACACTGACAGCTCCTGGACGGTGGCAAAGACTAGTCAAACTGCCCCAAAAATCCTTGCTGTCCCCAGGTTATCCGTGGTGTCAGCAAACCCCCATAAAGTGCGCATATCCTGGACGCCCCCGGCACAGCCTAATGGCATTCTCCAGTCATACAGGCTGCTGAAGAATGATGTTCTCTATCCTTTCAGCTTCGATGCAGCTACTCTAAGCTATGTGGATGAGGACTTGCTGCCCTACACGGTGTACAACTATGCAGTGGTTGCCTGTACCATGGGGGGCTGCTCTAGCAGTGAGCCAGCTGCAATACGGACACTGGAAGCAGCTCCTGCCTTGGTGGATCCCCCATCTCTGCAAGCTGTCAGTGCCACTCAGATCAGTGCATCCTGGGCACCTCCCCAAATACAAAATGGGGATATCACCAAGTACATATTGAAATTAGGCAATGAGGAGTATTATCCTGGCAACAGTTTGCAAATGCTAGTCTCTAACCTGCAGCCTTACACGCAGTACAATTTTGCACTGGTCGCCTGTACTGCTGGGGGCTGCACCTCGAGCACATCCCAGTCTGTGATGACCATGGAGGCTCCACCATTAAATATGGAAGCTCCCAGGCTGCTGGTCATGGGCTCGGAGTCAATTGAAATCACATGGAAACTCCCAGATAAGCCCAATGGCAAAATCACAAGCTATGACCTCAGGAGGGATGGTGTACTCGTTTACTCCGGTCTGGAAACTCGATATCTTGATTTCACTCTAATGCCAGGCATGGAGTACAGCTACACTGTCACAGCAAATAACAGCCAGGGCAGTGTCACCAGCCCCTCAGCTCAGATAAAAACCAACCCCTCTGCTCCATCTGGGATGTTACCACCTAGGTTGCAGGCGTGGTCTTCCAGTGAGATTTTGGTGGCCTGGGATCCTCCTATCAAAGTAAATGGTGACATTAGAAACTACACAGTCTCGCTCCACAAGCCTGGTGAAACAGGGAAAAAGAGTTTTGACTTTGATGAATCGCATGTTTCATTTCTGAGACGATCATACATAGTGGCACAACTACAGCCCTACAGCAGGTAAGTCTGGAAGAACTAATATATTGAATAAATGCTGTGGAGTGGTGCCATGGGCTGGAAGACAGCTCAGCCATCTTGCTTAAACAGATAGTCAGACCCGCAGGGTTGTTTTCTAAAAAGCAAATAATAAAACAAGGGTTTTTTTCCTTTAAATGCATAGTAACATGGGCTTTATATCACCTTGATGAAATGCATAGTGTTACTTAGATTTTAATGAACAGATGGGATAATTCAGCACTTTTATATAGACTCTAAAATCTGCAATCTTGTACTGGTGTATCTTCCACGTGTTGACAAAATTTGGGGTGGGGAGACCAAAGTCTTGTTAGCTGGCCCATTCACAGTGTAGCTGAGCTGAAATTAATGGAACATGTTTGAACCCTTGAGCTGCAAGCGACTTGTGATGAAGTGAAAGCTAAAACTTAAGAGAGGGTACCAGACTGCTACAAAAGCACGCTTGATACTGAAGTAATATCTTCCCCAGTAATTCTTTATTATTTACCTGACCTTTCCTTATATATTTGTGTAGGCATAATTTGTGTGTGTGTTACATGGTTGATAAGTTTGTCTACTATTTACGTATAACTAATCTAAATCCAAAGAGAGTAATAGAGTGGAGCTTTACAGCTCTCAAATGACATCCAAATAATCTCTTACAATGAATCATCATTTTGATTTGTATCATCAAAATTTAAATTATTTTGATCACTTGACTCCTGCAGATGTTAACTCTGAAAGAAACCAAACCACACCCAAATAAAAATCCAGAAAACAGTGTTTGCCACACATACAAATTGTGTGCGTATTAAAACTTCCAAAAACTGTGAGAAATTAAGAAATCCTCCAGATCTCACGCACTGTTTGTATTTGTATCTGCAGCATTTTAATCACCTTGCTCCTGCTTTGTGTTCCCGAAGGTACGAAGTGCAGCTCCAGGCCTGCACGGAGCTGGGCTGTGCCTGCAGTGAGTGGGCATCGGCACAGACGCTGGAGGCGCCGCCGGCAGCGCAGCCGGCCCCTCTCATTGAAATACAAACAGCCGGCGGCTTCCAGCCCACTGCCTCCCTCCTGTGGGCCGGCCCCAAGCAGCCAAACGGGAACATTTTGTACTACGAACTTTTCAGGAGGCGGACAACTCAAGACCACATAAATTTAGACCTCTCGCTGGTTTACAATGGTTCTTCAACCTCCTTCAAAGACGACAAGTTGCTGCCTTACACAGAGTACGAATATCAGGTGGGAATTGAAGCTGTTTAGCAGCTCTGATTAAGATTTCAGTATACTTTGAAAACCTTACTTTATACTTGCAATGAACATACACATTTCAGTTCTAATGTTAATAGCATCGTGAAACCTGAATGATTATTGTGAATGTATTTTAAAGGCTTGAGAAGCTGAAAATAATTTCCTACAAGCAATTTATTAATTCAGCATTTGTTTAGCTTAGTAGAAGGTGCCTGTGTGTCTTATACGTTAAATGTTTGTGTGCCCTCCAGAGCCTCTGCAAGACTCTGTTATGGGAAATTCTAGTTCTTAAAAGGTGACTTTTTTTCATTTTTTTTCCTTTCTTTTTCCATCCTCCCCCAATCTATTATGAGTTAATTTTGATCTTAGAGCCATTTATCTCAAGAGGGACTGGGGTTGTTTTCTCTTTAAATTAGTCACTAGAATGACAAGCACATTTTTTGGGTGGGTCAAAAGTGAATTTGCTGTTGATGGTTAGTGTTACTTCTCATTTTGTTTAATATATACCTGAAACAGTGCATTCCAACTCTCTAGCAAGGTGGAGCAATCTTTCTTTTACAGGCTCATTGGCTTTATAGGATCACAAGATAATTCAGGTTGGAAGGGCTCTCAGGAGGCCATCCAGCCCAAAGCGGGGTCAATAAAAAGGTCAGATGAGGTTTTGCAGGGCTTTTCCCATTGCATCTTGAAAACCTTTGGGAGGGAGACTGTAACCCTACATAAGTGTGCTCCAGTGCCTGACTGTCCTCATTGCAAAAAAGTTTTTTGTTATGTTCAGTCTGAACATTTTTTGCTTGAACTTACACCTGTTTTCTCTCATCCCCTCCCACCGTATACCATAGTAAAGAAACAGGCTCCACCCTCTCGTTAGCATGTGGGTAGATGCTGGGGGACTGCAATCAAATCCCTCCAAAGCCATCTCTTCCCAAGCTAAACAAGCCCAAGTCCCACAGGTTCTCCTTACAGGTACTTTTCCAACCACTTAGTTACCTTGGTGACCTTCCACTGAACTCTCCCCAATTTATCAATATCTTTTTTATTTGGGGACTAAAACAAAATACACACTAAATAGAGGCAGGTAATCACTTCCTTTAATTGTCTGGCTGAACTCCTGTTACACAGCTCAGGATGCTGACCATCTTTGCTGCCAGATTACCCTGCTGGCTTGTATTCAGCTTTCTATCTCCTACGACCTTTAGGTCCTTTCAAGCAGAGGTGCTCCCCAGTTGGTCAGTAATACTGACCCTGCAATGCTGCAAGAAGTTATTCCTCCCCAGGAGCAGAATTTTGCATCTGTCTTGCTGAAATTTCCATTCTCTAGGCCCTTCTGACTGGCAGGCTTGTCCTTCAGCATATCAGCTGCTCCCTACAGTTTAGTGTCATCTGTGAGTTTGATGTGAGCACACTGTACAGATCAGGTTCTTCTGTAGCTCTGCTCAACTGCTATTGCATTCACCTTTTAAGTAGCCAGAAACCACGAAGAATTAAACCTGAAAACTTGCTTCCTCACAATAGTCTATCCAGCTGCTGTATGCACATGTGCCGCAGACTCATCAAGTCATGCAGTTTGGAAGAGACATCCAGGAGGCATCTAGCCTAACTCCCTGCTTGAAGCTGATCCAGATACACCAGGCTCACAGGGCTGTGTTCAGCTGAGTTTTGGATCAAGTTCTCTATCCTTGCAGATGCAAGGATGGAGATCGTACAGCCTGTGTCAGCAGAACTATTGTTAGACCAGATTTCCTTGCTGCTTTAGGCAGGATCTGTGAGGAATGTGCAGATGGGACTGAGTAGACAGCAAGCATTGGTAGCAGGCCCAAACCATACTTGTTAGGAATCTTTCTTAGATGAAGAAAAACTCTCCAAGCTGGATGTTGTAGACATTGGCTGTGCAATGTTCTCAGCTGGACTAACTTTTAATTATCTCAGTCAGAAGCTGGTTTTTGGGAAGTTGATACCACAGAGACTTACTTCAGCCAACATTTTAAATGACTTATCAGTGACAGATAAAAAAAAAAAAAAAGAAACCTCTTGATCTGATTCCTGTGCAAAATTTTACTGTGCAAAATTCAAGACTTTTTATCTTGGTTCTGCTCCTTAACCAGGCTGAGCTTTTGATTGGAACTCTAAATAATTTTTGGTTTTTTTCACCAGTGGCCATTTATTTCACCATAAGAGGATTTTCAATGCATGTGTTTGTCTTCTACTTAAGTCACTTGCAGCAGTCCTCTGGGATGTATTCTGAGCTTCTTCATTGTTGACAATTTATATCTTGCCAGTGAGACAAGTTATTCATAAGTACAGGGCTTGGCTTTTGCTATTATGCTGATGAAACTCAGATTTATATTTCACTTAAACTGGATATTGATTCTCCTGTCTCTGCATTTGAGGCTTGTTTGCTGGACATAAAACTTTAAATGCAACTGAATTTCCTCCGGCAGAATGCAGATAAAATCAAAGTGCTGTGGTGGGACTCTATCCAGCATTTTTGGATATATTGGGATTTAGTTCAATGCTCTAATAGTTTCTTTGGACCTGAAATCAGGACTTCTGAATCTGGGGTTTTGGGAAGTTTTTTTCCATTGGGTTTTTTTTTGGTTTGTTTTGTTGGGTTTTTATTTATTTGTTTTCTTTGAAACTTCAGCTGAATATTAGGTTTTATAAAACCAGGTGCAAAATTTTCACTTCCAGAAATGATGAAGTGATTTTAGAAGCTCATGCTGACAAAAGGGACTATGCCCCAGAAATGCTTAGGTCACTGTTCTTCGAGGAAGCACATTTATACTCCAAGGGCCCCTGTTTGTTTCAGGGGGCTTTTAAGTAGCAGACGGGGCCTACTGTTCCATACTCCAAAACACTTAGATTTTTAACATTCCCTCTGTTGATTTAGTTGTACATTTAGATATTTGCATTTCCTAGAGCATCTTTTAGGTACTTGTTGGAATTCTGCCTGATATCCCCAGTTCTATTAACCATGTGCTATTGTGTCATCTCCTGAAAACATCCTCTGACTTAAACGTTATCACTCATGAGGCCAAATGAGTTTGGAAGTGCAATCTTTTGATTCCTGGAATATTTCCGAAGCAGAGTGTGTAAGCCCTCCTCAGGAATCATTGAAAGTGATGTGCAGTGTCACCAAAAGCAGCTATAGAGTCAAACCTGTTTTTTCTCAGTCATGGGAAGGCCCTTCTGAGCAGAGACTTGTGGCATTTAGAGCAAAGCTGAACAATCACAGTATGGCGTGATTTCCATGCAAATGCAGTATCACTCCTCCACAATTGCACTTAATTGTGTTCTTAACTCTGCTTCTTTAGATTAATGGCATAATGTCTTCCTGGTTTAGGACACATCCTTATTTCTATTTGGCAAGCACAGAACATGTAAAAGACAGAAAATTACAATTGTCCCTCTTCAGAAATGTTTATGGCTCCCTGCAGAGGTTTATTCACCAAAAGGACTATTCAATGCACCAAGACAGGGTCTGCAGTGCTGGAGCTGTCTGCCTGTGACCACTGTTACAGGCACAGCATCTCTCCTGTATGTGGGGAGTCCTTCTCACCCTCATGTTACGGCAGCCAAGTGAAGGGTCTAGGAAGTACCCCCAGGACACACCAGGGGATATATGTGTTGGGTCCTCTCAAAGAGAAAACAAATATTCTGACTTTGAAGAGATAAAGAGAAAAAAAAGTGGGTGCAAGTTCATGAAGACTAAGGAAGGACCAACTACGTGGGGTGTAGAAATTTTTAGCCCTATTGGTCACTTTCCAGTGCCAGGAAGGACACTTGGTTTACCAGCCTGCCAGTCAAATTGTTGGCTGAGTTCCGGTTTGTGCTGATTAGTTACTGACAAATAGGTCAATTACTTCCTCAGTTTAAAATGGGGCAAAATGGGTTTTCTGGCTGACCACTGATGGATAGTCACCCATTTGTAATATCACTCATATCTGGCTCCTCTGCATTGTTTTAATTCCCCTTTTCTTCCTGTCTCTCTGACAGAAAGATGCACTGCAAAGCAGTGACATTAAAAAAATGTAGTACTTTCTTCCCTTCCCTGCTTGTTACTTTGTTTGTAAGACTGTTTTTTATGAGGTTGCTGCTTCCAATTAAAGACAGTTTCTCATACTACATTTGCATTAGACTACCAAGCTTGACCTCAGAAAAATAGAGCAGACATAACTATGTTGTTTCACTGATGCAATGATACCTACCCTAGATATCCTTTTGCAGAATGAGATACTTCCTCTCCCATTGTAGAAGGGAAAAGGGCCATTTGAAACCACGTAACTTTGCTCATTGTGTTTCTCTTGTTAACACAATCTTAAATTCAAGTGTGTTGATGCAACAAAACCTTGATTTTTTTTTCGTTAAACTAAATATGGATTTTAGACTGGATTTGTTGGTGTCCAGATTTACCAGTGAGATTCTTACAGCACTGCTTTTGCAAGACCTTTCTCAGTAAATTGTGATTCTGACATATTCCAAACCATGGCAAGCTATCCTTTAAAAAGACAGACCAGGGGAAAAGACACTCCAGGGCTGTAGATGGCTTAATATGATTTCCTTGATT
Organism: Petroica traversi; assembly: GCA_025920805.1. Lineage (NCBI taxonomy): Eukaryota > Metazoa > Chordata > Aves > Passeriformes > Petroicidae > Petroica > Petroica traversi. Next base: position 10,896,667 of record JAHLSL010000010.1, read on the forward strand.
GTATCTTTTTATTTATGAGGCATAATTTATGACTGCTGAAAAGCAAACTAAAATGAGTGATGACTAACTACAGCCAAAGTAATAAATAAATCACAAGCCAAGAAAGAAGTGGTGATTTTGATCGAATCTATTGAATTAGCTGTTGCCCTTAGCCATTACAGGTATTGGAAAGACCTTTAATATCTGCTTATCTCTCTCATGGGAACTTGGTAACTATCTCATTATATACCCATAGGAAACAAATTATTTAATTTTCTATCTTAAAGAGTTAAATCTTTTTACATCTCCCATTAATTACTGGCATTATACTATGTTATATGGAATGAGCTTCCTTTAAAATTTGGTAATTTTGTTTGAGTCCCCAAGTTTTTGCATATTGCCTTTCCCTTCTCCAGACTGGGTTTAGTAGTTTTATTATTAGCATTTGAACAGTGGAGATGAATAGGAATGTTAGGAGGCTCTAATTATCACCATGCTAGACGTCTGAACCTGAAATCTATCCCATTATATGTTTATGACCTCTATAAGGAGATCAACACGGTTGAAGAGGGAAAAACATGGATCTGAGAAGGGGCAATCAGGAAGCACACATTTGATTTCTACCTTCTTGTACCCCTGCTCATAAATGGATGTGATTTCTTTCTTTTGCCTTAGCTCTGTCCACCATGAACTGCACCCACTTTTTAAACTTTCTGCTTTGCTAATACCTGACTGACACTGAAGTGCCCAGATGTGCATACATTATCCTAGTGCTGAATGCTGGATTTTGTTAGACAAGTTCTGTGCTCTGAGCTCTGCTGGCATCACATAAATAACTCCAAATTAGCCAGCCAGTACAACAATCAGTTCACAAAGACTTGTGAAGGATGCTGCAATTGATGGTGAGAGGGAGGTCCTTTGGTTTTCTCTAATTTCAACCAGCCAAGATTGTGGTCTCTTTCGTTTTCTTGAAGACTTCTGTTTGAATATAACCAAAAATTGGGGGCTGTGTTTCTGAGTTTATGGATGTCAGATATGACTCTAAAATATCTTGGAAAAGAATTACACTGTGAAAGATCTGCATTTATATAAGTGTAGAGTTAGAAATTGAACAGATCTGAGTCATGAAATCCAAAGCAAAGTCTCAAGGTAGTGCTGGGTCTTTGAAGTCTTCATGAAACAGCTTTAGAAAGAGAGGAGTGGCACAAAATGCTCTGCTACTGTTTGTCTTCCCTGGCATGTGCCAAGCAGTGCCAGCATTGAATCTTTTTTTGGAAAGACCAACAGTCACACATTTGTGGAGTCTTTGCTTACCGTAAGCTCAGAGATCCAAGTTACACCTGACTCTTACACACAGAGGTAGAGTTATGTGCTTGTGTAAAAGGGTCTAAACTTGTGGTTCCCCAGAATGTATAGCCCTACATAAGTGCCCAAAGCAAAGGAGAGGTAATGTCTTACTAATGAGACGTTTTCTAAGGCAAAAGGCTGTTTCCTCAGTGCCTGCAGGACCTTGGTGCGAGCTGCTGATGCATTCAGAGCTGAGATCTTGTCATTCAGAGAGGCACCTGTGAGGGACTGTAGACTAAGTGCAGCATGAAGCAGCACAAGGCACAGTGCGTGTTGGACATGTAGGGAGCCAGAAGGCTCTTCTGGTTGGTAATCAGTTCTTTGGCTTGCTGTCTTGCAAGCAGGAGGGGTGAGAAGCATCTGGCCTCTGTGCTATGCACAGTATCCCTGCTCTTCCTGACCTGGGAAGTCAGCAGCAGCTCAGGACTGTTGCTTTCACTGAGGGAAGCTGCCCCCAGCACCCTTCTGCCTGGTGAGATCTCTCCAATGAGAGTTTCATATCCTCCACTGCCTGAGGAGCCTGCAAACTCCCTTTGTAGGAGTTTGAGTTCAAAACAAAGCTACCTCACTAAAGATTAGGGGTTTCAAGAATGGGGTTGCAGCTGATGAATCTGTGTGGTTCAGGGATGGAAGTCTTCGCATGGGCTTCTTCCACTGTCAGCATCTACAGTAACATGATTTTTCCATGCCCAAGGTGATTTTGGTGCCCTTGTGGCAGAGGTTGTTAGCTCTACTAAGCGTGAACAGGCTCACCATGATAAGGTGACTCTTCTCAGAACCTGCCATGCTGCTCCTCATGGGTTTTGCCCCTTCTTGCTGTGCCGATGAACCTTGAGGTTGTCTTGTGATCATTATGAGGGACTGATCACAGATTTCTTACAGGAGCAGAGACCTGTGAAGTCTCAATTTATGATGGAAAAAAATAAGCTTAGTTACCTGTAACTGGAATTCTTTGGTCCTCAGTATATAAGATCTCCAGAGATTATTCTCCCCTCTCTTCTCTCTCTGGCTCCACTTCAAAATGCCGTCTAAACCAGGGGCCAGCAGATTGATAAAACATTAATTAGTAACCCTTGGTAGCTGATTTCAGAGCCCTCTTCTGGTTTTTTTTGGGACAGTGCAGCCATTAACACATCTTTTGGCAGGGAGCTGGGCCATGCACCATGATGTCAGACTTAATCTCTTCTGCTGAGGCAGAATATTCAGAAAGTCAAGATATAAAAAACTTTTCTTGGCTTTCTGCTGTCTGTGTTTTTGTCATTCAATACAAGATGTGATTGCTTCTTGTTTGCCCTGTATTCCTATATTGTCTTTCATAATTGTAGGAAGGTAATATTGCTGCCTAATAGGCTCTTTTTATTTCTATATGAATGCAATTAAATACTTTTGGTACTGATTATACCATAATTTATAAAGATTGTTTGTGACCCCAAAAAGCGTTTTACAGAAGTCTAAATCATGAAAATTCAGTTTAACCAGGCTAGCCAGGCAACAGCTTCATACATGACTGTTTAGTGGTGACTGTCTGAGAAGCCATGACCCCTGGTTTTAAAGACACTGCTCATTGTGGTTTTTGTTGCCATGCTGCCCCATTTTTTCCTGTAAAGAAGTGGCTAAACACCAGCATTTCCATCTGCATTCAGTTCTGGGGATTTACTGCCCCGCTTTCCAAACACTGACCAGGATTTACTTGGACAGTGATTCTCACAGGGAAATAACCATCCATCCTTTTACAGATGGTTGTGCAGAAGCAAAGGGAGTTAAGGGACTCCAGGTTAGGTTAGTGTAAATCTGGAATTCAGATCTTCAGAAGTCGCGATTAGCTGTCACAGCTGTCTGAGAAGCTGGCGTTACAGACTCAGACACCGAGGGGGTTTCTGCTGGACACATGTCTTGGCAGGGCTGAATAGCTGGTGTCAGTCTAGAAGGCAGGCTTGGAGCATGTCTGTCTGTCAGGCTCACACAACCCCTCAACCTCTGTAGGAAAGTGCTGGGCTTGGTGCTGTGACCACTTGCCTGGGGAACCTGTTGCAGTGCTCAACCACCCTCTGGGTGAAGAATCTTTTCTTCTAACCCAAAGCTCCCCTGACACTGCTTTGTTCCTTCAAGACCAGTCACCAGACAGCAGAGATTGGTGCCTGCCCCATCACCGTCCTTCACAGGGAAGCTGCAAGCCATGGTGAGGTGTCTCTCAGTCTGTTCTCCAGGCTGCACTGGATTAAGATTGTTCTTACAGGATTATTATTAGTACCCCAAGCCCTGGCGATGACAGTAATGACCCCAGACCTGGCGATGAGGTGACAATAAACTGCAGTGTGTGAGAGCAGCACTGCCAGCTCAGGAGGGTGCTTGGAAGGGTGCCCAAATACAGGAGGCCTTGCCACATTGTGCTCATGTAAGGGAGGAGATGAAAGTGCATCAGGAGCCAGGTAAGGAGTGTCTGCATGTCACTATCACCCCCCTGCTCACACAACCAGGACATCTCTTCCTCAGTTGGGCTGCCAACCTGTAACTGTGGTGTCTGATACAGGGCACTGCAGTGGTGAGATGGGAAGGCAAACGGTGGTTCTCCAAAAACATTGCTGTTGCTTTTCTCCTTGTTTCAGCCCATTCCCAGGCTCACAGCAACCACACACTCATATGCGCATCGTGTTCCTATTATTTTGTCCCCAGTTTTCATGGCAGGATATGTCTTCATCTCTATTTAAGCAATTCAAAGCTGCTGGCACCCAGTAATGAAGTCCTGGATGCAGCTGTGGAAATGGAAATCAGCACTGGGACAAATGATGGCTTCTCCACTCTGTTTTTCCCAGAGGTGATTGGGCTGTTCTGATAGTAGAAACACTCCAGAATTTCAAGCCTTCTGTTTTGCTCTTTTACTTCCTCTGAAATGCACATCAGTCCTGCGCAAAATATTAGAGCAAATGAGATAATGTGGAACAGTGTCCAAGGGTCAGAAGGACTCATTTCTGCTATAAATCTCCCAGTTCAGGGGACCATACACTGTTTGGGGTGGGGAAGGAATCCTCATTCTGTTCTGTGACAGTGGCCTTTTCTGGCTCCTGGCCTTTTCCTAGTAGCAGGAGTAGGCTCCTTGAGGAAGCAATCACAGCATCAAGCCTGACAGAGTTCAAGAAGCATTTGGACAACATTCTTGGATACATGATGTGATTCTTGGGAATGGTCCTGTGCAGGGCCTGGAGTTGGACTCCGTGATCCTTGTGGGTCCCTTCCAGCTCAGCTTATTCTGTGATTCTGTAGATTAAGACTTCTTCCCGAAAGACAAGGTATAGGCACCTACAATAGGTAAGGGATTGATGAAGGGAGTGCTTTCATCCAGCCCTTGGTGAAGTGTTTGCTTCCCAAATGAGTTGCACTCATCTCTCCTCCAAAATTCCTTGGCAATCCCATTCTGAAGCTGAATTCATGTGCTACACAGGAAGGCTCTGTTCCTAACTCATCACCTTCACTTTAGCTGTGGGCAGCTTGCTCAGCAGGTCAGGTCCGGCACTGTTATGCTCTATGCTCATTAAGGCCACAGCCTGGATATAACTGGAACATTTGAGCCCAAGTAAGCGCTGAGCTGGTGCCAGTGCCACACTCAGAGCTACTCTTTCCATATGTGGTTTTCTCTTTCCACAAATAAATATGCCCCTTGAAATGAATGACTGTGGGTAAATCTTGGTAGCAGCTGGAACTGAACTGAGACAGGGTTTGACCTACTGCAGTAAAGTGAACAGAGTTTGACTTTATGAATAGTTCACAACAGAGATATATTACTGATTCCACTGAAATGAAAGTGCTTTGGCTGAGCTTTTTATTGCAGGGCATAATCTGTACTTAAGATGGTTCTGTACTTTACTGATAGAATCAGGCGGGATCTTTGGGTTTGTAATTGGCAGAAGCACAGCCTTCAAAGCCTCTCTAGTTTTTTTTTTATCAATTTGCCTTCCCCAGGCTCTTTGTGAAGTGTCCTGTGTTGTTGGAAATGATTATCCCAAGATGTAAGGATTCAGGGTCAGTCTTGAAGACCTCTTACTTCTAAACCTCCTGGTATTTTTCAAGACGTAGTCCCACCATTCCCTTCCCCAGGACCAGTGCCCAAAGCAGATTGCATAAGAACATGTTTTACTGTAGTTAGAACTGCTCGACATGAAAGCTTACTAAGGAATACTTATACTAAAAATCACTCAGACAGTCCTCTTGTATTGCCATTTAGATCTATCATTCTGATTGATCACTATGTGGTTGGCTAATATTGAGTCTAATTTAACCCTATATGCTCATGCATCCATCTATTCTGTCTATTGTACCTGACATTCTACAAATTACTTACTCATGCAAATAATGACCTAAGGCAACCTTTTTTGATATTCGTGTTTAATTATACAAATGCTTTTTGATAAATAAGATTATACATCCTTCCATATGTTTATTCGGTCCTTGATGAAAGCAAAATTTAATTTTCATGCAGATTTGTTGGAGAGTGTGTTTAATAAGTGCTGAGTTTTATGTAGTCTGCAGATCACTCTGGTTTTGGGTAGCTGACAAAATCAGTAGGCATAGTTCATAGAGACGTGTGGGTTTTAATCAGGCCTAATTCAAGCTGATAATTTTTGAAATCTTGGAACTGAAGTCATTGCCTTTGTGCTCATGCAATAAAGCAAATGTTGTTATGAAAATAAATGAGAGATGCTGAATTAACTATACACTTCAGTGGGCTTTATTTATATTATGAGTTACTGAAAATGTTGCCAAATAACTGATAAATTAATATTTTTAGGAGAGGGACGTTCCTATAAAACTCACTGGTTCTAAAGAGGAACTAGAGTTTGGCTTGTGTGATTCAGCCCAGGTGAATGCAACTTCTGAGTGTCACCCAAGGCCAGGTGGAATTCACTGGGGCTGCCTGCATGCATGAAGAAAGTGTGCAGAGGGGAGAAATTGCCAGGACCAGATATGTCTTTTTGTTCAGATGTCTTTGAAAACATTGTCCTTGTTGGTCACAGCTCCTCCAAGAGTTCTCTTAGCATGGTATGTCACAGTGGTAGGAATTCAGGGTATGGCGATCAGGTATGAAGAACACATGGGAGCAACACACTGCCTGAGATATGACTTTTGCTTCTTTTCCCTAAGTGTGGCAGTGGGAAATACATTCCACTCTTCTTCTAGAAAGTCCCTGGGTCAACACAAGTGCTGAGTGGCCATCAAGGGACATTTTCCGGGGTGCCATTATGCCATGTTTTACCCAGTGTTAGCAGAGCTGCAGTGGCTCCTCTGGCTAAAACCAGATGTTTTGTAGAGTCCTTTGCCAACAGTTCTTTGTTTTCATGCTGAAGGTGTGGTCAGTAAACTCGGTGGGCCGGACGCCAAGCAGCTGGTCCCACTGCCGGACAGGCCCTGCCCCTCCTGAGGGCCTGGGAGCTCCCCTCTTCAGCATGGTGGCGTCCACTGTGGCTGTGGTGAGCATCAGCCCCCCCTCTTAAGCCTAACGGGGTGGTCAGTATCTACAGGCTGTTTTCTAATGATACCAAAGGGACTGATGTGGTGGTGAGTATTGTCAGCACTTTTTCTGTGCTTCCATTTCCACTTGTATTTTCTAGCAAAACTTCTGCAAGTTTTGTTCTTGCAAGCTGCTGCTGTTGGTCACAGACTGCTTTCCTCTCCTGGCCTCCCACTGTTAGCTGTTCTGCGATGCACTGTCCTGTCTCTGAGCTTAAGCTGTCTACTGATTTCACATTACCCATTTATTCCTTCCAGTGCACTTGGCTGGGTCTGTGTCTGATTCAGCCAGTTCGTCCCGTTGGTGCTGCATGGCCTTCCATTTCCATTCCCTCACACCTGCCATGATGCTGGCTTGGCTCTGGCTCTGGCATCAAGAAGTACCAAGTGCTTCCCTTTGCTTGCTTGTCTCTCTCCTTCTTATTTTTTGCTGAACTCTGCTAAATCAGATGCTGCCAAATGAGAGCAGATGTTGCCCCTTGTTGGTGTTTTCTACATATTCTTATTTCTTTGGCTTCAAAAAAGCTATACCAACAAATGACTACAGCAAAAAGGTGAAATGGCAGTTCCTGTGAGCAGTTTTGGAACAGGGCACTGATTCCTTTGCCAGAACTGCCAGGTCTCTCTTGCTGAGCTTAGGAAAGTTTCCTAACAGGCTCACCCAGCCCAATGCTTGAATGAAGAGCAGCATCATGCTGGCTCTTGACTCAGATTTACCTACCAGAGAGCACATTTTCCTGTCTGGGAGTGACCTAACCCACCAGACACATTGGTGTCATGCTGCCCTGCACTGTTTCCTGCAGCCACATTGAGGAAGCTTGTGAGATATGCATGATTATTTGCTAGCACATTTATCATGAAGCTATTTTCCACATTAACTTATTTTCTGCTTCACTACCACTTATCCCAGAGTCTTTCTTTAATGGTTTTCAGCTTCACTGTTGCTGAGAATGACATTTGCAGTTGATATACAGTGGTTGCAGCTCAGCTAAAGACATCTTGAGGCCACTGATTGCATGGTCTTTTCCTTTGAAGAGCGTCCTTTAACTTGAGAAAAACACAGAGTTCCCATTACACAACAGCTGTATTAGTATCAGACTTAAAAGACATTCAGAATCTTCTGCCCATCTTCTTCGGGGATTAATTTACCACCATAACTCTAATTTAGTACTTCTGGTGCTTGAAGCTGTGACAAGTTTCCTCTAAATTTTTACAGCTGTCAGAAGGGACTGCCACCCAGCAGACAATCCATGGGCTAAAACCTTTCACCACGTACTCCATTGGCGTGGAGGCCTGCACCTGTTTCAACTGTTGTAGCAGAGGGCCCATGGCTGAGTTCACCACGCAGCCAGCCCCGCCCTCAGAGCAGCCTCCGCCGCAGATCCGCACCGTGACCTCCAGGAATGCCTCTTTCCAGTGGAGTGCACCTCAGTCACCCAATGGCATTGTCACCAGGTAGGAGCTCCCACCCAGCTGAACCTGCACACCTTGGCTGGAGGTGGTGCCAGAACAGTTTGAGCTGGAATTCCATGGCTGAGAGCACTGGACAGTTGTGGCAGTCGTCTTCCTTCCTTGGCGTGTTAGTGATGATATTCCCTGTGGCCTGAACACCATCTGGGAAGTGTTTACATACAGTGATTGCTTTTGTCCTGAGCAGGACACTGGGGAGGATGAAGGTGGAAAGGATGAGCTGTTGTGAGTGGAGGTGATTGTCTGACAACTGTGGTTTCGTAGTCAAATAGTTGTGAGTTCAACTGGCAGTGAAGAGAGAACTGCAATCTGGAGTTATTTAGGCAAATCCTGACTTGCAGAGTGAGCAGCAAGGTAACAGGCATCAACAGTTTCATTGTGAGTGTGACTTACTTACCACTACAATTGCTCTGTTATCTGACAGTTAGGACCAAAATCTCCAAGAAAAAAATGGGGATTGGGTCTATTTTCTTCTCTGATAGCCAGATAGCAATTAGGATGAAATGTGGGATTGGCATTTATGTTATTTAAGGCCCTTCATTCCTCAAAATCTCAACTTTGTCCTCAGCTATGAGCTCCATGTGTACATGGCGTGTCCTCTGAACCTACAGCCAGCAGTGAAGGCTTGCAGTCCTGGCCCAACTGAGGTGAAGTACACAGGGAAAGGACAGAGTGCCAACGTGTCCAACCTGGAGCCTTACACAACGTACAACCTGCGGGTTGTGTCCTACAACTCCGTTGGCAGTAGCGCCTCCGAATGGATTGGATTCACTACGGAAAAGGAGCGTGAGTATGAGAAATGGTTCACAGACCAGCGATGCCTCTTCTGAGGCCTGGGGCTGCACAGAGCCAAATGACGTCCCCACCTCTGGGAAAGAGGACATCCCCAGAAACCTCTTCTTCCATCTCCCTGGTCACTGCATCTCTGCTGCACATTCATTGAAGTTCTGCTCCAGGGCTTAACTGCTCATTCCTTCAAAAATACTTCCTTACTCATCCTCTGATGTCACATCCTCTATCTTGGGAGCCTGGAAACCTTTTATTTTACTGAAAATGGGCAGCAAAGCTGCAGAACATAAAATGTTCAAGTATTACCAGAAGGCTGATGTGTAGTAATAAATATACTGCCATAAATAATCCCTTGGAAAAACGAAGACCTTGGAAGAGACATGGTGATTGTTTTCAGGAACAATCTTATTGTCCTAATTGATGCCACACTTCTGCTAGGACTCATAAAAGTTTTCCTTGGATGTCATCTGAATGACTGGATGTTTGTGAACACTGAAGTAAGAATTTGTTGCTGTCCAACCACCACAGGCTGTGCTTTAAGGCCATGTGGTGGTATGCATGGAAATTATACATGCAGGACCTGTACCTACAGGCAGAATAGATTTTGCCATCAAAACTGAATTTGTGGTAGTCTAACATCAGCTTTTATTAAAAAGATCTATAGTGCTGTAGCAAGAGTCATTCCATAACAGATGAGATGGGCATTTCATCTCAGTCTGTCAGGTCAGGGCAAAGAAGATGTCCACTTTTTATCTCATGTCAGGATTTCAGAATCACCTTTCTAAAAATCCCTTTTGCATCATTTGTTAGTTCTGCCAAGTAATTACTCAAAATCTGTTATCTGATACATCCTCAGCTAAAAATTTCAGGTGGAACAGGCCCAGATTTTCTTTAATGTTACCACTAAAAATAACCCCATACCAAAACCAAAGAAAAAACCCTCCCACACAAAAAAGCCCCAACCAACCAACTAAAAAACAAACTAACAAAAGAAAGATCCTTTATGTCCAAAGCTGTGTTTTATTAGATTGCAAGTTAAAAAGATGGAACATGATTATGAACTTTAAAATGAAGAAAATTCATAAGGAGCGGGTGAGACACATAGAACAAAAGGATTTTAAAGCAATTTTTAATCTCCCACCCACTAGGTCCAAAGTCCTCTTCTTTCAGTCTTGCTTTTCTTGCCTTGCTGACCTCTTCACACCAGGTTTCCAGAGTCCCTCTGACTGCTTCCTCTTGCCTCGAAGGCTTGCTTTAGTGACATGGGCAATTAGCAGCAAAGTGCAGCTGGACAAACAGCCTTCTAATGAACAAACCAGCAAATATGGGGCAGATGGCTCAATGGTAACACCACAAGAAAAGACCACCTCAAACTTAAATGAAGTTTTTTGTCAGCAAGCTGTTGAGCCAACTGATGAACTTTTTCTCCCTGAAGTGAGTTCTGGGTTTCTTTTCTGTCTGCCTGCCATCTGGTCTTGCTTTTCTGAAACTCCATGTTTTCATGTATGTGCATGTGTTAAAGATGATCTAGGCAATTTCTTGGGGCTTGCAAAAGAACCCCCTTCATAGCATTTCCCACAGCCCATCCTGCTGCAGTCAGGCTTGCACAGACTCCTATGTCTCCCTGTCCTCTGCCTGAAGCTGGAGCTTAATTTATACAGTTTTAGTGTCAGTACCACATACACAAAGGCAAAGGGAGGGAGTTCAGCATTTGTTTTCAGGATATATTTCTGCTTTCTCAGTGTAGCGGCTGGCATGCTACAGCAGGTTTTTCTTTTCTCCTTATGTCGTCCCATGGATATGAGTGAGGGAGAGCATGTAGCAGAGAGCTTGTATCATGCAGAGTCTCTCTTTGCTGAGAGAGTTCTGTAACTCAGTCACTGAATCACACCTAGCCCATTTGCTAAAAATGAGTTTTTCCTTGTTTTGCAGCACCTCGGTACATGGCTCCGTTCTCCGTGGTCAGCAATTTATCCACCATCCACCTAGACTGGAGCCGCACCTTCGTGCTGAACGGGCGCCTCAAGGAGTACGCGCTGACGGAGAGCGGGCAGCGCATCTACAGCGGCTTCGACACCGAGCTCTACTTGCCAAGGACATCTGACAAAAGTCAGCTTCCTACAGCTTCCTCGCTGGGGGAATCTGTTGAGTTAAATTAGTAGTATTGTATGATTAACTTTAAAAAAAAATTCTCCATTTCAATCCCAGGCTAAGACCAAAGGAGTGTCCAGGCATGCAAAAAAAAAAAAAAATCCCTGGAGCTAAGCTTCCTCTTAAACATTATACCTGAAACTTATACTGGGTGACACTGTTTTGGTTCACTGTGGGGGTCAAGCTTTCCCAAATCGTGGAGCTGTGTTGCAATTCCATCCTTCAGGGCTACAGCCAGGAAACGTTTGGAAATCTTCAGTTTCAGGAAAGACTGGAGCTTGGATTTTCATTTGACTCAAATTAAGTCAGTAGCTCTTGGAACCAGCCATGTTGTGAAATACAGTTTCATTTTACAAATTTGCAGTCTTTAAAACAAAAGGAAACTCTCAACTGGGAAAAAAAAAGTAAAATAAAAAGCAGAAATAGAAATGTTTTCTGTTTTTACAAGGTTGGGATTTTATATGTCAAAGAATTTTGTAATTGATTTCTTCCTGATTACTACAATGGTGCTAATACCTTTTTTTTTTTTCTTTTTAAATTCAAATATTCTTAATATGTTTGTTTTAGCTATTAATGAAGTATGAGGTATTTAGGCCAAAGTGATAAAAAGATTGAAAGTTGCAAATTACATTGAAAGAAGAACAATTGGGTGGTGAAAAAGAAACATTTTGTAGCAACATCATAGTGATGATTGCTTATGATCTGCCATGGTTCATAGTTTCGAATTTCAATACCAACGTGTAAAGAATTGTGAAGCTCTAGTCTGGGACTCAGGTGGGATATGATGGTTATGAGCTATTCCTGCCTTGTTTTTTCAGACCTGACTGTTTCCTGGTGAATCATGGTGAAAAAGTAGAACCTAAAGACTTTTTATTTCTGCTTCTGACAGAATTTTCTCTCTTTTTTTTTCCTCAGCCTTTTTGTTTCAAGTGACCTGCATCACTGATGAAGGGAGTGCCATGACACCGGTCATCAAGTACAACGCTGGAGAGGGCGTTGGTAAATACATGAAGAAATTACCTAGCATCTGTTCATTTGATGTGTTTGTGCTTGAAATTTGACATGCAGTGCATGCCATACAGGATGGCATCTCACTGCACTATCAGGGGCTTCCTTAGTGCCTTGGGTATGAGGTATGTGGGTAATGTGCTTTTTTTTTGCCACGTATGGATTTCTGTTCCTTTACATCACAGAATCATTGAGTCCTTTAGGTTGGAAAGGACCTTTAAGATCATTGAGTCCAACCATCATAGAATCATAAAATGGTTGGGTTGGAAGGAACTTTAAAGATCGTCTGCTTCCAACCCCCCGCCATGCAGGACAACTTCCACTAGACCAGGTTGCTCAAAGCCCCATTCTGCCTGGCCTTGAACACTTCTAGGGGCGGGTCAATTGTCATGATTAGCTTCAGATCTTCTTCTCAGATTTGTAATATTTTTTCTTTTATTTTAATCAAAGTATATTGCTCAAAAATGTGCTTTTTTCTGCTAAATTATTTTTTTCTGGTATCTGCTCACTTCCAGATTTCATTTCCAAATTTGCATCATCTTGAATTTCAGTCCTGTCCTCCAAAGCTCCCCCCCCTAGTTTGACAGTGAAAATACACCTCCTCTCTCCCTTCTGCATCCCACCCACCCCAGCAAGGGGCATGCACCTGCTCCTTTCCTACGACCAACCAGCAGATTCACCCAGGATGTGTTCCCCTAACCAGTTTATGAGAATGTCATACTAGTTGTCGTCAGAACCCTGTTTATAACACCTGCCATTTCCCTTCTGTCCACGAGGCTTCTGTCTGTTTTGTGGAAGCAAGGGAGTTGGGTGTGGTGATATCCTCTTGTCCATTGAGTAGTATATGCCTAAGAGTAAAAGGTTCCATGTTTTTAAACTCCTTAGTTTTTTGTGAAGCAAAACGAAGTTTGAACTGTTTCTAACTGAATTAACTGCTTTAATTAAGTTCTTTCTTTGTGAAGCATTTTGTTCAGCTTTTTAAAATAGATCTGCCATATATTTGCAATTACTCTTTACTCTGCTTTTCCCTTACATTCCTTTTCATGCTTTCATTCCATTATCTTGCAGAATTTCAGGCAAGTCTGTCTTAAAGGCATTATAAGATGTTGTCAATTGTTCTACATCCACCACCTTCCACACTCTGCTCCTTTGTTTTTTTTGATTGCTGCTTTCGTCCAAAGTCTATTGAAAACTTGAATAGCACCGTAGGCAACTTGTAGAGGAGGCTTGCAAGCAAAGGTGTTGGAAATTCCTTGGCCAAGAGTTTGGTTATACACGCAGGATTGCAAATAACCAGGAAATCCTGCCACTGAGATTTCTTATATTTGTGTTGTGTACAAGCAAAACCAACCAAGTGACTGTTTTGTTTCCTAGCAGGTGTGAGAAAGGAATAGTAAAATGTTTCATGTTGCTTGCTTTTGTATTAATGTATTAAAGCCTTCCTCTCTCTCTTTTGTTAACTGCACAGGCCTGTAACTGCACAGTTGTTCTGGAGAGAATGTCCTCTGTCTGTACTACTCTGAAATTACTGTAGTAATTTCCACTCTTCAAGGTTACTTGGAGAACCCTTTTTTTCCTCACATGTCACCACCACCACCTCCTTTCAGAAGAGCTGCTGATGCAGTGGTGATTTCCAGCCTAAGCAGCAATGCCAGAGCTTTAAGCAGGGTCTCTTGAGGGCAGTAAGTTTTTTATTGCAGCCCGCTAGCATATTGAACCATTATGCCACCTTGAACATAAGTGCAAATAAGCACATGACAACAAAATTACTTAAATTTCTGCCTAATTTATTAGCGAGGAAAGGGATGGCATATTGTTAAATGCTTCTTGAAATAACTGTCCCTTTCTCCCCTAATCTCTCTTTTTACAGGTCTGATCTTGACGACACCTGGAGAGAAGGACAAAGCAGAGTCCAAACATGTAAAATTCTACAACGAGTTGTGGTTTGCAGTGCTGATGGTGGTTCTAGGTTTGATCCTCTTGGCTATTCTTCTCTCCTTAATTCTTCAGAGGAAGGTCCACAAGCAACCCTATGCACGAGACAGGCCTCCTTTAGTTCCACTCCAGAAAAGAACATCACCAATGAGTGTGTATTCATCAGGCGAAACCCATCCGGTACGTTTGGAAAAATGCAACTATACATATCCATGATATCTGCCCCATCAAACATACACACGGACTTTTTCTTCCTCCTTCCAACATTTTGTTGAACAGTGGGTCACCAAACGGGGGCTGTTCAGTGTAGGGAAACGACTGTCTGGTCCCATATGGGCCATATCTACGTGGGCACAGAGAGCAAGGTTGCAGAGCCCTGGGCAGCTGGTCTGCAGGCCCTGAAATCCTTCTGATGCCTAAGACAAACTTTGGATCTGGAGTCACAGAAAATGCAAAGCCAGTGCTGTCACCTCATGTTAGCTGACATCTGCAATAGAGCTGAGAAGTCTTTAGCATGCTGTGAGAAGGTAGGTGATAAAATGTGCTTTTCAGAGGAATCTTTCATGTGTTCCCAGCTGCCTGCTGTGGATGGGCTAACCAGGATCAATCTGACAGTCTTTGTCAAGTATCCAGGAGATATGCCTGCAAAGACCAAGACTTAGGGAGAAGCTTTATTTCTTGCCAGTATTCATCTACCACACAGCTGGACTTCTCTAGGACAAGCTGCATGCCAGGAAGGTTTGGAGTAGAGTGAGCGTAATCAGGGAAAAAGCTAGGGAACTTCACAAAATGCATGTGTGTGTTTGTGCACGTAGACCCAACAGTGGGACCATCAGAGAGGTGCGGGGGAGTGATAAAGTGGGAGGTTTTTTACCATGAGAAGTTATCACTCTGAAAAAGAATGCATGAAAAAAGTGTTCCATCATGTAGCAGAGTAGTAGTGCTATCCTACCTCTTGAAAAAGCAAAACGAAAGGAATATGGCAATAGTTATGTGTTTGAGAATGGGAGCAGCCATGCCTTCCATTTCCATGCTTCTACCCAGGCACAGGCCATGAGATGATTCTTCTTGTCACTTCTCGGCTTCTTTTTCCTGTGAGCGCCATCAAGCAGCATAGAGATTCCTGCATCCTTCACGCATTCTGTTCCTCCTTGTCTCGGTGCCAAGACACTGCATCTGTGCCTCAACCAAGAAGCTCTTGGAAACAATGGGATTTCAAGTGTGCCCCCTTCTGACAAAGGCTAAAAGCATAAGAAACTTACTTCTTTTTTTGGTCTCATGGTTTTGATTCCTTTTCCTCTACAGTCTGTCATCTTGTGTTACTCCTCGTGACTTTAAAATGTCTTTGCTGTTGGCATGCCTGCACAATTCCCTCTCATGTTCCCACCCTTTCTTTTATTTTCTTTTTTATTTTGTTTTTTTCCTTTTCTAGAAGGTCATGAACTTAATAGAAAGGAAGATTCTTTAGAGTAGCAGTTGAAGGACTGATCTGAGAGGTTAGGACAGAGCTACTATGGAGTGGCAAAATGGCTTGTTTTACAAATGTTAGTGAGGTTGTGGTAAGCAATGCTGGCTGCCCACACAGTACTTGACCATTTAAAAATTAAATAGTGTTTGGTCTTTGCCAGTTCCCCTACTCCCCCACATCCTGTTACACTGCTCTCCCCCATGGACCTGCATATAAATCACACCCTCTGCCTGGTACACCTACACTGCGCCTTGCCCTGACCTAATGCTTTTCCTCCCTCTCTTTAATCTCAGTTTGAGACTATTGCTGACACGTCCGATTCATCAAGCAGCGTCACTCTCAAAAGATACACGATGCACTTTGAGGTAGAGCCCTCAGCTTGCAGAGTGGCCAGACGTGTGCTGTGTCAGATGGCCCAAGCATGCACAAAGGCACCTGACACTGCATGTTTCTTCTGGTGGGTGAATGATCTTTCCCCTAGTCTTGAAAAGGTCTGCAAACATCCTCTTTGTGTACAAATCTGGGCTATCTTTCTGGTAAATCAAAAGTCTTTGGACTTCTGCTTGTTGGTACTTCAAAAAAAAAAAAAGAAGAAGAAAAAAATTGGGGAAAATCCTGGTTTAGTGTTGGTGGGTTTTTTGTTCATTTGTTTTTAATAGTATGATTGTTCTACAGTGGGGAAAGGTCTGGGTTTTTTTTTTCTTCTTTTTATAACTGTGCATGATTTTTGGTTTTCTCTGTTCTCTTCCACTCCTGCTTTGTATCTGTTCAGCCAAAGTATTTAAAACTATGCCCTTTATTTTGTTAAATTTATTACTTTGTGCCCACCTCACAGGGCCTGGCAGATACGAAAATCCCAGGGGCTGGTTCTCCCACAAGCAACCGCAGTTTCCGTATGGCAGCTGGGGGGGAGGAGGCCGAGCCAGAGCCAGCTGAGCCGCACGTATTCCCCCACCTCTCTCCATCGCAGTGTCAGCCAGCTGCTCAACCTCTATGACAAGAAGACTTTTGATGAATCACCTTGGGATGCCATCCTTCACAACCATCGCACTACAGGCCGTGGCTTGGTAAGGGCTCCTGCTCCTCTGGGATGCTGCTGTGCATCATCTGCTAGAGATCTGTCTGTTCTCTTGGTATCATGAGAGAAGTCTAAATGTCCTAAGTTCCTAGGGATAGAGCCAAGAGTCCTATAAGGACATGGTCAGAGTTAGATCCTCAAAATTCTTCAAGTCTGCTGTTCTGTCCTATAGTTGCAGGTGATCACACATTTACTGAATACAAGGGATCCAAGGGCGTCTCTTTATGGTTTCCACTGAACTATGAACTCCATGGTTTACCAAAGAAATGCACTTTGAAGAATTCCCTTCTATTTGGGGGCTTTTCTTTCCATGCATTTCAGTAAATGTACAGGTGAGGGGTCTTGGCATACTTCCCACATTTAAGTGCAAGAGGCAGGAGTTTGTGTTCTAGTTACTCCTGTTTATGGGGACTTAGTTGCTGATAAGACCTGCTCTCTGTCCTGTGCTCAGTCACAATGCAGAGATTATGTGAATGCTCAGATCTCCTGGCAGGTGTGACAAATGAACTCAAACTCTGCTCACATGGGACCAGAATGAGGTTAGCAGGCAGGCAGTATTTCTCTTTTAATAGACTTACTGTCTTTTAATACAGGACAGGACTAGACAGCATCATCAACAGAGATGTGAACACACAGATACAAGACATGATTTTCAAGCCAAGGACAGTGGTGACTTCCCTTCCTCCTTGTCACCAGCAAACAGGCTTTTTAACTTCCACCTTCCCCTGACCAAATGTGTGAGAAGATTCAGGGGTCAGGGAGACACAAGTTTGCTTCCTGAAGAAGATGAAAATTAGAGTTCCTATAAAGGACCCAGAATGGAGGTGTAGGGCCCATGAGGTAGTAAGAAAGTTAGATAGAGCGTGCAAGTTAACAAGTGGATCTTGTGCAAAATGCAAATGAACTGGAGGACAGTCTGG
This sequence comes from Petroica traversi, assembly GCA_025920805.1. NCBI lineage: Eukaryota > Metazoa > Chordata > Aves > Passeriformes > Petroicidae > Petroica > Petroica traversi. Next base: position 10,914,314 of record JAHLSL010000010.1, read on the forward strand.
CACATAAATCCAAGTAGCTTCCTTGGGCTTCCACCGTCAGTACACTGAACAGCTGGAAGGGCTGGAACATACAGGCTTACCACAGTATAGGGGTGTTGGTTCCATTGCTGCCAAACCCACTTAAGACCCCAATAGCAGGACCAGAGAAGCTGATAAGGCTTAAGTAAGATGGTAGTGATAACTCTAGGCAAAACCCCTGTAGGTAAAGGTTAATCTTTCAGCCAGAACTCTGCAGCTCAAGGACTTCCCAATTCAGTGGTATCATACGTCAGCCTTGCCCTTTTCTCAGAGCTATCACATCCTTGTGATTTAATTCCTTGGGGACTAACAACTCACCCAGGGTGTACCTATGAACTTACTAGCCAAAAGAACAGCTTCCTGCTGCTGAGAGGAAGCTCTTGCTCTAGCCACTCATCTTGGACTGACAACCATGGCTTAGTTTAGATTGCAACCCCCCCCATACGCATGTTAGGAGTTTAAAAATACTCCAGTGAGTTTTAGGAGTGGCAGACGTGACAGCATGCTTTATCAAATCAGCCACTCTTCTGTCCATCTTCTGTACATTGCTTTACTTTGCCCTGAACCCAAGTACCTAAGTCTCTGCTCCTGTGTTGCTCAGCCTCTCTTCCAAACAAACCTCCTGCAATGCTTTTAAGTCAATTCTTTGTTACGCTTAGTAGCTTAGGAATTATGGTTTCAAAGTTTTGTTCGCCTCTTTGTCCAGCTTGCAAATCCATACAGTGAATGGTTGTAGTGGCCCAGGACTCAAATCTGCAGTAACACTGCTAGTGCCCTCTTTATGCTACGAAAACATTTATTTCTCTTCTGCTTTCAACTTTCTCTGGGCTAATGAGGGAGTGCACGTAGAAACTCAGACACTCCCTTGGAAGCTTGAAGAACAAAACCTTACCTAAATCATGTGTGAAGTTGTTGTTACACAAAACAAAAATGTAAACATGTATTTGTTTTCATAGCTCCAAGTTCCCAGTATGCTGTAACAAACATTGTATTATTGACCATTTGTCAGATATATAGAGAAATTGAACTAATCGATTGTATTTTTTTTAACTTACTGCTTTACTGTGAAAATCTAATTGGCTTGGATTGAAGTGCTTGAATGCTTTAGATTCTTACCTCATCCTGGGAGGAAAGGGAAGACATTAGAAATGCACTTATCTATTTAAGAACTATTTTTAGTGGGTAGGAGGAAAGAGAAATGAAGGAATCACCTATATTCTAGTACAGTGGTGGCTGACATGCTTCTTTTTTCCCTTCCTTCCAGTATGTAGATGAAGAAGATCTTGTCAATGTCATCAAAGGCTTCAGCACCGTCACCAAAGAGCACACCACATTCACTGACACCCACCTCTAAAGAACAAAACCAACTTTTCTAGAAAATGGAAGTGGGTAACTTGCCAAAAGCAGCCTGCAAGGCCTTTGAGGGAAAGTGCTGCCGTTTCCCCACCCCATGCCCTGGAGTTAATAGATAAAACTGGTTTTTGGGAGGGGATATAGGGGGGTAAGTTGGCCTTGTTTTCAACATCCCTTTCACTGTGTAGTAAAAAACTGTGTGCTAGCACTGACACCTCAGAAAGGTAAGAGGAAAGTTTGAAAATCCTGAAGTCATACAGTAGTAAAATACTGAGAAGGTAGAGCCTCTCATCTTTGTCTCTCATCCAGCTTTCGCAGCTGAGGAGGGTTGTAGGGGTGGGAGGGGAGCAGCATGTCTGCTAAGGAAAAGTCTTTTACATGTCCAAAAAACAGCATGTGGCTAAAAGGGGATGTCCATGTTTTCTCCTGGCCTGACAGAGCTCCACCACAAAACTGTGTTCATGCCTAGGTGAATAAACAGCACTGAAGGAATTCTTATGAAGTTGTTCTAGCCTTTGTGTTCTCTCACTCCCTCTTCCCCACCCTCTTGGCTTAAGTTAAAAACCCAACAAAGCAGGTCATTAATAAATGCTGAACTCCAGGCACATTTTCTTATTTGCTGTCACATTCTTCCTTTCTGCTTATGTATTACTAATCCACAGGCAATAAAACTTGTTCACCATCCACAGTAAACTAGGTGCAAACAGCAAGCAGCCAGCGTGACACAGGTATGAAATACCATGTCAAGGCACTTGTAATTGAGAATTATTACACCACGACAGTAAACCTACTCCCATATTCATCTCTGTCCTTTTTCCAGAGAAAGTGACAAGGAATCCCTCAAGAGACTGCTAGTTCTGTGTATTCTGCCAAGCATATTTTTATGCATTCTCTCAGTCACAATCAGCCAAATCCATCAACTGATACCACACATTTTCAGAAAGTACAAGCAACACTCCTCTGGCAATTTATTTGGACTAAGAGGCAAAATCATATGCTATTTTGGATAGCTTCGTCCTTAACCTGCACAAAACATTTCAGATATCAGACAGCAGCATACAGAGCAAGGATCCCATTCATAAAATAAGACTACAGAGGCAGCTCTGTGAATTAGGCAAAATCCACCCAAGACTTGCAGCAGCTCTGTAGAGCAATGTGTGACTGCATCTAAAGGGCATCCTCTGCTTAGCAACCAAGTTTTCCTTTAGCACTGTTCCTTTCCCCAAAACAAAAATAATCACAACATATCACATGCCTGACCACATTTACGCAAGAATGCACAACAATATTTTGGATCAAGTACCGTACTACATTTTGGAGCATTACATAAAGCCACACATTGATGTGGACAACCCTTCAAAGCTTTGGCAGCAGCTAGGTACTTTCTCATACCCTTACAAGTTTTATTCTGGTATCAGAACAAAATCCCTTTCAAGAACCAACCCACAACATGTAACATCATGCCTGCTACCAGCCAGAGGGCACCTGCACCTTGTTTTTGCACCAGACACATTTTCACAAGCCATAGTCTTGGCAGGATGAGTCATTCTTCCGGTGTCGTGGTGAAGCAGCTGTCTTTGTAGGTGATGGAGAAGCTGCACCAGGTAATTCAGGCCCACCTTCAGCAAGGACTGGTGCAGAGGCCAGGAGAGGCACTTTCTTCCTTCCCAGGAAACCAGCTCCTTCAAATCCCATTTTCTTTTTGCTTTCTGCTTTGGTTTCATTTTCTTCCTCTGGTCCTCTTCTTTTGAGATCCAGTGAATTCTCTGGCAGGCGGTGAACCTCTACACTGCAACACCCACCTGCATCTGTCATGCCTGTGCCTCGCACTTCAAGTGCTGCTGTTTGGATTGCCTTCCTCTCAGCTGCACTGCCCTCAGCTGTTGCCTTCCTGGCCTCTGGCTGGCTTGAATTCCCATTTGCAGCAGCTGCCTTTTCTGTTGGGCTTTTGCTGGGTAAGTTAAAAGCCTGGAAGTCCCTGTAACTGTGAAAGCTCTCTGTCCGCCTTGCTCTTGCCAAGAGGGGGCTTTCTCTGTATGGCCGCACAGAACCATACGTGGCAGTCTCGTGGATTGTTTCGTGGTGCTGCAATTGGAGGCTTCAGGAAATACAAGAAGAGCAGATGTTAGGCTGAGAATGGCAGCCAGTTCTTCTGCACACCATTGCTCCCACCTACCACTGCAATTCCCACTACAGTAGCAATACACTCATCACAGCCACCACACAAAGGCTTCCAGATCACTTCAGATTCTCAGAGGATACTTCAGTCTGCACACATACAAACCAATAGAAATCAAGGAGTGTGTGTGTGTAATTCAGGCCACTTAAGGCATGAATTCAGAGGCTTAACTACAGCATTCAAGTCACCAAACCCCTTTGTCTACCTGAAAAGTAAATCCTTTAGTGTCTGCAGCCGGCGCCACCCTTGGGTACTAACCTGGAATTAGATTCCCGAAGCCGGTTTGGCTGAACAACTGAGGTGGCAGGACTGATGTTGGGTGTGGCACAGCGAGATGTACTCAAGTCACACTGGTCAAGCAGCTTGAGCAGCTCTTCCTCTGTGGGGCCACCAACATCTGCAAGAGAGAGCTTTTAGAGGCCAAGTCCATTACTGCAGTCAGGCACAACTGAAGACACGAAAAAGAACCACACCACAGTCCTGGCATAACACAACTTACCTTTCTCTTCACTCTTATTAACCATGTCCATAGCTGTGGTCAGGTCCCACATCTGGATGCTGCCATTGGAATGTCCAGTGAAGAGGTAGCGGCGCGGCCGGGAGCCCATCCTGCTGGATCCCTCACATTCTCGCACAGTAAATGAAGAGATGGTCGTGCAGTCAACTGCCTGGATCTCACAGATCCTGCAGGAAGAGAAACCCCAAATTACCTGAACATGGCACCTGGCAGAGTTTGGCCACTGAAGACAGTACTGGCTCAATTTTCTGAGAAGGCATCAAACTTGCCATCAGAAAAAGACCTTTCCTTCAGATGAAATTCCTTCCCCTGCATGCCTGGCACACTGCTCAGCTGCAGACAATCCCTTCCCACCCCCAGTCCATCTGCACTCTTACTGCTTGTTTATTAGGCAGCCCCCACATGTTCTATGTCCATTTTCCATCTGAAATGATTAGAAAGCTGAGGTTCTCACAAGAATGAGAGAAACAAGCCCCTTCATATGCCAGACACTCTACAAAATTAACCTGCAGAAACAGCACAATTATCGACATAAAAGATATGCAAAAAATCCAAAGATGATACACCCAATATTATCTATAAAGATAACTTTTGTCATTCCACAACTGCAATTTCACTTGTCTCCATTGCTTTTTTCCCCCCTTTATTTTATAAGTCTGTGAGGAGTGACAAGAAGAAAAGGACTCCCAAAATGAAGCTGCTCATGCTGTGGGTAGTTTTTTCATTGGCTCTTTGAAGTGAACTTTTCACCCAAGCAGTGCCAAAATAAGTCCTAGTGTTGAGGCATTAATGTTTTCATTTAGATTCAAAGCTATTAGGCAAGAGATGCAAAATGAAGCAGCACAGAACTGAGATGCACTGTCTTTTCTGATCTCTTGTCATCTTCTTAGCCTCACAGGAAAAAAAGCAGCTGTGGATTTTACAACATTTTTTACTATGTTGTCAGCCATCTAGTAGAATATTATGAAGTCAAGCCTAAGAAAATAATTGAATAGATGACCTAGAGAACGGTACCTCCATTTTAAAGGTTCAAATATATTCAAAGTCAAGTGCAAAGGAAGAGGAAAACCCTTTTGTGAGCAGCATAATCCCTGCCAGCAGCAACTTCATCATTAGTTTTGATATTTAATGCTAGCATGGTACCATGGTTGAGAGTCACATATTCAGAGACACAGAAATGTTTGCTTTGTGAGCTCCATCATGAAGTGAGTCTCCGATATCACCCTTCTCAGAAAGCCTTGTGGCTTTGAGGTTTTAATAATCATTAAGTAACAGTTCTGTTACTGGCACACAAACAAGAGTTCAGCCAGATCTCACAAGCATAGTAGAAGACTGTTTTGTGCAACTGCATGCGCTCAGCGTGGAGGAAGAAGACATCAGCACCTGAACAGGCCTAGTCCTGCCTGTCCCACTTAAAATCCTCAACGTGGATGTACCTTTTCCCAGTTGAAGACAGCCTTACAAACAGCTTATTCGTAATGGGAACAACTTTTTGGATAAACACCTGTTGATCATCACGTTCACCAAAGGGTCCTAGAGGAAAAAAAGAAAAGATCGCTTGTTTGTTTGTTTCAATTCCCTCACATTTTCCCTCAAACAGTTCTGAAGACTCATGTGAGTATGAGCACTGCAATTTTAAATATCAGGAACAGGGAGCCAAAGATGACCAGTAGCTAGCAAAAGCCATCCCATGGTTAGAAGTCTCTACAGATCCAAATCAGTTTTTGCTGTTCTAAGGGACACACATTCTTAAGTCTGCTGTGTGTTCCTGGAGGAATTCCTGCATCAGCACAAACCCTACATTAGGTCTCTATAATAACAGTAAGTACTTTGTTATTTTGCAGCTCCTAGATGTCTAAAGGCTTAATCAGGTTTCCTGCAATAGTACTGACCGCAGCCTGTGTTCACAGGGCATCATGTTCATCAAAGGTTCATTTGCAAGGCTCAGACCACCAAGGAATCTAAACTACCTATCTACCCATGAATACCAACACACATTGGTGTGTACTTCAGTACTTTGCTACAGCAGTGTGTTGGCATCCTTTGCCTCTGCAGCTGCAAGGCTTCAGTGAACTCTGTCACAACTTCCAAGTAATTTTTTCCATGCTTTGTTTAACCCCAGCTGAACAGTGAACTGGAATTTGCAGACTAAATGTTTCCTATGCTCATCTGCTTAATAGAGTCTCCCATGCTTTCTCTCATTCTCCAGTTAAATCTGAATTGAAATGCTACACCAGTTTGCTCAAGGAACAGGTATAGTATTTGTGTTCCAAAGTTGTTTTATCCCTTTTTCCATCATTCAGAATAAATCCTTGAAGTGTACTCACTCTCTACAGCCTAAATAATACTTCCAAGTGAATCTTACAGATCCTTGCCATCGTTGCAAAGGGAGGGCAGTGTATTACATGTTACACTGAATTCATGTTACAGGCCTGAAGGTCTGTTAAACCATTATGAGACCAGTGAAGGTATAGGCACATCACAACCCAGACATCCTACCAATGTCATTTCCAGAACTGTAACTGCCATGACTCTCTGCTTCCTCCAGGGATAAGATTTTGAATGATGCAAGAGGTGTTGAGCCTGGCTGAGTTGAAATCATGCCCCGGAACCGAGTGACAGTCCATGTCCGGACATGGTTGTTATCAGCACACACTAGAAAGGAAAAGATGTGCATTTACAAGGGATGACAAAACATTTAGATAAACTTCTCTAATGATTATCTATATGATAGTTTTTCAAGACTGAGCAATCAAGAATTTAGTCAATGTTAGGTCACACAGCATCTCCAGACAATTTTCTAACAGCCTACAAATTCTTGCCGATGTTCTATTTTCTATTAGTTTTGTTTCTTCCCTCAGAAATTCAAGAAAATGAGACAGGTGCAACATAGAACTAAGGTCTAGGTTAGTACCAATAGCCTACAGCTCCCTGCAATCCCCCATGTGCAGATGCTAGGATGGGATGTCATGAGAGCAGCCTGGCAGCAGAACCCTCCTCATACAACAGCCCCATTCCATTTAATTCATCAATTAACTCAGTTTTGTACATGCAGATGTGCCCTCTCCTGGTACTGAGGGTTTAGCAGCAACTTGCCGGAGAACACATGACATCTGGGCTGTTTATTTGCAGTATAATCAGATACCATGCTCCTATTTCTTCTTTTTAAATAATGGGATAGTAGGAACATGTAAATCAGTTCTCTGCCATGCCCTGGTGCTGGATTCTGGGTGAAATAGATTTTTACAGAGGAAGGAGTGACTGCATCTTCTCTTCAAGTAAGACACGTCCTAAGCGTAAGACAGGACAAGCAAAATAGCACAACAAACACTGGGAGACTTCTGAGAAAAGAAACAGAGACAGCCCTTTGAAGTCGCAGGAAGGCTTTTTCTAGGGCCCAGATGGAGATGGTACACATTTTGCTGCAACCTGGAAAGCTCCTGAAAGGCTGTTAAAAGAAGACAAGTCCTGAAGGACCTACGCACAACAATAAAACTTGACAGAGATACATTTGCTTACAAACCCTTTTATTTCCACAGATGGAAACCTTGGAATAAGACACAAATGAAAGAGTGAGTTGTTCTAGTATCTGGTCAAATAAAACTTGGGCCTTTCAACTGCCAAAGGCTTTGAAGAATGCTTACTTTAAGAAAGAGGATCCAAGCAAATCTAGCCATTCCCCTGCCCCTCAAATCTGTCCAATTCGTTTATATTACATGTGGGAATAATGCAAGTTATAGAGCATAGCATACAAATATGCATTGCAATGCACATCTGTGCAAACATTACCTGACACAAGGTGTTTCTCTGAGAGCATGATCTTTGTGACAGGGCTTCGATGAACTGTGAAGGTCTGGAAGAGCTGAGGGCCAGACCCAACTGTCTCAGGGTGCTGCACAATCACCCTCACTGCTCCAGAGCTGGTGCCATATGCAATCTCAATCCAATTGCCACTTACACCTAAAACAAGCAAGAACACAGTTGTTCCCGCAGCAATGAACGCTTGGCTTACTGAGGGCCAGGGAAGGAGACAGTAGGAAATAGCATTTCCAAGCTTCCACAACCAGAAAGCTATGTTTTTTAAACACTGTTTACTCAATATTTTCCCATAAGCAGGGAGGGCATTTTGCCACTAAAATGACCCCAGGTTTGGTCAATTCCATACTACATGCTTCAACATTGTTTAAACAAAAGCCTTCTTTGCAATTCTCTCCTCCCTCCTGAAAGTGAAAGAAGAAACGGATAAAGTAATATGATCAAATATTTTGGCACTCCTCACAGGGATATGGTCTGTATGTGCCACATAACATTTATTTTTCTGCCTTAGTTGGAGGCAAATGGAAAAGCTAAGCAAAACAGGAAGAACTACAGTTTAAAAAGTCACTGTGGTATCAATATTTTTATGTGAGTAACCACTTTTTCCCAGTCTGGGCTTTTTTGAGTTTTACTTTGCTTTGGGTTCTTGGTGTTGCTATTGTTTCTCTTTTTAATTTAAAAGATAGCTGCACCATACTTACAAAAGGGTGCACAGACACAATAGCTAAGCATCATCCAGCTGCTCGTGGAAATGTTTCTTATTATATTGGTTATAAAGTCAGACACACCAGCAAGGCAAGTCTCTGCCTTACCCAGTTCAGCACAAACGAATTCAGCAAATACAATTCATAATCCAAATGCCTCTCTTGTGCAAAAGGCTTAAAACCAAGCAAGATACATGTATTCATATATTAATGCTTGTGCCTAATATAGGTACCTATTTATACAGATTACAGGTGTAAGGGAAAACAGCTGTGACTAGTGTTCATCATCCATTTGAAGATGATTAAATGAAAAAGAGTTCTCTGTTTATGTCAAGGACTATTTGGTGGGCTTTAACCCTGCTAAGCAGCATAGGAAAAGTCAATTTAGAAAACAGAAAAGCACATTTCTAACAGACTCTTAGTGAAGAGCAGTGGTAGAATACTGACTTGTTTTAGGTGTGAGGTAGACACTGAGAGCTGTGATAGCATCATTGGAGGGGTCATGGTATAATTCTGTCACAAGGAGATCATTGTCTTTCATTCGAAGTGGGAACTTCTGCATGTCTGTGGAGAAGAGACATTTATTACTCTCATTAGACAGAGTTGTTCTGATGCAACTTAAATCAACTAAAGAGTGTTCCACCCTGCTCCCATTTCTTACCTATATAGTAGATAGAACCATTGTTACAGCCCAGCAACAGGAAAGACCCAGCGGTATCATAGCTTGTGATAGGAACAACATCCTGAACCTAGCACAAAAAGGAAGGAAAAAATAGTCAAATCAAGAATTTATGTTACTAATTCCTCATTTTTCAGACTTTTTTGGTGTATTTTGTTGAACATCACATGAGTCTGGTACTGGACTGAAGGCATTGTGCACACAATTGCACATACAGTGGCATTCCTGAAAAGTGCATATTCCTCTAGCAAACTGGATCTGAAGTCCTGGAGCTCAGCAGACACATGCAGACAAATCAGCATAACTGCTCTGGAAGATCTTTCTCCGTGTGAAGGAACTTCAGGAGTTGTACCTAAACCACATGTTCAAAAGTGGATTTTTTTCCTATGTGCCAGTGAATGTATTTCACCCTTTCTGTTCTTTCTCTTCTTCTATTTCTGACCAGTCCTTAAGAGATTTCTGGACCATGTTACCTCTCTACACCTTCTTTTATCCCAAGTTTTGTATCCCTCTGCCAAACTATGGCAATCTCTGCCTCTAGAAGATATATAATGAGGGGTAAAAATTCTTGTTTCATTACAGTTTCTCACTTCCAATACACCAAGCAAACTGGAAGACAGTCCTGTCATATTTTACTTACTGGTCTACAACTCAAGGTGAGGGATTACACATGCCCTTTTTTCATCCTCTAGGATTAAAAGGAGTGCTTATTCCTCCAAGTGGGAGAGAGATTTCAAGCTAAGAAAAAGTTTAGCTTATCCTAGGTAAGGTCTCCTATTTTAAGCAATTCTTTTTTGCTTCAGCCCCAAGGATGAAAAAGCCAAAAGCCATTTTATCCAGAGCACTCAAACATGCACAGTGTCATGGTATTTGTCCTGTACTCTGTGTTTCAGTCAGTTCACTTAATGGATGTTGAAGACTAATTCATGGACATTTCAGGCTAAGTTCTCATTTCTCTCTGACCAGCAGCACCCTTCCAAATGCTACAGATACTTGAAAAATCATTGGCAAAATACCTACAAACCAACCAAAGAAACTTCCCAAAATTCCAAAGAGCTCAGACTCTAAACCAGTACCCCTTCCTAACTTAAGGATGGTCTGTAAGCCCCTAAAACACACTGTAAAGGTTATCTGCATCCTTCTGCAGCAGATAGGAACAAAAGAGCCCAAGATACAGAAAGTACCTTGAAATAGTTTTGTTTTGGTTTTTTTATTTGTTGGTTTGGTTTTATGTGAGTTCTTTTTGTTAGGCTTGTGTTCAGTTAATTTTGTTTGTTTGTTTATAAAAGGAGCTATTCTCATCCTCTTGAAAAAAGAATTAACCAAAAAAAAATTTTAGGACATATCAGCATATAAACCTCTCAAACACTCTCTACTCTTCAATAAGAAATGCTTTCACCAAAGGGTGAGTCAGTCAAACTGAGGAACGATTCATGTGATCAGAAAGATTTCTGTGGCTCCCCCAGAAACAAGGATGATGAACGAGACATCCGTTTTTATTTCTTATGACTTGCTCCTTTAGAAAATACTGTTAAACACCAGCTTGCCACACAGCATTAAGTTGTCCCTTAACAGAAGATTTTGCAAGGCATCAGTAGAATTTTAAATAATTTTTTGTTTAATTCAAAGCCCTTCTAACATGTCTGTGTCTGCTGCAGAAGCAGTGCTATCCCACACCTATTATCTGTGTTATTTGTTACCAGTACTGTCACTTAAGAGTCAAATCAGAACTTAGCAAACAGTACAGCAACCTCAGTTGCCTCTTGAGATTTGCAAGATTTTTTGGATTTTAATTGCATCCAGGTTTGTGCCACAAAGGTGTACATCCAACTGTTACGAGCTTTGTTATTGGAATGCTCGACTGTTTCTCAGCCTCATACTGACCCCATGGATCTCTCCATTTAATGTGCATTCTGACAACATGAATCAAACCAGTGCAGACAAAAGCATCTTCACACAAGAAAGGCATCTGTGAAGTACATTCATGGGCATTTCTGCTGAAAAAGTAGTAAAGCAGCTATGGGGTATACCCAGATACCAGACTGCCTTCTTGTTTTCTTTCAGATGCTCCAGAAATTGCTGTCACACATTACCCACAATTTTATTTCCTATGATGTTAGTGAATATTTTATAAAGTTAGTAATCAATAAAGAAGTTTAAATATATTGGTACTTGACAATTTACCCCAAATCACACCACATCCTTTCATTTGAAAGCCTAAAAAGCATGCTTTGTAGCAGCACCGAACAAGTCAACATTCTGCTCACAGGCACAATACCCAGGTGATAAACTCCTGGGTCACAAGTCAGGGCTGAAAACCCAATGTTGAGCATTTTCCATATGCTTTTACATTATTTTATTCTCTTCTTACTAGAAAGACATACCAGCTTGTATGAGGTAATTGGTAATTTCCCAGTGATGAGGGAAATTGAACAGACCTGCCAGTGCTGAGTCACAGCGTTCCACACTCCAACTTTGCCTGTATGGCTTGTAGCCACCAACTGGTTGCCAATGAAGAAGAGAGCATCTACAGGCACTCCAAGACTGAACACTCCTGCAAAAAATGAAGAGGCTGTGAAGCTCATCTAAAATAAAGAGAAAAAAACTAGTAGCAGTGGAATCTCTCCATTATTATCACATCACATTTATTACAGAAGCAACTAAAGAACAGCCAAAACTGGGTTTGCAGCATCCTAGGTGAGGCACCATGCATGGAGCAAACTGGATTCCAATGAATGGCAGTGTGATGTCATCTCTGCTAATACCATCACTATTTGGAAAGGAGAAAGGAGGCAAGAGAAGCTAGAAGAGCCCTTATGAAATACACAAACATTTTTCTACAGTCATCAAGATCTCAAATGGCTTTAAAATAAATAAAAAATTATATTACAGCAAGCAGGAATTTTTGCTGTTGTTTTGTGGTTTGGTGTTTTTTTAGCTGTGACTACGAAGTGTCATTTAAGAAGCAGTAATTTCACAGGTTTTGCAAATTTGTGCCGTGCTATTTTGCAATTAGCTGTTAAAATATTACAAATTCTTGATGCCTTTTTTTTAAAGTTCAGTCAAGCAAAAATATTTTGAAAATAGATTTCATGACTATAAGGCTTCAGCCTTATTATTGAAAAAAGACTGAACAAATCAAATGTGACCCTACTTGAATACATTCTAATTTCTCTTTTAGCAGAAATACTTGAACTCAGAAAAATAAGCAGCCTGCAAAAGCCTCAGTCTTTCTTTCCATCCCCAGATCTTTTAGTTTGGTTGCAGTCCATAAGCAGAGAGTAAAGGCTAACAGAGTATTAAAACTTGAAACTATAGAGAGAAGCAGTTTCACCAATCATCACATACTATTCAAATTTGGAAGATAAAACTTACCAGCAAATGCTAGCCTTCCAAGTAAAGGAAATGTGTCATCAACAACATTTCACTTAATAAAAATCAAAAGAGTGCAGAGCCTGACAGGCATCAATGGCCGTGGTCATAGTTGACCTTAACATCTGAGGCCTTCCACAAAATTGATCCACTCTTTAGAGCTTCCAAGTCTCACCGTAGATCCCACATGAATAACTTTAACTGAACTGCAAACTTGTATAGCACACTACATTTTGTACTACTCATCGTCCATGTTTTAAAAGTTACAGCATACTCAAAAGACATGAGGTAATTTCTAATTAAGTCCAGCAAACTGACCCTGTAATTAGCTTGATTTTTAAATAGTTCTAGGCTATGTTTTTCTGCCTGGTAAGTACCAAAATACTGGGGATACATTACAACACCAAAGTGTCAAGCTTCACTCAGAGGTTTCCTATTCCATCCTGCTCACTCTATATATTTCTATTACTTCTCACTAATGTACCTTAATGGCAGCAGATAGATGTTGTCAAAACAAGGGTATCAATCACTGGAAAATTCCTCAACATTGTTTTGGACAAATTCAAATGAACAGTGTCATTCCCACAAAGAATTTGCCCTCTGTAGCCCTCAAGAAAGAATCTCAGGAAGTTGTTTTAATTATGGTGCTAAACCATTTTCCAGGGCAAAGTACAATCATTCAATGCGGATAACATTCAGCAGTACAGGGCACATGAAAAAGGCAGCAATAAAAAAAATCCACAGAAACAACTAGAATTGATTACTCCAGAGAAGGATGAGGTTCAAGGAAATCAAGGAAGACAGCTTGAATGGTCTGGAGGAATTTGAAGTGTCAGTCCTGCTTAGTCGCAACAATCTTGAGACTTGTCCACAGGGGAGACAACACTATATGTAATGACAGGCTCTTGTCCTGAGGGTCCCTCTCAGTAAAATAATGCTTACAGCAGCAAGCCAGCAGCAGTGTCTCATGTAAGTAATATTGAAAGGGAAGAAAGCACTCTGGGAGAGCTCTATCACAAAGATGCCAGCCCACACAATTTGCTGGGGATGGTGTCGCCAGGCTCCAGCAACTGTTTGGAACAAGCAGTTTCTTTCACAAGATGACAGCAATGTACTGTATCTCTAACACAAAGCAGCACTGCAAGCATTTGTCTCTACAAGAAAACAAAACAGCTACATTCAAGTTATAACTATTAAACACTGCTTTTTTTTTAAGCCAATCAACATGACCTATTATCCAAAAGAACGGCAGTATATTTTGGTCAATGTCAGTCTGACTGGGAATTTCATCGTGTAGGCACTTTCTCTCTGCTTCCCCCCTCCTCCTGCCCCAAGCGGCAATTACTCTGTTTCACAGAGTCACTTGAATGCAGTACAGCCTGTTTAGCAAAAGTCCTTGCTTCAGTTTTGTTGCCATTTTCAGTCGTAGTCTAAACTATCAGAACTTTGGGTACTGGCATATTTTAGAGTTTTTATTTGAAGTAATTGTCTAATTACTGTTTTTTGTGTCTCTTCTCAATTGATTTTAAAAAATCCAAGATGCTGCTTCTTGTATCTTACTGTAAATCCCAAGGTAACACAAGCAGCTAATTGAAACCAGAAAATGAAGGAGGAACGTAATGGCACAGTGCTTAAAGCAATGCCTGTTGCAGGAGTACAGCTGTCACACCAACTCTTCCCTGTCCCTAAGATTCAGTCAACAGGAGCATAAGAGGAAAAAAGGCTTCTCAGGTACGATATTTACTTGCTGTGTTTAATGGACATAATTTAATATTCAACTGTTATACACATTTTTTGTATTTTTTTTAATACAATGGAATCTCCATTTTGCTGACCATTATATATAAGAACTCTACGAGTCAAGTAAAAGAGCAGTACAGAGCTCAAAAAAGACCTTTATCTTTCCCCTCCTCAAATATGACTTAGTGTTTCCACACATTTATGCAGGGAAAAAACAGTAACATCCATTAACATAGCTAGAAATTGCCCGAGAATCTGTCAAGTAAGCTCTTCCTTTAAAGGCACATGGGTCAAAACCTGAATTTGATTATTTTTACATTAATTAATGGCCACTATAATTCTCAAGGCTTCAACTACGGAGATACATCTAATAACAAATTAGCTCAGCATTAAGTTTCAGAGAAAATTGCTCCCATAACCAGACTGCTGTCATACTTCGTTAGCAGTATCCACTGCCAGAGGAAACAGACATTACTGGCATAGCAGTGGTTATTCAAACACGAGGGATTAGGCTAGAGGAAGTTCCAAATGCCGTTCCCTTCAGTGCCTCCCAAATTTGCCCTGTATTTGAACAGCAATGACTCAGACAAGCCATTAGATCAGTACCAGGAAATATTTACTTCTGGAAATGTCTTCTTGCTGTTTCTAAAGCTTACAATTGTGTGTCTTTCCATGCCAAGGTGTATAAGCAGTTATTCCTGTATGCTTAAAGGAATATTGTGGGGTTTTTTCCTATCCTGACACTCAAGTTATAAACCCAATAAATTTTCATCTTCCATACTCCATTATGAACCACATATGACAGAAAATTGAAGTAAAAATGTGTAAAAATGTGGCTTTAATAACAAAGGAAAGAGTAGAATCACTTTGTAGGTTGCCAGCTCCTTTGTGCTATGGCCTAGATTCAAATGCAAGTCTAGGGAAAACTTTAACTCTTATTTGAATGTTTACACAAAAACGTCAAACTGAAGTATTTAGTAGTATTGGTTACTATCTCTTCAGTAAACACAGTGCTCTTTTATTCTCCAACTCTTTGATTTTTGAGACAGGATTCCTGGTGCAGAACTGAACACTCTTAACAGGTCACTGTTTGTCAATTTGTGAAAGTGAATACTGAACACCAGAAATTACACATACCTCAGAACAAGGTCTCAGACTTCTTTGTAGTTAAACACACACACACACACACACACACACACAAAAGAAAAAACAAAACAGGGAATGATAGTTACCAATTTCACTGCCGCTACCACCATCCTGAATGCTCCACAAGATAATGCTACTCTCCGAGGCAACTGCAACCATCTTGTCCTTGTCTCCATGAGGTCCTCCAACCACCTTGGCATTGAGAGCCACCCTCTCAATGGTCCAGTCCAGATAAGGACTGGTGAACACCTGCTGCCACCCAGATGACTCTTTGATTCTGGAAGGGCAAAGGGGAGAACAAGGGGCAGATGTCAGAGACTGAGGAACAGACAGCCCAGTCTAATCCTGAACAAATGTGGATGATTCGGCCTTACACATTAAGCCACAAAACTTCAAATGCCAGTTGAGAACTACAGTCTACAAGAGCTGCATTTTTTCCCATTTTGACGTTTGATATTGCATATTATTTCAGTGCTTTGCAGCTACTGGAATGCTGTGCTGAGCTTTTTCTTAATATAAGCACATCTGATATAGAAGTTATAAGATGAAGCTAAAAGCTTGGGCTAAACAAACACTAGATAATGAGGTTCAGCATAAGACTTTAGAAGAAAACTCTATTTATCTTCTTATATATCACACAAGAAACCAAATCATGCTTTAGCATAAAGCTCTGCTCTCCAGACACATTTTCTGTTTATGGTATACAGTAATCAGATAATACTGAATTGAGTGTAAGCTTTATTTTTAAAGAATAATTCCCCTGTGCATTTTAAAGACTTACATGGTGTCAGCATAATTTATCTTACTTAAATTCAGGCAATAATTTAGATACTTTGCAATGGAACGAGAGCAGACTAGATCTCCCCAGTCAAATTATAGAAATGTTAAAATGAAAAGCAGAAAGATATGCGTACTTTTTTTCATTGTTGCCATTACTGCATTTCAGTGTTGCAGCCTGCCTGGAGCTAAAGCAGCCCAGATCACTGTGCTCTACCTATACAACATGCAGAAGTTGTAGTGAAGATATTTAAGTACACAGTTGCAATTGCAAGACTTTGAATGCAACTCAGACATTCTCACAAACTTCATGATCAAATTTTTAAAATTTTTGTCAAAAAAAAAATTATCTCTAAGATGAACTGTACTTTGCTGTAGAAGAATGGAGGAGGGAAAATTTCATCATTGTATTCCTAGAACTCCTTCAAGGTTTGAAAGGAAAAAAAGTACAAGACTGCTACCTTGAGCCTCTGTGAAGAAAAGCAGCACTTTAAATTGGCATGTTGACCTGCACCCTCTCTCAGGAACCATTCAAGTCTGTCATGGTTCATCAAAAGCGTCACTAATGACATAATTTCAATGGCAACAAGTCTTGTTAAGTAGTTTACCAAGCAGGAATCTTTCACTTAAAGAGAGCTAGCAACCAAGGAAAACAGTCAGAGATAAAATCCTAAGAAGGGGACAATTAGCACAAAACCAGTTGCAAATCATTGCCTTTTTCTCTGTCAGATCATATGAAGCATAATTGAAAACAAAAACAAAAGCAGAGGAAGAGTATCCACATTTAATACAAATTAAAGCCAAAAAAATTGCAGTGGTGAATGCAAGTTAGATGTGATTTAAGTTATAAAGTGTAAGGAACTGAGTTAGTATTCTAGAGAGTGAATAAGGCAGCAAACTATGTCTTTAGCTTGGCAGTAAGCAGAAAGAAGCTGTTCCCATTTCACTCTTCTCCCCTCTGTTTCTGAAGAACAGTATGATAGCCGTTGTCAGATTGGTCTGGGCAACAGCTCTTGTTAAAACATTACTTTCCATCCAAAAGACAGCCACCAATTACATCAAGACAACAAGATGTGCCCTAAAAACAGCTTCTGTAATATCAAGGTATTGCTTATCTTCACCTGATCTTAAAAAAATAGCCAGTTTGTTTTCAAGACATTGAAGTAATAAGCGTTTAACAGTTCTGCTTAGCAAAAAAACCAGAAGACAAGGTAGCAAAATTATGTAGCAAAAATTCATTAACTGTTTCAACTTTTTTGATACTGTAACTTCACAGACTGTTTTCAAGCCCACAGCAGGAAGAACTTAAAAATTACTTTCTCCTTCAAAAGCCTGCTTTAAAACAGGCTTTTGAAGCAGTTATATTGAAGTCAATTTGCAACTTCTCCAACAGTATCAAGAACTGATGACATCAAAGTAGCAAAATCTGAGTTCCTATCAAGAAGTTTATTTTCACCAAAAAAAAAAAGCAGCAACTCATATTCATAGGATCAGACTGAATGACTTCATCTACTGCTGTTTCAGAGTAAACTTTCTGCTTTGCTATTAACCAATAGTTATTTTATTTTTAGATTCCTATAACCCGGAAAGCAACTCTATTCATACCTGTAACAAACAGCAAAATGGGCATAGGCAGCTACTATCCAATTGTGGTGGCCAGCTACTATTAGGACTTTCCGTGGGTCCACAGGAAATCCTAAAAACAACAAAGCTGAAGTTAGGCAAGTGATGAGTATTAGATGAGCAGAGACATCTGTAATAGGATAGAGGTCTCTGCTAGAATGTACAACAGAAACTTTGGTAAGTAAGTTCTCAAGAAACATTTTCAGCAAGATTCTACTTAGCAGTACTGCTCCTCACAACCTTGATATGCTACAGAACTAATGCTTGAAGAATGCACCTTTTACCTTATTTTCCCCAGGACTGCCTGCTTCCAAATCTACAGCAGCTCACTAAAAAGAATCAGCAATTCATATCCTTATTTTATATTACATCTTAGATTCACCTTTAACACACTTGAGATTTCCTTAACACTGCTACAATTGTACAGAGAAATATGACACTTTTAATAGCATCATTTTGCTTGCAAAGTCAAAAGCTGGGAAATTACAGAATTCGGGTCTATCTCACAATTTTTCTGTGAACACTACTGTCACTCTAAAAACTTGATTCTTGCAGCACAAGTGAGGCACCAGGAGCAAGAAAAAGGCTGAAGAGCAGGAGTTAGGCCCTGAACAAAGACCAAAGAGACAGTGGCCTCTCTGGTTTTATTATGGCTTTACTACAGTAAGGCAGCTGTTTAAGGGGCCATGCTAAGGCTGCATGAAGAATTTTGATTTGCCATTCTCGCAAGCCTCATACCTGGATTGTGCAGCAGTGAGCCTTCTACTCTATAATGAGAAGTTTTTAACTAAGTAATCAGTAATTTTAACCAGGGAAACACAGAACAGAAGATTTAAACCAGATACAGGCACACAGTTCCTATTTCCCAGAGACAATCATCTTTGCAATTTGCTTTGGTTTTAAAACTGACACTCCTTACCTAGTCTGACTGTACCTTCCCCTGTACCAGCAAGTGTAGGCTGGACACCACCTCCATGCATCTCACCCTCATTCTGACCCGTTCTGATGTCAGTCGGTGGCCCAGTAGTATTATTTATCTTACGGGTGGGATTGCCTATTAAAAAAAAAAGTTTTGTCTCCCTCCTTAAACTTTAGCAATATAACAGATATGAGATCACTTTCAAAAGACAAGATTAACACTTGTGCATTTTGATGAAAATTCAATTTATCTGCTACAAGAAATAAGCAATTCTGTAACACTGAAACAGAAAATGCATTTGCCTGTTGACATTCACAGTTTATTGAATTGTCTTCAGAAAACTTGCCATTAAATGGCTAGATATCCTTTGGACTTCAGGTTAGCACACAAACTGCGTTCATCTCTACAGGGAATTTAAAAAGTCTAACAGGTACTCATGTTGGTAAGGAAAGCTCATTAGTGGTGATTTGTCACCTAGGCAGTGGGACACCCAAGGTAACTCTACATTCAGAAAGAAGAAAGCACCTCCTGCTGATGACACTAAACTGAAAGCCCCTGAAGAACCTCTGCTCTAGCCTACAACCAAACAGAGCCTGCTTAGTACTAATACACCACACCCCCTGCCCAGTATTCTAAACATGCTGTTTGTTACAGAACAGAGATTAAAGTCTTGGGTTTTAATCACTATAATGTTCAATCCAACCATTTGTCCTTAGCTTTCCACAGTAAGGCTTCCTTGGAACGGTTTGACAGCCGGGGAAACCACCTCAGCCAATCATCCTGACAAACCAAAGCAGCAAGTGACTGCAAGCAACTTTAGACCATGAATACAAGAATACCTGGAGGAGGTAGGTAGCCATGAAAAAGGACACTGCCACAAGATGAGCGTTCCAGTTCTTCACATAGTAGCAATCGTCTCACTATAGGAGGAAACACAGATATGACCACATCTTTCACTTCCTTGAAAACACTACATTATCTCAAACATCCTTCCATTTTTGAAAACTTTCACTTTGAATATCTTCAGGGTCACAACTGCCCAGATTTGTCAGTGGGCCATTACTACAATAATAAATGTAAATTGAGCTCACATTAAGAATAAAAAAAAAGTTACCTAAAGGAGTTATTCCATAGAATTCAGCTTCATGCCTGAGAACATTAATACTCACTCCCCTACAGAAATAGAAAAAAAACAAAACAAAAACCGACAAGAACACGGTGAGTCAATACCATGAATATAAATACTTGCATATAGCTAGATATTACAAACCTAAATATCAAGCTACCTAACAGTTTACAGAATTACCACGAAATGCATTCAACATGTTGATTTTTGAGATTTCAAAGTGATCTTTATTTGACTTAACTTTCACTAAAATAAAGATATAGAAACAATAAAGAAATACTCTGCAAGAAGTGGTCTAAATTACAAGAATCTACTAACAAAATAGAATGTCACCATTTCTGCCTCCACCAGGCGTACATATATTCTAGATGTGGCCCCACATCTATGAGGGAGCAGAGCCACATACTAGGCACCCAGGTAGATGAGTAAGATGTAATATGTATCACTTGAGCAAGTTTTCTAATGCTCCTGATTGAAATTAATTTCTTACCGTAAGTCCAACTCCTTTGTGCGAAGAAAATTTAAAATGGGTGCAAATGCTGCTGGATCTCGATCAATAAATATCTGCAAAGACAAATTTCTGTACTTGAGTACTATTATGGAGCAACCATTAACTAAAGTGCTATTTTATGCTGAATGTGGGAAAGATGAGGTAGTGAGCAAACAAAACCCAAAGTTTTTGAGCCTCTTCTTTTTTTCTCATTATTCTACTATCCACTAATTTGACACTCCTAGAGGACATATATCTGGAAACACTGCTACAAATAGATAAATTGATAAATCTGTTCTTTAGATTCTAGTCTCCACAAAGGACAATAGATGATTTCACTTTCTAGCATGTGTTCAATATGCAGTAACTGTAATACGATCTCAAGAGAGGTTTAGACTTTTTAAACTTCAATTACCATCAAAACTACCTCTACACTTTTAGCAAAGTACCTGTGTACCTCACTAACAGTCAGCAATGTTACTGTAACTACAGTTTCCCATTTAAGAATATCATACCCATGGACTGAAATGGCCATTTTGCCACACGTTTCTGCAAAAAAAAAAAAAAAAGTGCTACATTTCCATGCTGGATTACACAACTGCACATGCAATGCTTATCTAACGAAAATTACACCTTCCTGCAATACAGCAATTAGCATTTGTTCTGTTTAAGAAAAGTAGAGTTGCTGTTTCTGCATTACCTGTACAATGCAGAAGTAGCATAGAAATATGTACATTGTTCCAGTTTCACTTAACTTGAAACAGAGAACCAAGAAAGCCAGAGATGTCACTAATTTTTATGAAATTTAGCCTGACTCAGGCTGTGTAATTCCATTAGCACCCACAGTGAAAATGCTTTAGGAGAGAACCTGACTAAAAGCATAACATTGAATTAATGAGTTATAGCACGTTCATTACTCACAGCACCGGTTTCATCCTTTAGTGTTGAAATTCTTCCACTTAGTAAACTGAAAAACAGGAAATCTTCATTAGATGTCCCCCAGAAATGCACTGACACAAACACAGGATAGAAACATTCTGGGTCTATTAGCTCCCCTTGGTTACATTCTAGTAATACAGTTATCTGAGCAAAAAAACCAGCCAGAATGCAGGAGGAGTGAAATACCTCTCCTGAACAAAGGAGAGTGTATGCCCACCTAAGGAAAGACTCAGAACTTCAGATTCCAAAGAAAACAGACATGAGGCTGAGCCTGAGGGGATGAAAAACTTTTCTGAGACACTTAGAGGGCTGTGTGGTTTGTGAAAATCTAGCTAAATTGGTAAAAGCTGCTGAAGCAAAACAGGATGAATAAACAACCCAGTCTGCAAGGACTTATTGGACAAAAGTGGGCTGAATTCATTTTTACACAATTTTACTTCAAATTTTTTTTCCTATCAGATCAAAGTACTTTTTCTCCAGACTCACATAAAACAATGCCAAAATCTCATTTAACATGCAAGATGGACACCAACACCATCAGCTTTCCTTTGATTCTGGATGACAATTATCTGAGATTTCCCAATATTGGACAACTTTCAGGACAACCTCCTTAGACAGCATATTTAGTGTTGAGAGATTGGGGAATAGCATAAGACTTCCTCCTTGTGCCTTTCCTTGCATGCCTCAAAGGTGACATTTCTCTGGCATTTCATTTATCTGAGCATTTCAGTAAAACAGGAACAGGCAATGTTGGATATGTCAGTTGCCAGGCTTTTATTGGCAAAGAAGTCTAGAATATAAAAATTAAATGTAAGGAAGTAAAATTGCCAGCATTAAGGTTTTCCTTTGTGGGTTTAGGATTAACTGGGGTGATAGAGATACAGCAGCTGCAGAACAAAATACAAACCTGCAGAACTAGTAATGGCAGTGACGTAAAAGGAGGATGTTCAATAATACAGCAGCTCCTGTATCACAAGTTAAAACCCTCATAACTTGAAGTTAACTCAGAGCAGAGCAATAACTCCAAAAAAAAAAAAAACCCAAACCAAACAAAAATATCAAAAGCAATGTTAATGCATATGGCCAGTAAGAGCACTAGTGGTAATAGAGTCACAGCCAGTGGCATGTCCCTTTCCTGCAGAACTGTAGGTTATTTCACAATACTCCTCTAAAAAGTGACAGCTCCTCAGCACATATGAGCTACCATGGCTACATTCAAGCAACAAAATGTCTCTTGGGTAATAGCTTATTTCAAATTAATCTGTTCCATTGTTTGAGATGAGTGGGAAAAGCATTAAGGACACTAATAAAGATATTATTTACATCATAAATAAAGAACTGAGAACATAAATATTTTTTTAATGACTGTTAATTTGTCTTTGTTAAACGTGATGATATTACAAATACCTGGAAAAAAATGAGTCTGGAATCCACATCAGTGTTTGTCTGGATGTGCTGAACCTATGAAAACAAATTAACAAGTTCAGAATAAAATTGGAAGAAGCCTGCTTTATCTAAAATTCCTTGATTTGTCTGACAAAGCTAATATCAAACAAGTCTGGGAAGTCTGAGATATTTTAAGTATCTGCACAAAGTCAGAAGTTGCAGACTCTTTGCACAGATTGTCCCTAAGCATAAAGCAGGACAGCCTGGAGACCACAAAAGTATCATTCTTTCCATATTTGTAACCCAGCGTCCCAAACATCCTGCATTTCCTGGGTCTCACACTTCAACATTAATGTTTGCAAACCAAAAAAAAAAAAAAAAAAAATAGGCCCATAAAACCCAAACACTGTTCCACACACACAAAATCCAAACAGTAAAATATAAATTTATCAACAGTGTGCTACACTTGTCAATAACTGCACACTACTTTGTCACTCTTACTTAGGACTCAAAGGGTGCTATATTATGCACTGCAAAAGACTACAGTGAGCCTCAAGTTAATATTTTATAGGAACATGAATTATTTGCCATTTTGCTACTGGGCCTCTCCTGGGGAGGAGGGAGGGGCAATAACAATAAGAACTAAAAGAAAAAAATAATTTACTCTAAATCATATTGTGAAATAATACAAATTATAATATTACTTGTGATGCCAGTCCTTTACATAGTAAATAACTATGGATTATTTAATTCTTCTTCTGGTTTTGATTTAACATGAAGGAAGGCAACTGAACTGGCAGCTTGGAAAATGAGCTCATGCTCTGCATCACTCTCTGGCTGTACATATCCTCTTACTAGTGCCATGACTAAGAAACCTCTGGTGACCTCTTCATTAATGGGGAAAAAAAAAAAATATGCAAAAGTAAAATTCCATTACAACTTTCCATCTAGTACAGGATTACAAAATACTTTCTGAATAAAACTACTTAGTGATAATTTATATAATTTTCACTGCTAGAATTTTCCTGTTTTGAAGGAACAAAAAATATGTAAACAAACCCCATTACTTTATGCCCCCTGGGAGGCAGAAACACGAAGGCTATGTGGAACTACATAAAACGTGGATTATGCATCTGCTCACTGCAAACATAACAATGGCAAATCTGTTAACAGAAAACCTACAGTATCTATGTTCTAAGCACAAGAATGCACGTCTTTCCTGAAAAAAAGAATAAAAAGCACTTCTCTAATATGCTTCTAAGCAGTTTTCCACAGCTTTTCTTATTAGTAATACAGGTCACTACATCAGTCTATATTAAGAGATGATTCATTTAACTATTTATAGCATGTGAAAACAATGAATTGCATGAATTTTATCCAGAATTTATCCAGACACTGCTTGTAACTATGGGGATTGCTGTAGCATCACTATAATCTTCTTTCAATTTTATCAGCACGTTTAGACAGCCCCAGGATCTCCCGTCTATAATTTAGCACTATGGCACCAGTTTAGTAAGCAATAGCCCATACTAACATATACTTTAGAGCTGTTTATACACAGACATTAATCTATGCAAACAACCAGCCAGAGTTCTCCTTTCCAGGATGCAGAAAGAAGCTTAGCCAGCAACACTGACAGGCACAGGTGTATCTGCAGCTCCATGCAGCGGTCAGACATGCATCATAGAAGGGAAACTAGGCAAACCCAGTGCAATATCCTCAAAATACTCTTAAGCATGTGCCACCTTACGGTTATTTTAAGGAAAACATAAACAACTGGGAACAAACATGCCAAGTGTCAGTTATAAAACAACCATTTCCCTAGTCTATTGTCCTTGTGGAGTTACATTATAACCAGAGGGAGATACAGAGTCAAAAGAATTCACCCAATTCGTTACAGTAATTTCTGTGAACTTTAACTTGCACAAGGCCTCTCAGAAGTTGTGACCAGGAAGTGAGGGAGCCACCTCACTCAACAGAGAAGCCCTGACCACCCCAGGGCACAGCAGGGATCTTGTGCCCACACATGGAAAAGCTGGGGTCTCTGTAGCTCATGCTCCAAAGTATAACTGGTGTCAGAAACAGAGGGGAGAGCTCATTTCCTCTTCTCATATAATTCTACAAATAAAACTAAGAGTTTCAGGTTTCTGGTGAGAGTAATGAGGACTAATGAAGTTGAGGAAATGCGTGCAGTACATGTGTGCAGTACAATGTGTGCCACCCTTGCCCATTTGCTGGGCAGATCATCCTCTCCACTATCGGCTAAGAGTCTCTTGCCTTTGCAAGCTGGAAAACATGGCTCAGGTGTAATGACCAAAACTTCTCACGCATAAATACTATAGTAGAGAGTGTCTCTATTAAAAGGGAAATATCATGCACTCATTTCCTACTCCTTACATCCAAATGCTGACTAGAACCCAGACCTTCAGCTAGACATTAATTACACGCACTTGTTAGTTTGCCTCAATCTTCCTACTTCCCTTTGTAGGCAAGCCCTCTGAAAAATGTATTTTTTCTCTAATTCATGTCCTGTACTCTGAAGACGCATTTAATAAGGAATATCTATTCAAAATTAAGAAACTCAAGCAGCTCTGAGATTCCACAGAGCTAAAAAAAATCCTAGAAGAGGAACTGCCCTGTAATTTCAGAGACAGAGTTCACTGAAGAACCTTATTCTGCATTAATGTGAAATCTGGTCCAAGACTACATCAAAGTTTTCCTGAAAGCATCATTATAGGTGAGTTTTGCCAGTGCAAGTTACAAGTAGTTTCTCTAGGCTGAACCAGGTTATTAATGTCTCATTAAAAAAAGGAATTCTGCATCGATTTCTATGGCAGTGTAGTTTAAGGAAGGTTGCAGCGCACAATTTAGTTATCAGCTCAAGTTCATGCTCTGAGTAATGCAAGAAAATTCTTAAAATAGCAGTAGTAGTTCCTTCTACTTATAGCTGGCTCCACGTTGTGCACATTACTTGGAAAACCACATTTCTACTAGCTACGGTAATCCGAATGATTTCACGCCTGAGCATTTTGACAGGAATGTTTGCCTTGTTTATCCCGCAGATTCTCACCACAGCTGTCCCACAATTCTCTGTCTCAGCCTGCCAAAACGTCTACATCTGCCAGCTTCCACACTTCCAGCGTACATTTAAAAACAATACAGCTCTTTATTCTCGTTGATGCCAGCGGTATCATACCAGCGATTTTAACATCTTAGTCTCTGAAGCAGCTAGACAGACTGTTCGCTAGAAGCCTGAGGATGTGATGGCAAAGCAAAGCTTCTATCCCTGGAGAAGCAGAATTCCCAGAGTCTCTAAGGCGAATGTAGAGCAGCACGTATCCAGGCTGCCCTGGCACCGCGGGCAGGCACCGCGCGGAGCTGCCAACACGCTCCGCGTCCGCCC
>JAHLSL010000010.1:10940900-11034587 GCA_025920805.1 Petroica traversi
CCCGGCAGCGGCGTCAGGCCCGGGGCAGGGGAGCTGCGGCACCGGGAGCCTCGCCTTGTGTGGTGTCAAAGGGATGGGGAGCCGCCCGTGCCACCACCAGGCGCCAGCGACCCCCCCGAAACAAAGAGAAGGGCAGCGGGGCTGGGGAAGGGTCTGGGAGTGCAAGTCCTGTGAGGAGTGTCCGAGTGAGCCGGGGGTGTTTAGCCTGGAGAAAAGGAGGCTCAGAGTGACCTTATCGCTCTCTACACTGCCTGAAAGGAGGGCGCAGCCAGGTGGGGGTCGGTCTCTCCTCCCGGGCGACAAACGACAGGACAAGAGGACTCAGCCTCAGGCTGCGCCACGGGAGGGTGAGGTTGGAGCTTAGGATGAATTCCATCTAGAAAGAGTAATCAGACATTGGAATGGTCTGTTCAGGGAGGTTTTGGAGTCACCTTCCCTGGAGGTGTTTAGGGAAAGACTGGATGTGGCACTTGATGCCGCAGTTTAGTTGACAGGTAATGTTCAGCCATAAGTTGGACTTGAGAGGTTTTTTCCTACCTAATTCTTTGAAAGCCATGACCAGAGTGAGGGCTCAATCAGCCTTGCATTCCCTCACAGGCACCCCAGGCTTAGGAGTTCAGGACCCTGGTAAGTGCTAATTCCATGTGAGTGAGGCATAGAAGCAGAAAGATCCTTGAAAACTCGATGAGAAGGCAGTGGGCAGCACTGAGGAGTTTGAAACCTGAGTTGCAGCCCATAGTCATTAATCAAATTCACCAGTTAAAGGACAAAAGTATTAAACATGACATATCCAAGCCCACAATGCAGTTTTGGGGGAAAAAATTCATCACATCACCCCAAAAGAAAAATTGAGGTGGAAATAAATGATAGTGTGGTTAGTAAAGGAAGTCATAAAATGATGGTTTCTATTTTTGAGGGTAGCCTTTATGATCAATTCCTACACTCAAAAAAGGAAAAGAATAAGCAAACATGATCCTGATATTTTAACATGAATTTTAAGTGAAATTTGCCTAGACATTAAAAACCCGCAGGGAGGATCCACACTCTGTTTAAACCTAATGTTTTTCCCATGGGAATGAAAGGATGGGCTTCAAACGTGTTCAAAAATTGTATTTTGAAAACGCTGTGAGCCTACGAGTAAACTGCTTGAAGTTACCTGGCTGCTTCCTCACTTGCATACCTTGGAAATTAAAGATTTACTCCTCTAGTCATGTTGTAGTGCTGAACTGACCAAAGCTGTGAAGGTGCCCTTGCCAGACCATGAAGTGTTTTGGAGGAGTGACCTCTATCACCAGAGCCTATCACTGTCACAGAGAAAAAGCTGTGCTGGGTGTGTGGAGCTAAGTGTCTAACCAGCATAGTGTGTTCTGAAATGTGTTCTGAATATATTAGTGCAGCTGCTTCTATGGTGTGTTTTGCCCTACAGCCTGAGGAAAAAAGAAAATTAAAAAGCAGCTGAATGTGTCACCAAGCCCTAGGCCTTCATGCTTACTGTATGCTTTGGAGTCTGGCTGTAGTTTGTGTTTCTTCTTGAGCTCAAGAAGAGACATGCTTTCAGATTTCTGCTGAGTTGTCTTCTCCTTACATGGAAATTATAATAATAGAAAGTAATAAATGTTCAGGTAGGCTGTCAGGCACAGAAGGAGATTGAACTTCTCATGTCTTGGTGGAGTCCTCTAAACATTAAAATATTGGATAAAAGAGTGGGCAGGATATTTCTTTTCTTGTTGCTGAAAGGAAGATTGACACTCCTGACTTGAAGCCCTCAGCTTGGCTCCTAAACCATATTTTCCTCACAGAGTCTAAATACCATGAAATTTAAGTCTTGCCTCTTCTTAAACAAAACTTAACCATCACTGGCATTTGTCATTCAATTAATGAAATTCTATCTGGGAAGAAGTAATGCAAGAAAATCAGCTGTGCATTGGAGCATTCTCTGACAGCTGCAGTCCTCAGGCACTTCCACTAGATGCCTCTATTGTTATTAAACTTTCAAAATGTAATTCCTGTTTAGTCTGACCAGTTAAGGCATGTTATCAACACTTTTTCTCTTGATATTGTAACTAAAGTACATGATTTGCAATCACTAAAAAAAAAAAAAAGCCCCAAGCCTATTTTAAAGCACATATCACATAACACATCACATCAGCCTTATATAATATTAATATACAAAGCAACTTTGTATTACTGTTTCTATGATCTTTTTATTAATTCATTCAAAAAAACCCAACAACCAGTCAAAAAAGGGTCACACATGGCATTATGCAAAAAGTAGACATCTCAAGAAAATATATGTACTTCTGAGTGATGACTGTACTGTTTAGGAAATAAGGAGGCCCATGCAATGGGTTATTGGCTTTGTTGTGAATTTCACACTGAAATTCAATTTCTTTAATGGCAATAAGTCAAGCTAAGACTACCAGGAAGGATTTCTTACCTACTCTTTTCCATTTGAGTATTAGTACAGTTTTCTCATGGAACATCCTGTATCCTGGCGAAGAAGCTAATTATTCTGTTCAAAAGAAGGCAAATTCTGCTGTGAAAATTGTGTTAAGAGACACCTCCCAATGGTACCCTTGCCCTTAAGCTACTTAAAATAAAAGTCTAGGGAGGAATTGCTACTCTTTGGCAAGTGTTCGAGGTACCTGTTTTGCTAAGTTATTAACTGAGAAGCATTTTGGCTTCCCAAGTAGCCGAGGGAGATTTGGTGATAAATTCCCTCTCTGCCTGCTAAGTAAATCCATAGAGTGGGAGATTTTCTCACAAAACCTGAGACCTTTGTGACAGCGATCTTATCTCTTTAACTTCCATAAACTGTTAGTCTTGAATGCTGGTGTTACACAATAACAATGCCAAATAAAAACATTTCTACCATCTGCTTTAAAGGGAGGAGCCTTGGAACCTCCCCAGTAATGTTACTCTGGAAAATGATGCCATGAGTCACTGGGAACAATGGTTCATGCATGCTCAGTTTTTCCTCATCTTTTGCTTACAATCACTTTGCTTGAAGGGCCTAAAGTTTGAAGGTAATTCTCTCAGGAGCTGGTGTCCAGTAAAGAGTGCTAGAATAACTCTAAATAGGCCACAGGGGAGAGAGGAAGCTCATGGGATTAGGTGGAGTGTGCATTTCTTCATTCCTGAACATATGGTTGTTGCTTGCAAATTAGGAAACAACCTTTCTTTTCAGCATCCATACGCCAGTGCTGCACAGTGGGTGGTACCAAGGATATTCCCTCTGCCCAGAGCTGCTTCACCCCACAGCTGAATAAAAGGGATGTTAGCAGAAATGTCTATAAAGGCCTCTTTTTTCCCATCTTAAAACAGAAAGAAAGGAAGGAGACCAGAATTAGGTCAGAAGCAGCTTCCTAGAAGGGGAAGAAAGATTCATCAGTGTTCTGTAAAGAACTATGTATCCGACTTTGCTGAATGGCTAGAAAATTATTGAATCCTTCATTTTCAGAAAAAAAAAATTAATATCTTTGTGTTTAGCAGTTCTAGGGGAAATTTTTATTTTGGTCCAGTGCAGCATTTGTTCCAAGTGTGGGATGTCCACTACTCCTGCTACAGAGTACTACTGAGTTCTGCTCCCCATGTGACTGCCAGGACCACATGCCCCTCAACAGCTTTCCTGTAACATGTCCTGCATTTGATATGTTCCCCTGCTAAATAATAATAATAATAAAAAAAAAATTAAAAAACCAACCAAAACAAAAAAAAAACTAACCCAAAAAACCCCAACAACAAAAAAAGAACCCACCAACTCTACCATCTTTTTGAAAAGTTCCTCTTCTTTATAGTAGTCTACAAAAATTTAGCATGCAAGTAAGTACTAAATTAATCTCAACCTAATAATTTGCAGTATATCCCGGTGGGGCTGGGTGAGCTGAGACAGCTCAAGTACAGAATACTTGCAAGTGATTTTACTAGTACATGCAGTGTCCACAGCGTGGGGCTGTTTGCTTGTACATGTCTGTTGTGAAAGCCCAGGCTTTTTTGCTTTCAGGGCAGTGGAAGAACACCACTGCTGCACACTCTGGTTTGATTTTAAAACCCCTTGAAGTTTGTGTGCAATGGATGCATTTATATTCATCATTTAAGTCCTTCAGCTAAAGTTTTCCACATTTCTGTAAAGAGTCAGACTCCTCAAAACTGAAATCTATCCTACACAAACAGGATTAGACTGTAGTAAAGGAGCAGAGCTTCATTTATGTTGGACTGCTGTGTATTGAGCAGTATGGGTTTGTTTGGAAGAGCCACAGAGAGGATTAAACAACATAAGAAAGACTTTCTAAAGAACAAAACACAAGTGTTGAATATAAATATAACAGATATATCTATGAAAAACTTTGATATACTCAGTTATGTTGATCTCTTTTTGCTTCTTCTGTCATTTTCCAGCTCATCAGTGAAGATTATGCTCAAGCATTTTAACACTTGTTCTGTGGTTCCTTCAATGGCAAAAATTGAGGAGTTAGAGACAGACTTCATATTCTGTATGTGAAGTTGATACTGAAACACCAAAAAGCTTTTTGACTTCTGTGAGCTAAAAGAGAACCTGTCATTGGTCTTGCCTACCCACAAAATAACCCTATGTAACACCTTCTTCCTCAGTTTGACTCTTACCCTATGTTTGCAATGGAGCTGGATGTCTTTCTGAAAGGCTGATGGGCAGCCTTTGCAATCCGATCCACTGCACCAGCAGGTGACCTGTCTAGCATTTAGTTACCTCTCCATGTGAAATTCTTGCTATCTCTGCAATACATTCTTGTCTACTTTCATTTCACAGCCATCAGTTTGCCTTCTGATGAAGAAATGTTGAAGTGGGTGGGTATTCAGCTGGGTATTTGTGGTCTTATCTGCTATTTAAAAACCAAAGTCTCATACCACACAACAGCACGAGGGGGCACAGGTTTTCAAAATATTTTAATATTGATTTGTTTTCCTTGCTGGCTTTTCCTGCAGGAAGAGATACCTGCTAAAGTCCTTCCAGCTTGATCCTCTGTATACTCATCAAGTTGATGAGTACCTAAGCCCAGATATCCAGAAACCTCACCTGTGAGCAATGTGCCCTGAACTTATCTTTGCCTCATTTACTGCAAAGAGTTCAAAACTGTGCCGTTTCCATTTTTACTCACTGATTCTTTGAAATTACACATATCTGTGTGAGCATCTAGGTGAAGCTTTTGGAGGTTCAAAATATAAACTTAAACACCAATACCAGTCTATTCTTCATTACTGTTAATATTTTAAACAGTAACACCTACAATGTCAGCACCTTGCCTGAGTGACTTTCAACCAACACTTAGCAAAACGTGTGCGTATGTGTATATATATACAATTGATGCTTGTAGATGGGTAAGAAAAGGTCATTTTACCAAATATTTTATTTACAATAATTTGTAATAGCTAAGTTAGCCTGAAATTTTTGTCTCTGGAGTGGGAGACTGCTCTTGTCTGTTCTGCCCAAAATTGTAGGAGGAGGAAGATCATTTGTACTCCCTGTACATCTCTTCCTGAGAGTTTGTTTATTATGTTGGCCACCACCTGCATTTCCTATTTTCCCTTGAGTGACTGAACATATTTAACTTCATTTCCTTTTTCAAAGGTGTGTTCAGTGACAATCAAAATTTGCATCACTGTAGCAGAACAAAGCTCTGGGGAAAAAAAGGAAATTTAGCCATGCTTATGGCTGTTTTACCATAAAGAGTTTGAGCAGAGCAATGGAGCTGGAGCACACCAGTGAGCTCTCACAGCACTACCGTCCTTGCTCTTGGTTTTTGGACTGCATGAGCAGACAGGGAGGTGGATTGACAACTGAACAGCCAGGCCCAGGGGTTGATGGTCAGTGGCATGAAGACAAATTGAAGACCAATTCAAAAAACATTTGAATATATCTCAGAGCAACCAGCCATAGCTTGCCCTGTTTGAACAGGGGAGCTGGACCTGATGAGCTCCAGAGGTCCCTTTCCACCTCAACCACTTTCTCATTCTGTGAATTTGGCTGTGTATTTTAAGAATGGCTTTGGATTTTCAAACCACAGAGAAGCGTGGCTTCTCAGCTTCCTTTGGTGGCCAGTGGACTTCCTTACCATTCTCTGTGAAAATGCATCTTCCTAAGCCACATTTTAAAATCATTAATCTTAAATAGTGAGTTTAGATCATGTTGAAAGTAGCAAAACCTTCCATACAACCAGCTATAGAATGTGGCTTTTTCTGCAGCAGGCAGTGCAAGTACAGTATCTGTAATTTCATATTACCAGATTCTATTCCTTGCAGGATGCTGTTTTCCATAAATTGCATATCATCTTGCCAATCTTCAGGCATTTAGG
This sequence comes from Petroica traversi, assembly GCA_025920805.1. Taxonomy (NCBI): domain Eukaryota; kingdom Metazoa; phylum Chordata; class Aves; order Passeriformes; family Petroicidae; genus Petroica; species Petroica traversi. Next base: position 10,947,230 of record JAHLSL010000010.1, read on the forward strand.
CTGAAATTTCACATGTTGTTTTTCTTCCACGCTCTCTGTTTGAAAACTGAAAACACTGAAAGCTGTTCTGGATATCTAAAATAGAAAGGCAAGGTCTCATTTAGAGAGGCTAACAATTCTTGGGTTTACTTGAAATATTTAAGCATGACTTCAAATTTGGTAAGATAAACTCCTTTTAATATGGGGGAATATGAGCTCTGTCAATATTCTAATCACCAGCCACTGAAATTTGACCAAGATATTAATAACTTTTAAACCTAAATCCCAGCTGTTCAAAACCAACCTAAACTTTTGATATTCTGAGAAAGATCACTTAGAAAGACTGTCAAATTTACAAATGTCCTTAGCACGCTACTACTGGACCAATAGATATTTAATTGCATTTTAAGCAAATTTCCAGTTATGAAGCAGCTATCCCTTTCTTCCTCCTGAAATAAAGTATAATTGAGTCTTCCAGGGAGGAACTGGGAAGCAGTGATTAGGCCTGCACATGCAAGTAGATAGAGCCTTGATCCACAGCTGCTGTTCTTCCAAACTGACCTGGGTGGTCCATAAAAACTAGAAACACCCAGAGTTAGGAGAGGGGGAGAGCCAAACCTTTTCAGATCACCTGGAAGACTCTTGACAATTTTATCTTTCCCTTATTTGTTCTCTGTATTCTTATCTTCATTGATGATGATTTCTAATGGTGGAGTAATTTTGTTTTGATTGTATTTTGATTTTCTTTGTCTCTCATATCTCCGAGTTGCATGGCAGAAACCTCTGTTATTTTGCATGGTTCATTAGTGGTATGTCAAACAACTAGAACATTTTAAAATCCAAAGTCCACTTCTAACAATATATAAAGTAAAAGGTAAAACTGCATTATTTTCACACCTTTCCAGAACAAAATTTTCTTGCCATAGGAGCAATTCATGCTGCATGATCTTTCTTTTCATATTACAGTCACAGTGCTTGACTCAGGAAAGGTAATTTTCAGTTTTCTGATTACCATTGCATACACACATCAAGTCGTATTCATGAAAAAAATATTCTAATTTTGAATAAAACTTCTGAAATCTCTTGAGAGGCTAGAAATGAATAATAAAGAAACCATTCACCACTTCTTGAAATGGACTCATTACAATGAAGATTGCCAATATTTTTTCCTCTCATATTTCTGGAAAAAAGAAATCCCTAGAAATGCTGCAAAGATAAAAGAAGTCTTCCATGGCATATTTCAACTTTACACAGCAGAGCTAAGATTTCTGTTCAAAAATCTATTAAAACATTATCTTAGGAAATATTAGTAGAGGGACAAAAAATATTAACTATGGAATATTTTTCATTACACAGAAGTCTCCAGCCATGGCTCAGCCAGAGACCATTACTATCATTTCATATTTATATCAATTGGTGTTCTATCCTTACCTTGCATACTGCTTTTCATCTTGTCATCAGATATTGAAATAGAAATGTGAAAGATTTCCTTGGGAGTATGGTTTAGGGAGGGAGAGGAAGTAATTTAGAGAAGATGTTTGAGGGAATGAGTTGTGAAGGAAGAGTGGAAGCCACATTTTGGAGAAAATATAAGTTAATATTGAAAGGTCCTTAGTTTAAGTCAGTATTAAAAAAAACAAAACTGAGGGAATCTTTCAAACTTTGGTAAAAACAATAAAAATACAAAGACATAAATTAGCAAATAGAAGAAAAGATGACTGTTTTCATTTGCAGTCTGTGAACCAATTAACCGAAGAATATACATCTGAAATATAAAACTTAAGGACAGAAAAAAGACTATTATATTTTAGTTAATATATCATGCCTTTAAACAAAATTTGGCATGCGTGTGCATGATGAAAACACCCATAGTTACCCAACATGTTTATTATAAACAAAATGTGACCTCATGGTGCTAAGAAACACATAGTTCAGTTGTTCAGTAAATTTCTGATACAGGATTTCTGAATTGTTCTATGATAGATTTACTTTTGGACATTGGAAATCATTGAACTGGCTTAAAAGGGACTCACTTTCAACAGGTGGGAACCTTGCTGTTTCTGAAGTTGTCTTGAAAATATCCCCATCTGGAAATCCAAGTATGCAATTGGTAGCTATTTACAGAATCATGACTGTGAAGTCCAATATCCTTTAGCAGTCCCTCAAGTCAGAGTTAATAAAATTCCAGCAATGGATTTTTCACCCCCAGGTTGGCAGAGAAGTGCTGTATAATTATAGGTTACAAGCCGGTTGATGGTTACTTCATGAGTCACACAAAAGGATAATGAGACATTTCTTTAATAAAATGCATTTAATGAGTAATGTTTCTACTTATTCCTTTCTCATTTTAAATGGATACTTTAGCTTTATATCTCTGATTTCCTACATTTCAGGAAAAATGCTTCACGTACTAGAATATGCATAACAGTTTATGAATCATGGGCTTTTCTGATTTTGTTAAATTGTCAGTTTAATAACACAAGATGTGAAAAGACAGTCAACATCACATCAGTAGCAGCTCACTGAGAGTGAAATAGCAGCAGTGTGGTTTCACTGCAGACTTCTTCGTAGAACTGTGTTCCTTAATGCCATTCAATAGTCTGTTCCCATTTAAAGGAAATTCACACCTGATAAAGAGAATTAACTTAAAAATTCTGTAATGTAATAATAGCTAAATAAATAATACATAAACTGTAGCTTCACCTAGTATTATCTGCATTTATGTTTTTTTTCATTCTTAATTCATAGGATTATGAAATATAGTCTTGTCTTGAAACAGCTGGGGATGATATTTCTGGTTTGTAAATCTTCAAACTGATTAATTAAGCACTTAATATATTACCATATTTCTAATCTCACAAACATTATATTTTAAACAACAACAACCACAACAACAACAACAACAACAACAACAACAACAACAACAACAAAAATTGTTACATTTTTCCAGGCTTGCACCTCTGTTTTTATTCATTTACCCCTTGCTAGCCTATTTATCAGACCACCTATTTTTCTCTACCTTGTACACATCGAGCACAGGCTCCCCTCTCAGAAGGCAGTCAGCAGCTACTTCAAACCTCTCACTGGCATATGCCACATACAAACATTCAGGTTACTGCTTCCCATGACTACCACGTTGTGTTCCAGGGAAAGAATCTAGTTTCCAACCAATAAAATAATACTTTCTTTCCTAGTCAGGATCACAGAGTTGAACTGAGAACTCAAACCACAGTAAAGGGATATTGTTTATTCTGATTTGGATCTAGTGCCATGGTTATAGTAGGTTTTGTTACAGCACAGTGGAGATGCTTTAATAATTTTCAGGCCTTCTTAAGGACCACAATATCTCTATATCTCCTTGACATCCTGCTGATGACAGTGGTCATTGTCAGGTCCTTCTTTGTATCCAGGTTGTAGTGACCACAGTTAAACAATGAAGTGTTTTCCTAAACCTTGTCATTTACAGGATATCTTATGCCTGGAAGCACAGCTATACTTTAACATATGTAAAGTAAATGTGCTTGTTTTTGGGTTTTTTTCACCTTCATATCCAAGTCCTGTGGAGCTTCCTTTTCTTTGAGTGGCTTCAAAAAAATTTTTCCCCTTTTTTAGCCAAGCCCAACGAAATGCATGCCAATTGTTAAGGGAAGACATAAAATTCTTCATCCTCAGTGTTGTAAGTGCATGAATATTATCACTAATGCATTCAGGACAATGACTTTTCTTCATGATAGAGGCAATATAAAGTCAAAGATATTGTTTGTAGTAAAGATCTGAACTTTGCTCACTTAAAACACATTGTTCTAATTTTGTTAACAACATTTTGTGATGATGAATCATCTTACAGAAAACTCACAGTCTTTTCTTATTGTGCTGAAGTCTCTTAAAATTGAAAAGAAACTTAAAATTAGGAATTGTTTAAACCACAGTACATTTAAACCTTTAAAGAATTAGTGATATATGGGGAAAAGGAGAAATACTAATATTTTCTTTATTGAATATACAGCTAAAAAAATATATACCTAACAATATTCAAATGCTGCATGCTTGCTGAATACTGTGTTACTTAAACCAAACTTGTGAATTTATAGTTGAAGCTATACCATGACCAATATATTGCTGTTGAAGAGCTACTCTGTTCAAAGTAAAAAGGATACATACATAAAAGAAAAAATGATGATCAACTTAAACCAGTCAAAAGATAAACCCATTTTAATGGACCAGCAGTAACATGAAAATAGGAAGCATTTATGATCCATCTAAATGGATATGGAGAGAGTGATTAAGTGTTCAGCTGAGAGTCATATGACATTGAGGTGGGTTTTCTTTTTAGTCCCTAGGAAAAAAATCAAACCTAATGGAAAGTAAAAGCTCTACATGCTTTGAGTGCACTTCCTGGAGATCTGGAAAACAAAAGTGTTTAAGTCAAGAGGGTGATAAAAGAGGATATGGGGAGTTGAGTGCACTTTTCTTTAATCTCATTAGCTGTATTAAGAATAGCCAAAAGCTGAATGACAGCTTTACTTAAATTCTGTGATTTTCAGGGGCTTTGGGTATTTGGCTATAGCACTAACTGCATCAGTTTTAATGTTCTTCACTCTAAATAATAAAATATTAATACTGTTCTTTTCTCCTTCAAAAAGGAGAAAATGTCCTCATTAAGGCGTTGTATAAGACTGTAAACAAAATTATTGCTTGTTGGGTTTCCCAAAGAACTGCATATATTCTAGCTAAATTGGTTTTTCTATCTACTTTTCAGGCATTTACTCTGTCTATTATTCTCTCATAAAATAAAATTAACAAATCATAAAACCATTTTCAAAGTTTAAAAATGGCTATTTTTCTCCTAGTTATTTGGCATTTTGTATCATTCTCCCTTAAAAAATTAATTAAAGGTACTTGAGAATTTGTACTTTAATATCCTGAGAACATGGAAACATATTCTCTATAGGAGTGTCTGAAGAAAAAGATAGCTTCTCATTCTTTTAGTCTGTATATAGATGAATATTGCCACATTTTTAACATTGCTCCTTATCTGAGTCTTCATCAGGTTCCTGTAGTGATTCATGTAAACATATTGCAGGTACCAAGAGATACTGCAGAATTATATTTTCAAACAGGAGAAAAAAACCCCACAACTAAACCTCAGAGACTGATAAGAATTCAGTAAGCATAAAATTCAAGGAATTTCCTCATTGTTAGGTAGTTCTTGGCCTATAATCTTAAATGCTCTTTTAAGGGATGTGTAGTCCTAAAGGGATGATCATACTTGCTTTTCTCTCTGATGCCCTTCAAACACAAATCCACAGAGATGCCAACAGCTAACCAAAGGCACCCTTGAATTACAAATATTTCTTCAGTGTTCACCAGCAAACGAGATCCTTTCCTGACCATGAGCCATAGTAAATTAAAAGGCTGAGTATCATTTATTTTAAAATAAATGTTTCTCAACTGTGCTTGTCCTAGAGATTTGGGCAAATCATAAAACTAGACAATCTAATTTACCCAGATTGTGTTTCCTCCTTCTCCTTCTTCCGTAGTGAAAATCAGCTGTGATTCTTTATAAAATGTTAGAACAGTCTCAGAGAAGCCTCCCATTCCTAGTTCTGGCAGCCAACAAGGAGTGAACTCCTCCGTGAAGAGCAGTAGAGAAACAAATCTCCTCTTTCAGTTTATTCACCACTGAAGAAAAATTATTTGCTTTGACTTCCAAGTACTGCCAAAGATTATATTCTTATATTAGCAATGATCAATACTTAGGGCCATCAGTGTCAAATTGAAGGAGGAATAAGCCCCTAAAAACAGGGAAGAAACTCTGCATTCTATTCCACTGTTTTAGAATATTAATAAATTTGGAATATTCAAAGATATCTTTCCCCAGAAAGTGTTCTTTAAAATAAAAAACATAAAACATTATATTTCTTATTTAAAAACCAAAAAAATCCTCACCACTCCAAACCAGTCAAGGGGTTGCCCACAGTATTTGATTTCTGTTAGAGCAGCTCTTCAAGCTCAATGCAAATAGAAAACAAATTGTGGACAAAAATGCAGTAGTATTTCTATATGGAATCATAGATAATCACATTTAAAGCATTATATAAAAATAACCTTATGTTTTAGATGTGTTGGTCCCCATTCCCTACATTTGCTTCATGTAAACCAGAACACCAAACTTTGAATTTCATGCAAGTTAAGATAAAATACCTGAATCTTTTACCTCTGAGTCACCTGGATATTACCATTATTGAAAGTGATGCTGAACATATATCCCTGAGAGTACACCCTTGGGTTTTAAAACGTTGGAGTAACAGACTCTTTAACTTGTCCGACAATTGATTGAGTTTTCAGATCTCTTCTGGGGTTTTTAAATGAGTTAAAAGCATGGCTCTTTCCTACTGTTCTTTGCTTTCAGAAGTATTGCTGTCTGTGCTCCATAATGTTGATCCTAAGCAGGATGAAGAACAATAACACAAAAGCCATTAAGAAAACCATAATCAGGCTTTAGGAGAACACATACTTAGCAATGGGATAACCTCAAGAGAAACAGAGTGACACTTTCTGAAGCACTGAGAAGGAAATGGTAACTAATGATCTTACATGCCAAAGCTATATTTGGATTTACTAACCAGCCATCTAGAGGCAGGATTTCCTTTATTCTCAATGATCACAGCTCCATCAGCATTAATATTAACAGCCTTGAGAAAAAGCTTGAAGCAGAAGCATTTTTGATTTAGACTGTTTCTCTTTGGAAGCACAATCAATTTTATTCCTCCATATAGACACCTACTCTGAGTTCTTATGGCCAAAATGATTAATTTAAAACCTCTTTTATGTGACATAAAACTCAGAAAACTTCTGTGTTTGCTAAATTTTAGGGGCCTCAATGGAAATCCACCTGAACAAAAATATCTTTTTTTTTTTTATATATAGCTGTAAGACGAAAGGTTGCTAATTTTAAACTCAATAATAGTTCGGGGGTTTGCTCTTTTCAGATGAGCACACAAGCTTATGGGGGAAAAAATTATGAAACCAAAACATTATTGACTCTGGGAACAATTTTATGAAGAAATAAATTATTTCAAGTTGTATCTGCTGGTCATGGGCATTATAAAAGATGATAAGAAAGACAGAATGCACATAGACCTCTTGAAACAAAATAGTCTGCAATAGCTGTGCTGCCAGGCCCCATCAGCAGGTTGTTACTGATATGGAAGGGAGGGGTCTCAGCTACTGAGTCACTAAAAACACTGCTGTAGTGTGTATTTCATGGTTCTAGTCACATGATGAGGCCTGATATTGCTTAGTTTGTAAAAAGTGATTTGATTATTGGCTAGAAGTAGTGGAGTCACAGAGGAGCATACCTTGCTTTTAATTCTGGCCTGTCCAAGCTATGCTACATGGGAAAAGATCAGGAAGAAACCTATATAGGAAAAGAGGTAATTAGAGAGCAGAATCACTGCAGGAAGTGGAAGTGTTGTACAAGACCTTTTTGTCTAGGAGAGGCTGGAAAATGTGCAGAGAAGGGCAGTGAAGCCTGGTGAGAGGTCTGGAGCACAGGTCCTTTGAGGAGTGACAGGGATGTTCAGCCTGGAGAAAAGGAGGCTTAGGGGTGACCTCATCACTCTCTGCAACTGCCTGGAAGGAGGTACCCAGATGGGGGTCAGTCTCTTCCCCCAAGAAACAAGCAATAGGGCAAGAGAGAATGGCCTCAAGTTGCACCAGGGGAGGTTTAGATCGGACAAAATGTTGGCAGGCATTGGAAACAGCTGAAGTGGTTTAGTCATCATCCCTAGAGGTATTTAAAAGGAATAAAGGTGTTATATTTAGGGATATGGCTTAGTGGTGGACTTGAGTGTTGGGTTAATGGTTGGTTGGACTCAATGATCTTAAAGGTCTTTTCCAACCTAAATGATTCTACAAAAAATCTCCCAGAAGTCTTTTTGCCTATTCCTGGAGTTTGACAAGTTCTGTTTTACAGTTTTTCCTGCACCAATTTACAGTTCTCTTGTTTGTTAGAGTGAAGTGCTGCTAAAAACCCAGAATTAGTTCAGCTTCTGTGCTATTGTTCTCAGTGTTAGACAAGTTTTTGTACCAAGTTAGAAAATTATAGTTTGATTGCAGGAATGTGCAACTTGTAGAAACTTTCTTAGATTGTCTGTTAAACTTTACAGAATTTAATAAAATTTGCCTATGGCAAAGAAATTAATCAGGGCAGTGATACCTGATTACTCACATAAGTACTGTAACAACTATATATTGACTTTGGGTGAGTAACTTCAAAAGCAATTTTGTGGTCCCAGGCAACTGGAGCCTAAGGTCTCCTAAACATTTATATGCTTGGCTTATGGAAATAATTTCAGCAAACTTTTGCTTAGTAGTCTCCTTGGAAGGACGGAATAGGAAACACCATCTGTTCTAATCAAGCACAGGTAATTAATATACTACCTGCCTACATATTTGAATAACCATTTAAACAAAACATACCCCTTTTGAAAGCATTAATCACACATCTACACACATCTAAATAGAATGTACATAATTTACAATTAATTAGAAAATGCAGAATTAAATGTCAAATCCACCATCGCCAAAATTAGTGCTACATCTGTAAGATGAATCCTGTTTCTTCAGGGATACCTGTACTCAAAGCATTGTGGCCCAACCTCAATATCTGAAAATGCAAAGTGGCAAGTAAGGTCCAGAGAAAAAAACCCCACCCATCCTAATGCTTAATTGTTTGGGGTCTTTTTTTTAGTAAAAATAATGCATTTATTTCTAATGTAGACTTAGAATAATTTCTTCACTTTTAAATATTCCTAACTTGCTCAAGGACCTTAGTTTAGTATTATAATACACTTACATTGTTAATTAAAATAGAAGAACAAAACAGCCCATACAGGGCAGACCCCAAATTATAATGCAGCTTCACAGTGCTTGGTGTCGAAGCAGTACAGAACTCTAGTAACCAAGATTATTCCTGTCAGTGTTACAACTTAAACTGAGCCAAAAATTAAGGACAGAAATATTAAAAGAAAGAGGGAAGCAGACCAGCATGGTATGGGATATGATTACGGAATAGCCATTCTTCCATCCAAAGGGATTCATTACTTTGATCATTAGAATATTGAAATTTTTCATAGTTACAAAATTTCTGAGGTATTTATACAAGTATATTTAAAAGAAACATCTGAGGCATAATTTTATAAGCAAGCAATATGGTTTTCTCAACCTTTTTTACAACATAGGCTTTAAAAGAGCAAGATGACAGAGACATTTTAATGCACTGTACATTGTCTTTTACGGTGTCAGATTTAATAAAATGTGGAGTACATAAAAGTCTGGAAAAACCCCAGTAACAAAAAGAAATTAGACCAGTGAGTAGAGGAATAATCCCTTGTAATCTATTCCCATTCTCACTTCAGAGCTGTTGTCAGGAAAGAGCTGACAAGAGTGAAAATTCTGCATGGTGTCTGCATTGGTGTCTGTAAATCCAAGCCATAGGACACTGGACAAAATTTTTCTTAATTAGCAAAGGTCGTTCACCAGAAATGCCAACTGCCCATATTCCTGTCAAGAATAGTATTACACAATCTAAGGAAGCATTTTGTTAAACACAGAGCAACCAAAATTTGTATTAGTTTCAGTTTCTAAATTTGAGATTATAACCAAGATGTTATTGATTGATCAGCAAAACAAACTCACACTAAGGAAAAGCGATGGTTTTTAAAAAAATTTTGTTAAACTGTGAAAACGTGCATGAATCCACTGTAACTTTAATATCTAAAGCCCAGCTCTTTCTGATATTTAATGCAGCTCTTCCTTATACTGAATGTTCACTTATAATGGGGTCTGTCACATAAAATAATAGGTTTATAGATTGGTATAGATAGGCATTAATGATTTATCTGTTGGGGAAGCAAGGATGTAACGAGTAGTTTTATTGAGTACATCATAGTGTACTACAAATCATAAGACTAAAACAGATTCCTGTTCTGTGGCAAGATCAGGTATCATTGTCAGTGGAGACACTATCCTGCCTGCATACCTTGCACAGAATGATTGCTTTGAAGGGAATGTATGGTTTTCAGTAGCTGGTATATCAATAGCTAGAAAACACACCATTGCAAGTGTCATGCCAGCTGTGAGGCAAATATTGGCAGGTGCAGGAGGTCAGCCATTGCCATGAGCTACACGATGCCTCTTTACTAACAGTTGTCTTTTCAGTACTAAAAAGGTATAATTCCCTTACAGCCCTTTTGTTCAGCAGGTCAGGTATATTTACTTTCACAGTCAATCTTGTCCAGACATTCTGGATCCTCTAATCGGTGGTGGAAATCTGTGAAAAATATTTTTATATGTGTATACATAGAGAATGTCTTGAAAATCCTTGCTGGGGTGAAAAGCTCTTATTTATGTGGGAGACTATGGAAATCCATTCTTCTGTTAATTGTGTAGATTGAGTTAGTATGTGACATACAGATAAGTGTTGTTTTGCTGTAAGCTATTTCCTAGTTTTATGATGCTGGAGGAGAACTGCAAAATTTCAGTAGAAAAAACTGCTGCTTAGAAACTCCTGACTACAGCTCGTGGAGAAAGACAAGGAACATTGTGACAAAGCACAAGACTTAACGGAGGAAAATAAAGCAAAACTGTAAAGCACAAAAGGGTATTAAAACTAAATTAATATAAACACCTCACCCTGAGGTCTTATTTCGTCAGCGAACTATGGATCACAGTAGTGCACACTAAAACGTGCCAGCCATGTTTTATTATTTTGTTTTCCATCCCTTCATGTAATTTAAAACATATATCACTATGGCATTCTAATGCAGCCATATATCAAAGAAATAACTTTTAAAAATTCTGGCTTCTACCATCTCTTTCTGAAAAGAGCTTATTGTAGAAAGAGGAGAGAAACTTACACATTTCTTCTTCCACGGAGCAGCAGAAGCAGGGCTGCTCCACGGCGGATGCGGCAGGAGGTGCAGGTGACCCTAGCAGGGCAGTGTCCTAACCCACCTCAGCACAGTACTCACAGGGGCTTGGCTGGACAAACAAAGCCAGGTCCACTGGCAGACCCAGGTACGTCCAGGGGTGAATCAAGTCCAAGGGTCATCCAGGGAGCCCCAGGACCCTGGGACTCTGCCAGCCAGAGGCAGCAGGTGACAGGGCTAAAAATAAGTATAGCAATCACCTTCACCAAGAGCAAGATCAGTAGCTCAGGGCTGGGCTCAACTGGAGATGCTGGAACCCATGGGCTCCAGGATTGAAGGGTCCCTAAAGATTAATGCCCTCGGGCATCAAAATGAGCATCAACCAATGATGCAGTTGTGAGTGGCATGTGGGAGAGGGCCTGCAGCTTTAGACTCTTGCTGAGCAAAATGGCTTTTTTAAAGTATTGCTCTAGATTAAATGTGTCCCCACCTCTGCGTGGCAAATTTATGTGGGACATCCTAGATCGGTCAACCTGTTGTGTGTCCAGGTGAGGTCTCTGAAAAGAACCTCTGTGCTGAACAGCAGAAGTGACAGCACCAGTCCTGTGGTGGAGGAGTTTCTAGGAATGGAAAAATTATCTCCACTGGGATAGAGAAGATATAATAACAATACTGGTTGAAAGACAGTTGTAGAGAAGTCTGGTGCCTTTTTTGTTCAAAATCTGTGCTTTCGGTGACATGGATTTTGCAGAACAGGCATTTGCAAAGTGCAAAATCAACTCTCAGTTTGCTCTTGTGCAGACCTCTTATAGGTACATTCTTTCCTTGATTAACTTGACTTTGGGGGTATTAATCTCAATTTATATTAACATGAAGACAGAGAAGATTTAGGTCCTTAAATTTAATTTTCAGATGTCTTGAGATTACTTATAATTTGAAACAGCATTTTCATAAGTAAATGCTGTTTCAAATTAAGTGAGCCCAGAATTGGTATTGCACAAGCACATGTAATTAAATATGCAGGGCACAGTGGAAGCTTCTTTAGCAGAATGATAACTAACACAGCACAGCATTTGAACTTTTTATCAGATCCAGTGACACTCCAGCTCCCATTAATATTGTGGCCATAACATTAACAGAGAACCAATCACTAACGCCTATTTCCAGATCTGTGAAGTTGACAAATAGAACAAATTCACGTTTTCCAAGGCAATTCACTTTTTCCAAATCTAAACATAATGAAAAAAAGAATTTCTCCTGAACATGAACCCAGTTTGGTTTTGTCTAATAGTATTCGTGAGCAAACACCATGGTTGTTTGACTAATGCATGTATGTGTACGACAATGTAAATACATAATTGCTACATTATAAAACCACAGTGATGCTATTTGCCTTACATAAAAATTTCTGGCTTGCTTATGACCTGAAAATGCCTTGGCTTTATCCTTTATACAAGGTGAAGTATAAATTATACCTCTTGTGCTGTCATTTCACATCTCAGGCTTTTCTCTTCCATTATCACTTTTGTTGTAGCTCTTCACCCACTTTTTTGAAGATATTATGAGCAGTATGGTGGGAGGAATGTTATATAAATGATTCAGGTGACACTTTGTACTAACTAGATGTCACGTTTTTTCAAAGTTGCCTTTTGGGTAGAAGATTCTCAGAGAAATGCTGATCTGTTAAACTACTAGGTTTATCCTACTGTAAAAAAGAAGATAGGTTTTCACATATTATGAAAAGCTTCAGCTTTATCCTGCAAGCTGTATCAGTCTTGATGACTGGTGTATAGGATTTACTGAATGTGGTTGAATCTGATTGCTAATGAATGGTCTTTTGACTCATCAAAGAAATCTTGGTTCTTACTTGTGACATTGATGCAAAACAATAATTAAAAGCTAAATACAGAATTAACATGTAGATGAAACTGCCTTTTTTTTTTTTTTTTTTAAGACATGGTCTATTCAAAACAGACTTGCTGCCACAGCACAGCTATGACAAGAGGTGGTGAATTTCTCATCAATGCTTTTCTAAGTCTTCTGTAAACACATAATGGACTTCAGGCCAAATCCTCCAACATTCTTGTCTACTTTCTTCCTTACAAAACAATGAGAATGAGGTGCCCAAATACCTTTACTTTAAAGCACTCTCTGTGGGAAAACAAATGTAGGAGCAAATAAAAATAAAAGCAAATTACAGGAAAAGAGAATAACACTTGAAACACAAATATTTAAAGGAAAGTCAAGGTTCTACTTAGATACAACATCACATATAGCTAAATATATTTTTAAACACTTCTGTCAGTGAATTCTGGTAGGAAACAATTATGCTAAAGTAATAAATGCTAAAGTAATAAATACTTTATCCTGTGCTGAGTACCCAGCCAAGTCTTGATTATCCCACACAGATTGCTGGGTTGCTCTTTGGTTCATTCTGGCTTGTGTTTATGGGCAAGATTTGGGCCATCCAATTTGCTGAGACCTATGGGTACCCTTTTGATTATTGAATCACGGGTTGCAATCTGCTGCAGCTTTGTGATTGCAGAGTAAATGAGTTATTCATAGATGATCAACTACTTCTTTCTTGATGGTAATGAGGAAACACCTATCAATTCAAACATAAACAGGAAATTAAGAGCCAAAGTAATGACTCTCTTTTGCTAGCAAACATTTTCCTTTCCAATTACAATGTCAATTGCATAAAAGCATAAGCAATAATTCTATATGAGAATATAAATAAAAGCTCTAATAAAAAATAATAGGTGCAGTTTAAAACACCTGAGATTTTATTTTTACATTCAAACCCACTAACTCCTAAATGAGTTAACTGGTTCAAGTCTCCTTATCAAAAATGCAATCAAATCCAAAATATTTTTGAGCTGGGTACCCCAACAAGTTACGTTATAAAAATTTTCATTGAGAAGGGAATGCAGAGTAAAGGTTAACATTTATTCACTCTGAGCACAGTAAAAATATCCCTATAAATACAATAAAAGCATACCTTAATATTTGATCTAAATTTGATACATTTAGTAATTTTACGACAAGATGAAGCCACTGCTGCAATAAAGCAGCTGCAGAATGCAAAAGGAGAATGAAGAGGCACAAATATCTGTTTTCAGTAGAAAAATGAAATGCCTCAACCATGGGCTGCTTCAGCAGACACTGAAGATGTGGGACTGCTTTGGGTGACTTCAGCATGTTCAGAACGAGCTCTTATTTTCATATATTCGTCTGTCCATCCAACAAGGCAATATTTTTACAAGAATATATTCTGAAACATCTGCTGGAGCCTACAAGACTGTCAGTGGTTGTCAGTCACTGACTATTTTTAACAATTTCTCTCCCATTGCTCCATCTTTAATATCTGTATGAGCTTTTTCCTGTTAAAGTAGCCATTGCACCAAAAGATCTCATGGAACGAAGCATAAATGATAAATTCATAACCCAACATATGAGAACATACTCTCCAAATCTCACAATTAATAAAATGAAAGTAATGTTTCTTTTTTATTGTGGCTCTCATTAGATTTATATCTATGTAAATTTGGAAAATGGGAAAGAAAAAGTTCTTTATGAATTTACCATGAGCTTTTCAGTGTGAGTAAAGATTCATCAGGAAAAAAAACATTATTAAAGATATTTGGGGAATCTAGTGAGAGTTTTTCATTATATATGAGGTGTTTTCAGTATGATAACAAATGTATGCCACAGACCCTCAAAATGAAATGGCCTGAGCTGCAGCAGAATAAATAAAACTTGTTTAGAAAAAAATAGGGAATTGAATAGGAGAAATTTCTCCCTCCATGATAGCTTTCCCCACTTTAGCTCTCCAGTCTAGAATATCATTTTTAGAAGCAATGAAACTAAACTTGATAGAAGCTTAGACTGTGAAAAGTTATAAATAATTCGAACTAATCTAGGAGTTTGCATGCTCATAATTTTTATCACACTTTGATCCTAAAAAATACCATTAGACTAGCTGCTCTGTATTAAAGCAGTTCATCAGTTGAAGAAGCTGAGTTTAAGTAATATGTATGACATTCATGAGAAGCCATCTGGCTTTTGTAACATCAAGACAAGATGCCTTTTTGCTGCCTAATCTTCTGAGTGACAGCCCATGTCCTCCTTGCTTCTCAGGATATCTGCTTGATTTTATTTTAGATCCTGACTGTTCAATCCTCCCCTTCCCAGTTCCAAGTGACACAGAAATTATCTTTCAAAATGCTTTATTTCCTTCTTCTCTCCCACAGCTCTAGTGAAGGGACACCTGCTACAACAGACATTTCTTTCACTTCCACTTTGAAATGAAAAAGTCTGAGGAGAGGAAATGCCAAACCTGGGGTCTCAGCAAGGGTTTACACCCAGCCAGGCCAGGAGCTTCCATGGGCATCACAGCTAACAGCCACCATCCACACAAAAATCACATCTGTGCTGGCCAATGAGGAACAGGGATCAGCACACAGCTGTACTCCTCTTCCTTAGGGAAATAGGTGCTAAATTGAGAGGATGGAAGAAGGCAGGCAGGATTAGATTTCTGATGTGGCTTTGGGGTCCTCTACTTACCAAAGATTATCTGAACACTTCAGGAATTTGTTCTCTTAATGCCACACTGAGGCAAGAGGAAAAATACCTGCTTTTGATTCAAAGCTCACATCTCATCCTCGAGGCTGCTGCCCACTACACACAGTCAAGGGCCAGATGTCTATTCGATGTAAATTTATGCCTATTGTGATGGGTGTTGCCTTTGGGATAGCAGGAAAGAGCATACCCACTGCACTGGGAAGGGTAGAAAGCTCTTGCTTCCAGCCTGCTACCTTGGGGTAGCCAACTCCACCAGATAGCAGCACAAGCCTGGGAATCTCCCTTGCTTTAGCCTATATTCCTTTTAAACCTGTCTGCTATGTCTACACAGACATGCCTTTCCGTAATTGAGGACAAAGTCTGTCTTGGCTTGGGGATAAAGCAATTTAAATCTGCATCCATAGCTGATCATGTGTTAAACTGTCCAAATGTCAGCTGACAACACATCCTGTCAGCGTGCAAAAAGTGCTCCCAGTTTTCTCAGTATGCCTGTAAAAATGATAGAATTCAAACATATACCAGGTATTTTGATGAGATACATCCTTAGAAAAGAAGGGAGGATTGCTGGCATTCCTGCAGAGGGTGGATTCACCCTGTGTAAATTTAGGTGGATTCACCCTGTGTTACCTACAAGTACTTTTACTTTTACTTGCCTGTGGGCTTCTAGAAGGAGAAGGGGAACTGAGAAGAAATTGCAGCCAAGAGGACATGCTTGTTTGCAGATCTTCACTGTCTCTGAAAAAGTCATTAAATACTTTGCTTGATAAGTTTCTCCCAGGCAATGAATTACAACAAATGAAAAATGTGATTAATTCTGCCTGTGCCTCCTCTTTCCTCCACCTTTTTTTCTGGACACTCAGAAAAGGCATGTGAACTGAAGCTAATTTTGGTTTTCAGGTCTCACCCAGTAGTTTCAGAACATCAAAACAAGACTTTATGTTTAGACAAGAACACAGTTTGTCCCTGAACTCTTCACTCAGGGTGGACTGGAATCTTTGCCTATTTATTCTGTGTGTGGGGGTTACATTGGTGAAAAGATACAGGCTCAGAAAATTGTAGCTCTGGCCATGCTGCCTCCTGTCCCACAGAGTAATTTAGCTTCAGCAGCCAGTCCACACCCTTTCTGTGCCTCTGGTGGCCAAGCCCATGTTGAAGGCTAAACCCTTATTTCACAGATTAGATATCAAGCTTTGTCACAAGAAATGCAGGCAGCTGAACTGATCTGAACTGGTTTTGATCACCTTACAGGGGACTCAGTTCACA
Organism: Petroica traversi; assembly: GCA_025920805.1. NCBI lineage: Eukaryota > Metazoa > Chordata > Aves > Passeriformes > Petroicidae > Petroica > Petroica traversi. The sequence goes on from JAHLSL010000010.1 coordinate 10,963,990, forward strand.
ATAAAGAAAGACATCCACTTCCAGACCTACAAAATGTGTCATCAGTACTCGCTTTGCAAAGTCCTTTTCTCTAATTTCTAGCAATTGACTTGGCTTTAGACAAGTTGGGAAAGAGTGGAATTAAGGAATATTACTGTGGTGTGTGTTTCTCTGCAGACCAGTTTATACCAACTGAGAAGTGATAGGCCATAAATAATTTTTGAAGTTTTTATTTAACTATCATTTTTCTTCCTCCTGACTCCACACACAGAATTAGACCAGTGCGACTTAAGACTTTTTATTTTATTGAAAATATTTTTAGAAATTTTCAATTATATAGATGCTAGATACTACAAAATATCAAGCACCTAAGTTATGAAAATCAGGGAGCCTTTGGTCAAATTTTACTATGGGCTTCATTATTTAATATTCCAATTCCAGAAAGGAAGATACTGTTTTGCAATATCCATACTTTTTTCCCTTCTCTAGAGTCTTCTACCTCAATGAAAACAAGAATTGCAAAATATGTTTTCAACTGTTGGAGTAATTTTTATGTTAGTTTCAAAAAACCCAGACCCAAACAACAAAAAACCACCAAACACTCAAAAGAAACCACAACAGAGAAACCTACCCCCAGGAAACCAAACCTAACCAAAACAGAAAAGGAAAAAACCACCAAAACACCAACACACCAACCCTATATAATATCAAATTTCTACATTTCCCCTCCATTTTAAGTAATCATTATTTTAAGCACTTTACTAATAGATTTATACTACAGACATTTACTATAGCCCAGCAATTGTGTGTAGAGATTATGGGGAGAGCTCTGGCAGCTCCTCTGCAGCCCCACATCACCTGAAACCCTCAGCTTTGTCCTCATTCTAGCTCCAAACCCCAGCAAACACCCTTGGCTTTGGCTTATCTCAGAACACCCAGCCATGGCCTGTGTGAGCAGCTCCTGGGGGAGAAATCCTTCTGTCACCTAAACATTGTTTGGGAGCCCAGCTCCATCAGCAGGCCTGGGCCATCCCTCCACCACAGCCACAGCATCAACCCCAGCTCTAGACCACATCAGAGGGATGTGCCAAATCCACACTTGGGGCACAAACAAGTCCTCAGTGAGGAAACCTTGCATCTTTATCTTTCAGCAGCCCCTGGCTGCCACCTGAAGTGCTCTGTCTGTCTCCTGCACAGCCTTTTCCCAAGACCCACAGCAGTGACCAAGAGAAATCAGTCTTGGGGAGAGTTCTTACAAGTCCTGTGCCCTCCCTTGCCAGGCTCTCACCAGCCCTACACCACCTGAAGCTCTTGACTTTGTAGCTTCCCAACCATTTACTCAAAACCAAAGGCTGGGCTTTGACCAAGCCTTGGCCAAAGAACAGCATCATGGTCTACACCAACAAGCTGCCTAAGGAGCTTTGTTTCTGCAGTCTGAACCCATCCTTTGTCACCCCAGTGTAATCCAGAACCACTTGGAGCTGTAAGTTTGCTCTCTCTCCCAGCCTTAATCCTGACCTTGTGCTTTGACAGTGTCAGCCTGAAATACTCATCCATGGGCCACAGGAGCAAATTTTAATAGAAGGAGTGGTACTTGTAAAAGCAGTGGTGTTTGTTTTTATTAACAATATATTTCATTTTATGCACTGTGCTATAAATAAGTTACAACTGTATATTTTTAATCTAGGAAATTACCCTGGAAGAATATTTTAGCTTTTTTTTTTTTCCCTGTAGTGGCTTAAATTACAGGAGCTGCTTTGCCTTGGGGATGCTAATATTTCATACTAATATTAAAATATGGATAAGGTGAAATAGTATTTCATTGTTAAAACTGTATTTAATTTAGATTAAATTTAATACTTGGTGGAAAAATTAATTATTCTCTTTTTATGTGCTGTTGCTTTATAGCATATTAATATACCAAAAGATCATCCACAGCATACTACTAAAATCTAAGGTCATACAAATACAAAATTACATTAAAGAATTTACACTATGAAATAGATGTAGAAAAGAATCCCTGTTACCCTTATTTTGCTGGTGTAGAAAGTAAGAAAAATATCAAAATCATAGCTTAAAAAGGTGAGATAGGTGTCTAAGCAGGGCCTGAAGCAGATTTTAGACAAAGCTGGAGTTATTGTCCTGCAGTCTCCAGGCCACATGGATAGCTGAGATAGAATCATTCTGATCCTGTTGTTGCAGATATCTGGCCTTAAAATATCCTTAACACCTAAAAATTCTACTTTCAGACACACAAATTAAAATAATACTTTTAAGAGTCCTGTGGTACTGGATGACCACTTCATGTCTAAATCAAAGCACAGAAAGTAGAAACCCCTCGTGAAGTAAACAGCCTTCAGGCTCCCATCTGTTTATTCATTAGGCATTAGGCCCTACTCAAAGGACCAGTCTTTTACTTTATCCTATGGATAATAGAACGGAGTTGAATTGCTGGCATCTTCCACACACTGAAGTGGAAATCTGTTCCAAGGCTTAATGTTAGTAATGAAATTAGTCTTTTAAGACTGATTTAAATACACATCTCTGAGGTTGAGCTGCCAGCATTTGATCGCCTTCAGAAATAAATGTTTTATGCAGAAGCTTTTGTGTAATTTGTTGCAATTATTATCAGCAGAAAATGCCACTGATGTATCAGTGTTACACATTTGGAAAAGAATTGTTGGAGAAGGAAAGTTTGGGATGAAGTTGTACACAGATTCAAAAGTTTTTTAGCAAAGTTCTAGACTCTAGATTTTAAAAATATATCCTTGAGAAAGGTTTCTTCTTTCTAAATATGCGTAGGAGACAGTAGACAAGTTCTTTGTAGCAGGCATCAAGGAAAACAAGGAGATGACAGTCTTCTGCTGTTCTCTTTCCCACCCTGAGGACACCTTTGCTAAAGAAAGTATTACTCCCTCACTTCTGATTCTTTTTTCTTCTTTTTTTAACGTAAAGGCTGACATACTCAATATAAAAGATGTATTTCTCCAGATTAAATGATCAGTGCTCTGCCACTGTCCTTTGTTTGCCGATGATTCTTTTGATGCCCTTGTGCTCAGGGTCAGAGCCATCCAAATTCCTACCTCTCTGCTCAGATCTCTGTTCTGCTTGTGAGTTCTTGGCAAGGCTTGGTTATTCTTCCATGAAGCAGAAGACACACAAGACCGGGTCTGACAGTTCAATATGCTTAAAATAATACACAGAGCTTGAAACAAAGTATTTGCTTGTTTGAAAGAAAAAGTGTGTTACAGAAATAGTTAAAATTAACATTTCTGAATAAAACTCAAACTACCTAGCATTGTTTAGTTGCAATCAAAATTTCTGCATTAAGTGAGGAACATGCTTCACTTAAACAGCTGTAAGATTTCCCAAAACCACAAGGAACATGTTCCATTTGCCAACATCAGGGAACTGTCTTTAGGACTAAAACATTACTGCCAGTGAGCCCACATGCAGCCTTTATCCAAGGGGAGATAAAACCAGCAGCCACTAATCTCTGTAAGGATAAATACACTCAGCCAAATCACTGATAAAATGTCAAACCATGGCACAAGCCGGACTTGTGACTGGGTGCTCCCACTTAGTTTTATACCTTTCTGGAGAAGGGAGGTTGTGGTGACAAAAACAGCAAATGGGGCAGAAAAGAAGGGTCAATAATGGATCTGCATATACAAAACAAAAAGAGAGGCAATATAAGGAAAATAAGTCCGTAATGTGTTGGGGAAGATGAAATAGGGAAGCCTTATAGATATGATTACCTTGCAAAAGATGCTGGAAATATGGAAAGTATAATCGAAATTGAGAAGAAGACAAGGTTTGAGTTAAATAGTAACTAAGAAACAATGGTAGAACTGGTTGAAGGTAATCCTCCTTCTTGATAAAACAATACCCTCTGCCTAGGCAGGTCCAAAGGTCAGAACAAACCATACCTGCCTGGTAGGAGATTCCCAAAAGCAGGTTTTTTAAGGTTTAAAATATAACCCCATATGGTAATGTAATGATTCTTATAGGTTGCATGCAAATATTGTAGAGTTTGTAGCTTGTTTCAGATTGGTTAAAGAGAATTAGAATATTCAACAGAGAAGATGATTTATTGTACTGTAAACAGCAAATTGCTCTCTTTTTGCTCTCTCTTTTTGCCTCTTTCTCTCTCTTTCTCTGGCCTGCTTTGAGCTGCGTCTTGCAGCCCAGCAAGCCTCTCACACCCATGCTCTTTCACAATAAGCTCCCATGCTCTAAACCCATCTTTAGAGATCTCTCGCTTCTATTTTACCCCTATAACCAAATTCCACAGAGTTAAATCCTACAGTAATGAAAAGGAGAAGGACCGGTCATTTTCTGATAGGAAAGTGGTATTTTAAGTGATGGAAGATACCTTTTGCTTAAGCGGTCTCTTTTGATTAGTTTAGGTGGTTGCTGCCCATCCTGACTCTTATAAAATAACGTTTTTGTTGCCTACTTTTCTTAATGAACCATGCAGGGACCCAAATACCGACCTCAAAGACACTTGTTCAACCTGAGAGTGAGGGAATCAGGTGTTCCAATGATGAACATTCCAAAGTTCATTCCAAAGCACTGTAGAAATCAGTAATGGAGAAGAGGTCTCCAGAGATATTTCAGCACGTGATCCTAAAGACACCTAATCAGAATATTGGTGCCTATTATGTAATTTTATATGTTGAGTTCTAAGTCAGTGTCCTGGTTGCAGAGTTGGGGGAGGAGCTTAGGGTGGTGTGAGTGCATGTAAATTGTTATTCTACACCACCCACAGCATCACTAGGGGGCTGTAGTTTCTGGATGAGGCTAAAGAAACTCCACAAAACAATATCAGGGCAGGGAAAATTCAGAGGTAACCACAACTTTGCATTGAATAAAAGAACCCCTTCTTTTCTTCACCCTCCAGAAAAAATCTCTTGAAAATTTTCAAGAGCAAATTATAAACAACAAGTTTGTCATAAAACACATGCGTTATGAGTGTTTTCTTCCTTGCTCAAGTAAAGTGTTGCTATTAAATTTTCAGTGTATAAATTCTCATGGAAAACTTTGAATGTCTATTTTGCTATTAGATACAAAGTGTCGCTTTCCATTTGGATAATTTACTTGGGCATATTAGAATGGTGGAGGAGAAGGGAAACTGTCTTGTACGTGGATAACAAAAGAATACAGAGAATAGCTATAGATGCAAAAATCATCAGGAATTTGGGTTGTTATATAAACTGATAATATATGATTTCTCTTAGCATAGATAATCATTAATTGTTATTATTCATGCAAGTTAAAAAATCTGCAATACAGTTGGTGTGTGATACCAGCTGTGGGATTTTTTTTCCCACATTTGTCTTTGCCAGTTACGCCATCTGTTAAACCAATCTTGATCATGATACTATCAAAAATATATGAAAATTATTTGAAATATATTGTTTTAGAATTAAAGTGGCATAGGAAATTGAAGGATGATTATGTGAAACAAGAAAATTGCATCAGGGCATCTTCATAAACTATTTATTTGAGCCATTATTCATGTCTTCTGAGAAATAAGATTGAGCAAGCAAGACAAGCTGACTAGCCTTCTCCAATACAATTGGATATGCCATATTTTTAAGACAGAGATACAAATTTTGATATGCTAATACTGATAAAACCATTTTCTATTCCTATTTCCTCCATCACCCCATCCAAAAAAAGAAGGTTATTCTCAGCTTCTGTCTGCCTTTTCATCTTCACTGCTCAGCCTGCACTAATGGACTAACCCTCATTTCTGCACTAGGGCGAGGATTTTACATTGGCAGGTAATTCCTACTCTCCAAGTCAATGTATGATTGGTTTCCTAATATTTGATATATCGTGTGAGAGATGCATATCATGATTAAACTGTTATTTTTTCTGTTTTCCTTCATTATGGTGCTACAGTATCTGCATTTTTGCCCAAGCATCATGAAAAGTCAGGATTAAATTGCACATAATAAAGAAAAAAAAAATAACAGAAAAATTGTAAATTAACTTTAAAGCACCCAAAAAACTGATGTTGCTTTATATTATTTATGACAAGACCAGTTTCTCTGCCAGAAGGATGCCTCATTCTTAGTCCATTCTCAAAACTCAGTTTGTCTAAAGGTTGCTATCATAGCCTTGCACAGTTAACAAAACATTCCTATGTGGCTGAAAGGCAAAATATCAATTCCTATAAAAATAAACAGTCAATTCGAAAAGATATTAACTCAAGATTTGCAGCATTTCCATATTGGAAGAGTTTTAGATTTTCTGGATAAATGTCAGAAACACAGTTCTGTGTTTCTACATCACTAATTTATTCAAGGCTTTTTAGCTGAGGTATTGGTGAAGCAAAAGCCTGTTTTTGGAACAACCTGGTCCAGAAGATGGTCCCAATCTTGTATTTAAATCTCCTAACCCACAATCTCCCTCTGCAGGCCAATCCTACACCCATCTTACAGAGCCAAATTCATATTTATAAATGAATAATCAGACTTTTAAGGGGTCTGCATACAGTGAAGATGACATAATCAATCAAGATTTAAATCTAAGCAGTTGCACAGTTGCCATGACACTGAAACTGGCAAAAATTTGCAAATGGGTTTTTTAAAATAAATTTTAAAAATCAATAATCATATAGTCAACCTGAAAGAAGCTTATTTTTGCTTTACAGCAGATCTATAAACCATTCTGTTTATTATAAAGAAGTTCATCTCATTCTATTAGGTGGTAAGTGGAGTGTTAAAATTTATGTCGAAATATGCAGTAGTGTTCCATCTTTGAAACACAAGCCAAATTTATTCTGATTTAAGCTAATGCACATTCCTGAAAATCCATTGACTGCAAATAAGGGTAGAAGTTGGCTTAGCACATTCCCTCTGCATTGATTTTCATTGGTTTATTTTTCCATTTTTTTTAATAGTTACTGTTTGCCTATTATTGTTGCAGATGATGACTTCAAAGTCCCAGAGAGTAAAATTATTTGTTTGCTACAGGCTTCCTTCTGCCTGTTATCCTAACAATGTCTGTTAACTTTTGTTGATTAGTGAGACACTAGTAACTTGGTCTGCTAAAACAGCACAGGGAGCTTGGATTCTCCTGTTTCTCGTTTCAAAAGTGTTGCAAGCCTCCTGTAATTTTTACTCAGTTTGTGATCTATTTCATTAAATCTTACCCCACTTATATGAGTAATCATCTGACAGTTAGAGAAAACAATAAACCCTCACCCCAAAAAACTCAATCCCAACACAGTACCCGACACCAATGGCTAACCTGCAAATAGGCCGCCAACTGACCTTAATTATTATGTAACCTCCTTCACCTTCCTCACAGCCAACTTCTCATGGCTTATTTGAGCTCAGGCCCCAGAACTGTGTGTAGGCACACCCCCATGTGGCCTTGTCCTTTGCTGTCCTGGCTTGCTGACTTCAGGTTTTCCTGGATTAACCTCAAACCCTATGTTGTGAGTCCAGCCCCCTCTGCTGTCGCCCCTGATTGGCATCCCTCAGTGTACACTGGGTTTATTTTGATTACCTCATCATGCCTGGGACTGTTAATAGACCCCAAGAGTAACCCAGCCATGCCCTCTGATATTTTGGGACTGCCCTCTTGTGTCACCTGTGGTTCTCAGATTGTTCTCTCTCAGAGCAGCCCTGCTCTTGCTGACTCTGGGTATCTTTGCACCCAAATCTTGATCTTCGACCCAGGGACTGAGCACTTAAGGAGAGCATTTACAGAAGGCAGCATGCTCAATTAGAAACTATCCCAAGCAGAACACAGGGAATTATTAGGAAAAGAGATAGAAAGCAGGTAGGTATTCCTGTAGTTCTTACAGCTTAAGCTGTGGTAAGAGGCATATTGGAACAGATCAGAGAATCAGCCCAGCCCATTATTTTGTCTCTTTCAATGACAAATAATAGATGTTTAGAAAAGCATTCCAAAACCAGCACACATCAAAAGATTCTTTCTTACATACACTTCAGAGACAAGGTGACATCAAGTTCCTGCATATAATCAGTCTGAGGGGACATACACTCTGTCCCCTTTTGAACCAATTTAGATGTTAGACCTCTACAACATCCCACAGTAACCACTATAATGTTGCCCATTGCGTGGAAAAGAGCACCCCTTCATGGCGAGCCCACTGCACGGATATTTTCTGCTTCTTGCACCAGCGGATCAGAAACCAAATCTCAAACAAAGCCACAAGAAAACTCATAACAAAGCAGATCAAGGGGAGAAAAGGAGCAGCAGTCACGGGTGACAATTCTCAAGCTGCAAAATAGACAAACAGCATAACGTGTGTCCTCCTCCACTTTTTATGACTGAGATAACCCGATAATGTGTTCCAGAAAACACACTGCATGCAGCTCAAGAGCCTAAATAAGCCAAAGCTCTGAGCACAAGCAGGCCCAAGCCCCTTGTTTTTTTCCTTTTCAGCAGAATCCAAGTGACAAGAGTTCAAATCTGGATGTGCTTTATTTGGGCACGAGGTAAAGACTGGAGCCAGGGAGGGTTCCTGGGTGAAGTCAGCATAAATGCAAGGCATGCCTTCCCATGGAGCAGGCTTTTTTGTGAGAGCAGTAAAACAACAAACAGCGCCGCGAGAAATAACAAGAAATAAAATACTTTGTGTTCTAATCTATCACAAATGTTTATCTAGCAAATACATAGTTCAAGTGCCTGAACTATCCAGATTGCTTTAATTAAAAAAAAAAAAAAAATCTGCCATGCTGACCATGTTCCGGGGGGAGAAGGGGGCAGGTTTTATTATAATCCATGGCACGTTGCTTGCCTGGCTGCACAGCAGAGCTTTCAAAGAGAGCTTTAAAGACCCTGTTTCACTGGGAGGAGCAGCCCTCTCACATCACCCATGCAGCAGAGCTTGGCAAGCAAACAGGAGCTCCTGTCCTTCATGCAGGGCCTTAGTATTTATTTCTTTGGAGGTCTAATCATGAAGGTTACCGGGAAATGTTCGCTCTGATGAAAAAAATTTTCCCTGTTCAGCCATTTTCACTTCAGTTCACAGTCAGGATGTGACAGGCTCTGATAGCTTTACAGAGTAGCTGGTGGCATTTCAGCAATTGCTGGCTGTCAGTCCATGCTCACCTACTGACACTTGCTTGCAGATTTACTTTGAAGTGAGCAGACAGGTTAAAATGACTATCAAAGAGAAATCAAATATTCTGCTCTATTTTAATTATCAGGTTGTTCAGTGAAGCCCTCCCAAGGGTGCAAGGAATATGTCTTTTTTAATCCAAAACATACCATTTTTTTCTCTAATTTGAAGAACAGTCTCTCTGATTCTAAATGTCATTTAGCACATTAGTAATGGATTTCATCTGCACATATCTCAGGTTTAACTATTTTCTTTTTAGTTTGACAATGTATTACCTAGTTAGCCAGAAGACTTGAAAAGAACAGACTGTAGTAAAAAAAATGCTTTACAAAAACAATTTAATAAAAATTATCATAAAAGTATGAAGACATACCTCTTCTCATTAACAGAAAAATTTTTAGTTAAATAATTAATTCAAAAGTACCTTTGCCTCTATTTTCTCTTAAAAACTTAGCTATTTTCCCTTACAGGAGGGGGACTAAAGCCTTCATAAAAACCCTGTGACTTGCTTACTCAGAATCCTAATGTTTTTATGCTCTGCTTTTTTATAGGCCAAATTCCTGCTTTAGCTCTGTGTTGCTGTGGCATTCAGTGCAGTCAGGGCTGTTAAATTATTTCAAGTCTGTGAGGAATAATAATGTCTTGGATTAGTGTTCTGCTGGTATTTAACCTTAAAGGCAATGTTTCTGAGAAAACACTGATATCATACTCTTCCCCCCCGGCCCCCCCCCCCAAATACTGGGTGCTTCTTTTATCAGCACAACAAAGCAGTAGAAGATAAAACAACAGACAAATTCTGCGGTTTTTATGTCTGACTCCTCTGCCTCAGCTCTTATTTCACCCACGCAAGTCTATCATCAGCACTATTTTGTCCTCTAATGAGGCCTAACAGCATCCAGGGTTTTTCCTACTGACTTGGGAAAAAAAAAACCAACAACCCAGATTGTTGATTTACTGTATGTTATTATTTAAATGTTTTTGTCACTTAAAAAAAAAAAAGCCATAAAAATGGTGGTTTCTAGTTTTATCAAATTTTTAAAATTCTACTTGCCATTTTCTTCAGAGGCCAGCAACATATACTAAAACATCAACAGGTAAACCAGAACGATTATATTTATTTCTCTGCTAGATTAAGAGGCAACATGTTATCTTGAAAAGATAAAAGTTATACAATGAATCAAAGACCAAAATCATAATAATCATAACTTGAGTTCCCAGAGGATCAGAGCCATTTCAGTCTGTTTTTCTGACTAAAACAGTGGGATTCTTCTGTAACTTTGTGTTATGGTGTAAGCACAGATGACAACTAAGCATCACTTGCTCAGCCCCCCCCATCCCCAGGTGGGATGAGAAGGAGAATTTGGAGCAAAAAAAGGTAAACAAGGCAAAGAAAAACTTAATTATGGAAATAAAGTAGAATAAACTACTGCTAATAACAAAAACAACAATAAAATTAATAATTGCAGTGACAGGAGACAGATAAAGGGAGAGAATTAATCCCCAAGACAAACAAGTGATGAACAACAGAGTTGTGCAGCCAATTTCCCCCAGTTTAGGTCCTGGGCATGATGTCCTGTGGTATGGAATATCCCTTTGGACAGTTCAGGTCAGCTGTCCAGGCTGTGTTCCCTCCCAGCTTCTTGTGCACCTCTGCACTAGCAGAGCATGGGAAACTGAAAAGTCCTTGACTTTTAGTCCTTAGAGTAAGCACTGCTCAGCAAGAACCAAAACATCAGAGTATTATCAACATTATTCTCATACTAAATCCAAAACACAGCAATGTACCAGCTTCTAAGGACAAAATTATCCCAGCTAAAATCAGGATACCTAGTTTAATTCAATCCTAAATCTAGCATTTCTCTGATCCTGCCCTACCTCAATGGATTTATTTATGTTAAGAGTCCACTTACATGTAAAACTAAGCAACTCCATTACAAATATTATCAGTTTCAGCAGCCTCTGGGAGACAAAGTCATGTTTCCTAACCATAACCCAGGTATGTGTGCAGAGCCATCAGGAAACACCCATCTGCATTCAGTTCAAGCCCACTCCTCCATGCAGGCCTTTATTTGCAGTGCTTCAGACCCCCATGCATATTTATTCTTGGCCATTCCTAAAATTATTTCCCAGAATGTCCAAAAGATCACAGTAACTCACTAATCCTGGCAGAAATTTGCTCTACAGGGTCCTGAATTTTAATGCTGGTGTCTATTTGCAGTACCAGCAGGCACTCCAGAAAGCCTATGGAAATCACAGGCTCCTGATTTTTTCTGCCCATCTCTGTCAGATTTACATATTAGTGTAATAATTAGTGAGATAAATTGCTTACATGTACCACTCACCTGGTAACAAAAACAGGGCAGCCTGCCTGGTGGACTTTGGAGCACCTCATACTCAGGAGACACATATCTTGGTATTCAAGCCCTGACTGGATTCTACATGCAGGACAAGCACTCTGGCCTGGAGTATTTTTCTAGTACTCCCGAATGACCAAAGCTGGATTCATACTTTGAGAGAACAAGGGATTTTTTTCTGTTTCCACATGAAAATTTAAGATACTTTGTAGAGCTGAAGAGCTGGCAAAGTTGCCATAAGATACAGGCTTCATCTCAGTCAAGACCAGCACAGAAGCAACACCATTAAATCCTTATGATTAGTCATAATTTAGGCTAATTGTCGAATGTCAGCTCTTAGCAATGCTATAAAACTGTCACATACAGCTAGCATGGAAGTTAATTTCAAGAGTAATTCATATTGAACAAGTTATTTTCATTGGATGTTGTCTCTTTGTATTTCATCAGCTGAAATCAGCTAAGACAGCCTCTGTTTCTAGAAGCCTGGAAATACCAATAATGTTTAATCTGTAGCCCCCTAAATGATGGAATAGAATGGTTTGGGTTGGGAGGGACCTGAAAGATCATCCAGATCCAACCCTCCTGCCATGTGCAGGGACACCTTCCACTAGACCCAGTTGTTCAAAGCTTCTGGTCTTGAAGCAGGGACAGGGCATCCATTTCTCTGGGCAACCTGTTCCAGTGCCTCACTACCCTCACTATCCTTCTTTGTATCTAAACCTATTCTATTTCAGTTTGAAGCCATTCCCCCTATCACTACATGCCTTTATTGAAAGCTCCTCTCCAGCTCTCTGGGATTTGTTTTTCAGCCTAACCAAACACCACTAAAATCAAATCTCCCAAAATGGCTGGAGTTCTGCTAATTCTTCCTTTTCATATTTGTACTTTTTCTGTGAGAATGTATGTAAAGTAACATTAAAAGTCTGGAGTTTTGCTTTTATGTTTTAGAAGAGATCAGAGTCCATCAAAATAGACTACATTTTCTCATGCTTTATTAGAAGTTCAATAAATTTTCATTAGTTCAATATCACTTTGATATCTCTGAAGTGCCAAAAAATAAGATATTTGCAAAATGTCAGAATAATTGAGATTATTATTAAAGATTATGGGGGGTTATGCAAACCATTCTTTATCAACTCGAAAGGATGACATGCATGTCTTCTGAATCTCTCCCAAATTTATATGAGAAGGTAATTAGAGCTGCATGGATTCCAATATAGTGAGAGGCTGGGAGCTGAATCACAGAGAAATAACCCCATTGTGCATTGACAGCTATTCATGATTATTGTTATTTTCAGCTGGAAATGACTCTTGAAGAATCAGCACAGCATTCCCTTACAGGAATTTTGTGCCTAAATCATATGTGATCACACAGGCCAAAGAAGAGCAGATTTTTGTTTCTTTTCTGAGGCATTGAACCCAAATAAGTGTTGACAAATTGTTTTACTTGTGTTCCTAATAAATCTGCACTTGAGGGATGAAAAAAATAACACAGCAAAACAGATTATACAGACACAAATGAAATAGAAATGCAGAGGGGAGGTAGAAATAAATTCTGTGCTGAAAGAATTTAAATATTCATTGGAAAGAGAATGAAACAGATTTACTCTTGTGTTCTTGTCTAGCTGTGGGCTCCCCAGGACACTGGATGGGGGGCAGCAGGAGCAGGCTGGGGCCAGAAGAGGCTGCAAGAGTTGGGGTTTATTTATACAAAGTGAAGCATCTCCAAACAAGAAGAGAGACAATGTATGTCTGGAGGTGCACGCTGCACCCCAGATTTTGCTTAAACTCCTGCTTCTGTCCTCTAGAACCACCTCCACTTTGCCAGCCAGGTCTCTGGGTCACCTACCTGGTTTCAGATAGGAAAATCCAGGCACCAAAATCCTCTATTGCATTTTTAACTGGAAATAACTAAAAGCTCAAGGGTATTTTAATAAGAATGTGCATTTTTTAGCTCCTCAGAGACAGCCTTAATTAGTCTGATTTTTGCAGGCACTTTTAGTTAAAGCAAATTGAGCAACAACATCATCTTAGCTTGCAGTTCACGCTAAGATTTTTCTATAGTTTCAGCAGATACAAAACTCAACCCACAAACTTATCCTCACAGTCAGCACAATCTGTTTGCAGGGGTCTGGGTTTGCTAAACTGTTTCCACTTCAGTTAAAATAGAAATCAATTTAAAAAACCAAAACAAACAGAAAAAAAAAGGCCTCAACTAAAACAGTGCTAAACTTAGGGTCTGTTCACAGAATGGGACAAAATGCTGTTTTAAATATCTTGGATCTAGATGTAAAGAAGTTAAACACTTATACACATGACCATACTGTCACACAGAGCTGCTACATCCCCCTCAAAAGGAGCAGAGCTGAAAGTAGCACAGTTTGTGCCTTGGAGCATTTCTCAATATACAGCACCTTACCAGCACGTTTTACCAAATGCTTTATCTGCAGCAAGAGATCATATGCTACAACAATGTCAAGGACATTGCCACACTTCAGACACCCTCAGATTTCCTAAGTACAGCTCCAGGAGGATCCTGTGAATGGATGGCAGCATGGCATTTAAAGAAAGGTTAAAAACAAACAAAAACATTTTCACAATCTTTGCTCAGCTCTTAGGGGTGTCTGGGGAGACAATTTGATCTTGGGCCTAAATCAGTTCAACAATGAATATATATGCAAAAATCTAGCATGTGGTGCCACAAGAAAGGTGGGAACACTTTTTCTTCTTTCATCTGCAATTGGTCTGAAGTAGTGCTCAAAAAGGGAGCTGAATCAAGAGGAAAATGTTCTTCATGCACAACCATTCCCACTCCACCTCCAAACAGGACCAGCTGTAAATCCAGATGATTAGAATGATAAAAATACAGTGAAAATAGAGTAATCTAGTGTCCTTCCAACGAGGAAAGCAAATTTTTTGGACACCATACTCCTATGTTGTTGCTACTTTTAAAAAAATTTCATCTAATAGCTTTGGGATTGGCTTATCTACAAGTAACCCACAAAGCAGGTGTTTGCATGATTTTCTTGAGCCCTCTTAAGTCTTCTACAAGATAAGTGCTCCTGCAGAAAGTATAGCTAGGGCAATTCACATGTGAAAAACCTTTCCAGGCCAAATATAAGATCAAAAAGCTCCCCTTTTTTTATGGTTACAACATTGATGACTACCTGGGGACTTACTTCCTGTCTGACACAAGATGTATTTTGCATGTTGTAGAGTTTAGCACATGTTAAGATGGAAATTCTAATTTCTAAAGAAACAGCAAAAATGAAAAGCAGTGCTTAACTCACAGACCGGGGAAACTTTCTGGTTTTGCAAGCTAATGTCTTTCAGCAGCCAGACTCTTGTGTGTATGCGTGGACTTTCCAACATACAATTTGTTTCTGGAATAAGAGAAAAAAAAAAAAGAAGAAAACCCCATAATATCTGCTTTCTTGCCTTATTTTGCATCTGTGCAATGTACAAGCTACAACCACGATCAGCATCACACTGTACTATGAACTGCACTAATGCAATGAAAAATATTTTCTCCACCTTAAATAATTCATCGTTTAAGCCTGTAGGGCAGATGACGGTGAATGTTGAAGTATCTTGCTAGCCAAAAACATAAACAACTGCAAATGTGTTCAGTTCCAAATCATCTTATGTTTTCACTTGTTCCTCATTTGATGAGAAAAACACTCCTCTTGCCATCACTGAGAACCCTTAACTAAATGAGGAGAGAGTTAATTTGCCTTCCCTCCAATCCCACACAGCTTGTGAACAAAATCGGGGCCGTTTGTCTTGCTTGTCTCTGATGTCGGCTTGCTTTTCAAGGCTCTTTGCCTCTTTCCCTCAGCCTGTTTGAAGGAACTTTTCTTTAGCAGTAGAAACTGGTTTAACTGATTTACCCAGAAAATAAGCTGTTTGTGTGTGCCAAATCATAATCAGAATTGGTTATATAAAGAGAGGCAAGGAAAAAAGAATAGGAAATAACTTGGAGTGAATGATGGAGGAGAAAGGACCCTTTATCCAACACATGAAAAAAAAGGGAGACAATATGAGGTCAATGAGGAGTCAAGAAATGCTAGGAAACAGCGGTGTAAATATGCCTATGTGCAATATGTGAAGGGAAAACAAAGAGCTGCAGAGCAGGGGTGTTAATGAAGGCAGCTTTTCTATTGATCTGTCCTCTGCTTGCTCTCTTAGCTACCAGTTCTGGCTGAACCTACTGCTACCAGGGGGGATTTCGTGAGGTCTCTCCTGCCTGGACCCCCCAGGACAAGAGAACTACAGTCAGCCTGCATTTTTATCTGCCTACCTGTTTTCATGGGCCTTAGAGAGCCCTCACTGTTAAATTGTATTGAAAGTGACTGATGGACTAAAAAAGCTTCTCGCAAAGGAAGGGATGCACAGAGAAGTGTATCAGTCCTGCACAGCATGGTTAAGGCAGAGATAAGCCTCCTACCTCTCAGAGTAGGGAAGATAAAAAAAGAAAAAGAGAAGAGAAGAAAAAAAACCCATGATTGGGAGAATAAAAATAACACAACATCAAATGAATTAGGTCATCCACATTGTGTCATGTAGAAAAGAACCCAGAAATTTTTTAAATGCACAGACATACTCTGCTGTCCTATATCCCACTTCACATGCCTTTTCTTCTGCTCCTAATTATACCCAGGTGGACTCCAGTACATGATGCCCAAAGACCAAATGACCATTTGGACCTGGTGGCAATATGGGCTACCAAGCCAAAGCATCTGCTATGTAGATTATTTGAACTAAGCATTTTTAGACAGGTAAGCATTTTGTTTTCTTTGAAAGACAGCATGGTAAATCAATAAGTGCAAAATGTTATTACATTAAAACAGCAGAAGGTTTATGTAGAGCACTGTCTGGACTCTATTAGAAAGTCTAAATTGTCATATATTGGACATTATTAAAAGGACCTACACGCAAAGAAGGGTCCTGCTGCTAATATGCTGAATTAAGCAGCCATACATACTAACTGGCATTAGTGCTGCACCAGCAAGCAGCACCTTTTGCAAGCAGAAGTCACCCTCCAACCCCATTCTGCTGGCCCTGCCTCCTGCCATACTGCTTGCTGTAACCATGGTGGAAATCACGGTAACAAGAAACATACACATATTCCCCTACATTTTATTTTAAAGGTACTGTTTCTTTTTGTTTTGTCCTTTGCAATCATACAGATTTGTCTCCTTGCACTGCTACAGTAACTCTGCTTCTGCTTAGCCTGGGAAAGACATTCTGGATTTCCTGGTCTCCAAGGGAAGGAGGGAGCAGACCAGCTGCCAAAATCCTGCAGGGATAGAAATGTTTATTTCGACACCGTGCTGGTGCAGCAGACACTGGGATGAACTAATGCACTCTCCGTTTCTGTCCCGTCTCACCTCAAATAAAGAAGGACTGCTGGGAGCTGCCCTCGAGATGTGCCCTGACAAGCTGCAAGCTCTGCAGTGCAAGGTGGGTCAGCAGCAAGCTGCAAGGGCACCTCAGCTTTGGAGAGACTGGGCACAGCTGCTGCCAGCATGCAGGAAGCCACCACCTCTCCAAATGTTAAACACCCACACACAGAAATTCCCGAGTCAACATAACAAAGTTCAAACAACTCAGAGGCTTTGTTTTGTTTTGTGGCGATTTTTGTTCACTTGTTCTTTGTTTTTTCTTTTTTAAAGGACTTTGATCTAGCACCTCAACCTCCCTCCACTCTATACCACCGTGAAGTTCTGTCGTCTCACCTTTTCAAAATGACTGCTGAACAGTAGTACAGAATGATCTTCTGAGGAGCCAGTTTCTTCTCTGGTTGTTTATGGGTTGTTATTGAGACTTTCCCAAACACATGCTACCAACAAAGTATGCAGACAGGCATAGCAACACAGCTGATGCATTTGAGGCAGAAAAAGAAATATGTAGAAAATGTAAAATCAGCCCTGCAAGCGGGTCCATTCAGAGAGGAGATTCTTTTTTTCAGATTAAATAAATTCTAAAGTAATGATGTAACAAATATCTGAAATGTAGTGTGTTACCACTCAATTTTTGCAGCCAATTACCTGCTTGGGTTTAAAGAAAAGATTTTAGGCATTTTGTTGCTGGGTCAAGAGGACTAGCTGGGAATTGGTTTTGAGCACTAAGCAACAGCCTTGTGTCTGCTTGCAGGGTTTGGGCTCTCTCTGGCATAGGCTTGCAAGCATTTCTAAGGTATTCAAGTTTCAAACTTTGACAATCATTGCTGTGGAGAGCTTTCTTGCCACCTCCCTTACTCTGAGTTGTAAGCTAGTTGGTAGCATAGAACACACAGACAATTTTGAGCAGTTACATTCTCTGATCTCTGGCTCCTTTCCCAAGTCATACATCAGTCACAATATTATGTATAAGCTTGCAGTGACTTTTTCCAAAACCTATCAAATTCAGCCTGTGCAGGATCAAAATCAGAAGAAGGAAGAGATCTCCTCCTTTTGTTTTCAATTTAAGAAAGGGCTGCATGATGGACAGCTCATTTACACTGCTGCCCATTGGCAAATTGTTATTACACTATTTAGACAAAATTGTCTTTTTGGCAGCTGTTCATTAGTGGTAACTGCATTACGAACAAAATAATTTGGTTTAGAGCTTCTCATTTTATTTTTGTAGAAATTAAGGAACAGAAGTGGTTCCAAATGAATCAGAGTATAGACACCTAATTAGCAGTAATCGAAGTTCAACAGATTATCCAGTATTTCTTTGTCAGTGACCAAGAGTGTGTGGGCCCTCCT
Organism: Petroica traversi; assembly: GCA_025920805.1. Classification (NCBI taxonomy): domain Eukaryota; kingdom Metazoa; phylum Chordata; class Aves; order Passeriformes; family Petroicidae; genus Petroica; species Petroica traversi. The sequence continues at coordinate 10,982,184 of JAHLSL010000010.1, forward strand.
GGTAGCACGCAGCATCCTCACAGCTCACTTCTACTGAAGCCATGCAAGGCAGCTTCACCACCTGCCTTCTCTATGGTCGTTTCCTCAGTCCCTGCACACAGAGAGCAGGACCTAACACAACTACAGAGCTGCCAGCTCTCTGGACTGAGCAGAAAAGAAAGGGGTGAGAGCTCTCTGACTCTCCCCTCAGCCACAGACCATCAATGGAAACTGCTTTCAGCAGCCTGGGGCTGCTCATCCCATGGGCAGACTCAGAAGAAGGTCCCATCTCCTGCCCTCACATTCTTCTGTCTCTGCCTGTGCCATTCCCAGTCCCCCAGGAAGTCCTGGTCTTCAGTTTTGGTCACTAAAAGGTGCTGCCAGGCATGTATGGAGGCTTCTGACTGCTGCCCTTCCACCCTTCTTAAATATGAAAGAGGGTGGACTCATTCCTCATTCCAAAAGCTTCACCTTTTGGAGAGGGAAATACAGCAGCTGAAGAAAACTTCATGTTACCCAAAAAAGTGGCCAAACAAAGCCTCCCCTCTCCATTTACATAGAGGCTTCATATTGCTATCATGGCTTCAGGAGCTCACAACACTAAAGGCTGGATTTTCCCCCTGTCACTTTCCACGTGTCTCTCAGGAACTCTTTTTCCAAGTTTTCATACACTTTTGATGTACAGTTCTCAGTAACCAGCTGAAACTTCTTTTGTAGGTTTCTTACTATATTAGTTTTTTTCTTTTCTTTTTTCTTGTCCAGAGCTGCTTGCCTTGGTGACAAAGTGCTCATTTGGTTACACCAGATATAAATCTCCACCAATTTCTCTTGCTCTTGTTCGAGCAAAGGAAAAATTTCCCCAGTAGTATTTTCAGTTTTCTAGACTAGCACGAGTTGTATCTAACTACTTTGAACTTCTTTCTGCAAAGTCCATGGCCCAAATTGGTATCAAATAAAATTAAATTTTATCATGGAGAAGGTAGAAGCTGAAAGAGGTGGCAAATTTATATTAGACTTTATATTAGACAGAGCTGGAAAGCCAAAAGGGACTGTTTGTAAAAGTATGATAAATTCTTGCCTCAAGGATGATGGATAAGTTAAAATATTGTTTTAGCATTCTGTTTCTAACCTAGGACATCTGAAAGGAGGCATTATTAATGACATCTCATGTGGTTCATTACTTCTGTGAGGAAAAAATTTACTCTGTAATTTAAAGATGAGAAGATTCTGCACATATAAGCAATAGAGTAAGACTGTTTAAAATTACGAACCTTATACACCTGCTCACATTGGAGCATAGTTTCAGCCATGAAGGACTTCGTGCAGCTCTGTCCCTACAATGAAGCGGGACATTCCTTAACTAAAAAACCCTGATATATCTTGTATATATATAACATGTACTTCTCGCACAGAATATATAGAAATGTGGGATAATACAGGGGCCTCTGTAAATCATCTGGTCCAAACTCTGCTATCCAGGGCTACCTCCAGAGGTTTTCCAGCTTGCTTAGATCCTTGGCCAGACAAGTTCTGAGCACCTCCAGGTTCTGAGAGTCTCCCTGCCCTGCTGCCCAGTTTGGTGTCATTGGTGAGCTTGTAAAAGTTGACTCTGTCTCATCAGCCTGGAACGATGACAATACATGTTATTGCCACGTCTGTGAAAACCTAAAGATGTTTTCCAGCTGCTCGTACCAGCTGCTGACCATTCCTTCTGAAGCCCAGCAATCCAGCCAATTTTTCACTCTCCTGGTTGTTCACCCTCCCAGTCTGAGTACACAGAAGCTATGGGAGACCATGCAATAAGCTGTGTTCAAGTGGAGGTTTGCCCACTGCTTCCACCTCATCCACTGGAACAGACACTTCATGATAAATGGCCAGGAGGTTTGACAAGCAATGTTTTTCTTAGCAAATCCACATGGGCTGTTCCCAGACACCTCCTCCCTTGAAGAAGGAAGAGTTTGCTCTGTGATCTTCCCAGATATCAGCTGGTAGTTCCCTTATTTCTCCTTCTTCCCCTTTTTTGAACATGGTAGTCCTTTTCCAGTGATGGGAAACCTCTCCTGACTGCTACAACTGTCTAGGACAATGGTGGCACAGTGACATTGGCCATTTCCCATGGCACCTCACTTATGCATCCTGCCTGCTCCCACAGCACTGAGCGTGACCACTGCCTGAGTGCTCCCTGACTGACCTTCCCTCACCCAGCAGCGTCCCTGGGCCAAGGGACCAGAAAGAACAGGGAACAGACAAAAGCTGGGAGGAACCTTTTTGCCCCCCCAGTGCTCCCATATGATGCAGCAGCTGGGCTACCCACACAGAGCACTTTCACATGCTCCAAATGACCAGGCACATCAATAGAAGCCCATAATCCCATGGTGTTGGGCATCCTCCAGCAGATTTCTGCCAACTGGCTGCAGCAGCCTGCTCACAAAATCACAGGGCCCCATAAAACACAGGCAACACACAGTCCCTCCCTCTGTTTGCCAGTGCTGCCCAAGAATCCCAAAAACTCCATTGAAATATGGGCTTGATGTGTAGCTTTGTATAATATTTCCTTTTAAATGAAGGGAAAGATGATTATTTTTCCATTTTGATGTAATTTCTTCATACTTTGGGACTCACATTTTTGATGGAAGTCTTAAGGTCTAGAAGACTAAAAAAACCTGCTATCACAGATTACATAGAGGTCAGAATCTATCCAAAATTGGAGTAATAGAGCATGAAGTGATTTTACTGATAATTTTTATCACTTATTCATACTTATTCCAGTCTTTAATCTCAATGGAGTGCAAACACTACATTTTCAAATGATAATTTGCATGCAAGAATATATCATTCTTGGAGTCACTTGTGAATTTAAACTTTAAAGATGAAAATTATAAAAATCACCCTGAACAGGTAATCTGGCAGAACTGTACTCCTTTTTTATACTGTTTATACTAGCATGTTTAATAATATGCACAAATTATGCATAATTACTTTAAAAATACACTACAACTTTTGTAGAGATAAAGAGATAGAATAAGTATAAATCTAAATCTTTACATAATTTGGGCTTTTCCTTAGGTTTAGAGAGATATAGCAGAAATCTCTTGCTGAATGGGGGCTATTAAGAAGACAGGTCTCCTCTTGGTGGTAGAAAGAATGAGGTAATTTTTGACACTGTAGCAAGGGAAATTCCAGATGGACATAAGAAAAAAGTTTTGGTTAAGCCTTGGTACAAGATGCCTCATAGGGACTGAGAATGGCCATCCCTGGAGATAGCAATGACTTTAAAATTTATTGGAGACTCTTGAGGACCATTTTATGGACAGTATTGCTGTCTTCTATATCTTTCCCTTATCTCTGAGACACCGCATTCTTGAACCTGGACCTGCATAAACTGTCGCATACAAATGGAATTTCACTCTAAATTATCCCCTGCTATCTGGGGAGAGAAAGAAGAGTCCATTTGCAAAAATGAACAAATAAAATGCTGGGGTTTTCAAGGAAATTGATGGTAAGAGACATTCAAGGAGAGCCTGACTGACTTCCTTTTAGGGTGGTGTTATCTTTGCATTGATGGAAAGCCTTCTTCTGGCTATCTCAACAGTCCATGGGAATGAAACAATGACGGTATTTATATCACTATTATGCTTAAAAATCTGAATTGTAAATGTTGACAGGACTGATCCTCATTTACACTTGGATCGCATTTTTATTTCACTCCCAAATAAAGATGATCAAGCATTAAGAGTTGGAATTGTCACATTTTAATACTCACTGGTACAGAAGGCCAGAAAAGGCCAAATGAGGTATTCAGAACATCCCTCCGATATAAACCACAGTACTTCTGCCAGTATTAATCAGGCTTTGGCCCTCAAAACATGAAATAGTAGCTAGCCTAAGGCTCAGAAAAAGGGCTAATTCTTCCTTTTACTGAGATTGCAGCTTGATCGGTACTTGAAATTGTATTTCTCTTCTTTTGTTTTCAGTTTGGAACAGCTAAACTGAAAAGACAAGGCTCATTCATATTCTAGGCTTCAAGGTTCTCCCAGCAATCAGGAGGATTGAGACTTGAAAGCAGCACATTTAAGGACATGGCTAAGGGTCCTGGATTTATTGCATTAAAACTCCTACATGCTGCGTGTCCTATTACCTCTCATGCTGTTGTTACTGCTATTTTCAGGTTGTTGAGGTTTGGGGGTTTTGGGCTGTATTTTAATTATGGTTATTCTCCTCCCTTCGAATAAATTATCATTATGTCTTGAAGTTCCTTCTAGCACATGGTCAGCCTCTCACACATCATTTTCTGTGAGACAAAATACAACAACAATGCAAATTGCTGCTGACAATTTATGGACACACTTGCCTCTAAAGATCTTACTCCTTTTTGTTTTAAGCCCATGAGAAAGAAAACTCATTAATCACTGTGGAGAGAAAAGTCCTTTGCTTTCCCAGGAAATAATTAAAGAACAAGTGAAATATACTTTTCACCTTGTGCCTCAGCCATGCCTGATGCAGACTTCTCTCAGTACATTAATTCACTAAAAACTGCTAAAATATCAGTTTGTTTCTTACGTACCTGTACAGTAGGAAGTCCCAACAGTATTCTTAATTTCACAGAATAAAAGTTTAAATAAATAAAGTACCTTCTGCATTTCATCTGTAACAAGGCTCGTGTTGGATCCACTGATCTTTAATCAACATATACAACTTAAGTGCAATAATCTACAGATACCACAGCATATAGCAAAGTAGAAAATCCTGCTTCAGGTAAAGGTGACCATTATATCAGAAATACCCCACGTTATTAGCAGGAACATCCCATTTTTGCCCAGATTGCCTCTGCTCTGACCTGTGTTTCTTTACTTTTGTCTTGGAGTGCTCTGGATTTGATTTTAAGGATTACAAAAGCAACATAATTTTATTTTAGCCTCATCCAAATTTCAAAAATTTCATTAGTTTTTATTCTCCTTCATGCTTGATGGGAGAAGGATTTTTCCTGAAGACAGACATTTTAATCTGCTCACATTTGCCAAGGTATTCACCATAGTTTTCTTGTAGACACATAAATACAGAATTGGTTTAAAGCTGCATTCCAGATACAATCTCTGCTTTGTATTTGCTTTGCTTTGTCCTGCTGGTGCATAACAACATCACAAAGTTTGTGTTTTTTGCTCTGTCTCAACAAAATAAGCCTTTCTCCTGAATTCACCAGGTGTCATTGAGGGATATAATGGTGCCCTGAAGATGAATAATATTTGCTAGATTTTTAGTGCCAGCTTCAAGATCTGAGTAGGGTGGTGTTTCCTGGGTTGGATTTCCCATCTCTCTCCTTTCCCAGCACAGGTTGTGTGCGGCTGAGATGGAGGTGGAGCAACACATTTTGCCACACAAGGCAGCAGAACAGCACTGGGTCCTCCCATCACACCCTGGAGGCTGATATCAAGCCAGGAAATCTTGAAAAACCACATGATGACTCAAAAGATGAATGTTTGCCCCAGAAATACAGAGGAAGAGAATAGATATTTATAATACTACCTCCTTAACTTCAGCTCTAATGTTTGTTTTTAAGCCATCCACAGTGAAATGTGAGCAATACAAAACCTTACTCACAGGTTATGGAAGTTTACCATTTTCTACTACTGACTGAGTCATCAGTTTTTTTCCTGCAGAACACTGGGAAGTCTAGTATTTCACCCAGTGTTTCAGTTTCCCTTTTAAAAACTGCACACCAACTCAGCTGCACAAGCCTCCTTTTACTTTCCCCAGTAAATATTTGTGTAAATTCCCCACCTGGGAATATAGGCAAATGCAGTCCTGCTTCCAGAAACCTTCCTTCACTGAAGAAACAGGCATGTTCTGCATTTTCTTGCAACAGAAATTCTCTGTGAATTTTGTCTACAGATTATCGATCCTGCAGATATCCTTCACAGGATCCGAATTTTCCTGCTTTCAGCCTCCAGGGATGTAAGCCAGATGAGATCTTCAGACTGACTTTCAACACTGTTTTAAAAGAATTCAAGTGTTTCTAGTTATAATGTGAAAGTCAGGCTGCTTACTGAAAATTAGCACAAAATTTTGGCTCATAAAATGCATAAATTAAATCCAAGGAAGCCACTTTCATCTCTGAGATTCTTCCAACAGAAATAGACTTGTTTCTGTTGTTGAAAAACTTAATTTAGAAAACTACAGTGTGTGGCCTTTGAATATAGTTCACTACCCAGCAGCTATTAATGAAACATATTTCATTATTTGGTTTCAAGCAGCCTGGTGGATGAATCACTGTGATTGACTGCAAAACATGTAACAGCCTCACAAAGGTGAGGATTTCACTTGATATCCTGCAAGTGAATGGAATATTCTTGATTATACAGAGGTACACTTGGGGACTCTTTTATGTCACATGTATCACTGTTGGTTATCACAATGAAATACTGATTTCTCTTCTGGTAATTCCTTCCTTAAACTCATAGAAACAGAGCCAAAACATCGATTTGGAGGGTAAGAATTTATACATATATTTAAATTCCTTGTGATTCCACTGTTTTAATGCATGTAAAAGTAGAAATTCTGCTGCCAACTTAGAGCAAAGAGTACATAATTTCAGATATTTCTACAGAAAAGGTCTCATGTCAAGCTGGGGGCTTTGTCTGTGTTGACAGCCCCCTTTATACTTTATTTTTCGCACCAATTCTCTTCCTAGGAGACCTTTAGTACAGTGGTCTAAATATGAAAACATTTAACAGTTAAACAGCAAAGCCCAAGTACTTCTCAGGGTTTGCTAAATCAGAAAGTAGAACTGTGTTGTTTTCATGGTAACAATACATGCTCAGCATCTTCAGAACACATGGGATTGCAAGGTGTCATCCAGGGACACTGTCCCTGTTCTGGGACATTTACTGTAAAAGTTACTAATGGCCACCTTGTCTCAGAAGGATAAATGCTATAAATCCATCAATGTTTGATTATTATGCATGACCAGAGGTCGTGTTAAATATTTAATAAGTGTATTGCAAGCTATCCTGGGCCACAGGACTCATCCAACTATTGTTATGATTTACATTTCATTAATTGTAAAGAACTGCCAACACAACTGTGGCCAAGAATTAAGTGATACATACATTGGTGCAAGAAGAGTAGTTAAGAAAATTAGATTTGTGCTGGAACCCACATGAAAAATTAGAGGTTGAGAAGTAATCAAGTTTATTATTTTAACACCAATATACCTACACCATAATTTTATCAGCTACAGTATTTTCGGTGGAGTACTCTTAGAGAGGTAGTGGGCATCCTTTAATTATAAGATTCATTATTGATAGCTACAAAGACTACACAAAGCATAGTTTATCATCGCTGTGTTTATTTCCTAACAGAGTTGGGCCCCAGGTTTCTTGAGTGTTGTGGAAGGTGTCTGCAATATCATCACTACAAAGAACCAAGTTTGTAAGAACAGAAAACCACAACAATGCCAAAATAGAATACCCAAAGTCTGGTTGGATTTTAAGCCAAGAAAACCTGAGTGAGCTCTCTCTCCTAAGTTTCTACTCTCCTGAGTAAAAAAGAAAGTGACTAAAAATGTTCTGAACTTGGTTAAAAGTACTTTCACTGCTCTTATGTCCAATGCAGGTTTAATTCTGCGCTGGAGATGTCCAGCTATATTAACACTGGATACACCATTTTCCCAGGAATACAAAGTTGCTGGATCACCTATGAGCTTTTCTAACTGCTTTTAAAGAGAGCAGCATGAGACATTAATAAACAGAGGATAGTCAAAACCAAAAAACCCAACTTGCCAAAAAGGAATGTGACTGTCCTGATGTATCCAAGCTGACCCACCTGGCACTTCTGCTGTTTCCACACCAGGTGTTCTGGATGTCTAAACTGGATTAATAAGGACTGCCAATTACAAAATGAGAAAAAACTACATTTGTTTATGAGGTCTCAATGTCCAGGTGCAAGGCTTGGAATGAAATACTCCCACGTTCGTCTGCTTTTTCACTGAGGAGCTTGAAAATGATCAACAAGTCCCCTTCCTGTTTGGAAAATTTCTGATAAATCATTCATATCCTGGACCCTATAAGCTAAAGCCCAGAGTGTCATGGATTAAATTTCCTCCTAGTGAAACAAGTGTTGGTAAAACACTTTTCCATTGAGTTCTCTCTCAAGCAGTACCAGCAGTTTTAGACCATGAAGGCATTGAGGCAAGCAGGCAGTTCAATGATAGGGGGGTGCAGTAGAAAAGTTTTTCTGGGGCCCTCTTGGGAATTTTCACATAGAAACATGGCAGATTGAGTCCTATAGGATTTCACACCAGGTGCATCTACACTGATACCTCCACATTGTAAACCTGTAATATATTGTCATTATCCAGCATATTTGAGGAGAATAACTAAAGAAATAACTATGCAATAGTTCTTGAAAAATAATGCCCAGGAAACATATTTCAAAGACAGCTTGCACAGGAGACTATGAAATTAGTATTTCCCTTGTCAGACTTACCCTATGTTCAAGCACAACAGAAAATTTTAGACCCAAAATAAACAAAGTATTTGGAAAAGAGTTAATTTTAAGCAAAAAATTAAGCCTCATTCAACATACAGTATCAAGCAAATGTTTATATTTTATGCTACATCCGTGTGTTTTGAGCAATCAGTATATTGATGCTTTTGCTGTTTCAGAGTTTTGTCAGGATTAATACATGACTAAATAACATGACTTTGAGTGAGACAAAATTTCCTTCCGGTTCATATACAGAAATACTTTCAAGGACTCTTGTTAAACCTTCAAATTGCTCAAGGTCTAGCACAGAACCATGTGTCAAAAATATGTCCCCACCTTATACCTAACGAAAATCTGAACCTGTTTAGCTAGAGGATGGTCTATTGTTAGCAATCCACAATCCACTTTCTCTTTGACCTCAGAGAGAGCTGCTGGTAAGTTGGATTTTTTTTTTGTTTTTGCCTAGAAGAAAAAAAGGTCAAGAGCTGTATGAAGAGATTTGCTTCTTGGAAAAATTCTTAGCAGGGCTGATTGAGAGAGCTTTAAATTAGATTTGAAGGGGATATGGACATAACCAGACTTGACAGAGATAAATTGAGCAAAGGGGAGAACTGTAGTGACCACCCAGCAGCAGGAAAAGGAGGCTTTAGAGGGGATTTTCAGTGAGTACAAGTACCTAAACATGTAACCATGAGACAGGACCATGCGGCACCCCTTTGCAACCCTGCTGGGAAATTGAAAGAGTCAAATGCTTCTGCGAGGTTCTTGCACACCGACACATGTGGTATGTGGAAAAAGTAGGAGGAGCAGGAGATCTGTGTGCAGTAACAGGGCTTTGACCTCATGGTGATTCCAGACACGTGGTGGGACAGCTCCTGTGACTGGAATGCTGTCATGAAGGGCTGCTGATGGCTGCTGAAGAGGGACAGACCAGGAAAGCACAGATGTGGGTGGTTGCACATGAGACAACACTTGGACCGTGCTGAGCTGTGTCTAGGGGTAGGTGACGAGCGAGGTGAGAGCTTATGGGACAAAAGAGCTGACTGGGAAGGGTGACACTGGTGGGGGTGTTTGCTCCAGACCACCTGAGCCAGGAGGAGGAAGTGGATGAGAACTTCTACAGGCAGCTAGAAACAGCCTCACAGTCACAGACCATAGTTATTGTGGGGGAATTTGCTACCCTGACATTCACTGGAAAAGCCCAAGTCCAGGAAGTTCCTGGAAAGCACTGATCATAACATCCTGTCACTAGTAGTGAAGCATTCCACAAGGAATGGTGTGCTTGCTCCTCCACTTCATATTGACAAAGAGTGAGGGCCTTGTTGGAGATGTGAATGTTGGGGGAATCCTTGGCTGTAGCAACCATGAGGTTGTGGAGATCAGTATTGGGTGAGGAGGAAATAGGGTAGCAAGATTGGAACCATGGATTTCAGGAGAGCTAACTTTAGCCTCTTCAGGGATGTTCTTGGAGTAACCCCATGGAAAAAGTCCTTCGTGGAAGAAAGGCCCAAGAGAATGGGTTGATATTCAAGGATTCCTTCCTTTAGAATCAAGAATGATGCATCCTGATAAGCAAGAAATCACAAAAAGGGGACAAGACACCTGCATGGATAAATAAAGAACTGTCATTACTCAAGTGCAAGAACTTGGAACTCACCTGATCAGTTGGAATATAGAAACCCCTAAAGGAAAAGGAGAAAACCTTAAAAGCTCTTTATAACAAGTACTTTATTAACTGTGTAGACCAGAACAAGCCTAAGACTTCCAGAAAACCAAAGCTTCGGAAACTAATTCCAACTTAAAGCAAGACTTACACTTTTATATGTGGATAACTTTTAAGGTTATTTTCACATTGTAAATCACTGAACCTCCCCATTTAAAGATAATGTGGGAAAATCAGGAATCAGGACTTCTCAGAGCTGGTCCTTGGTCTCTGAAGCCATGGCTCAGGACCTTGCTATCAAAGTCCCATCTGTTCAGATGTCTTCCAGAGCCAATTGGAAGAGCACCATTGGAGCTTCGCACCATCTCTCTGTCAAACATAGCCCAAAGTCTTGGCCTGCTTAATTAGACCCTCAGGTCAGTAGAATGAATTTTTAACCAAATATACAAGCCTGGACATGATTCTTAACTTCTGTAGCCTTCTAACTGGCAAATGATATTTCAATACTTTTTCATTATGATTTATTCTGCCAACAAAAAAAAAAAAAATAAAATAAAAGAATTAAATGCCCACCTGCTGTCTGCCTCAGTTTTCAGAACACCAAATATTTCTGTTATGTGACAGAAACTTTATTCATGCAAAGAAATAACATTAAAAAAATCAAAAATAAAAACCTCAAAAAACACCTTTTGAACTTAAATATTTCACTCATTTAGGCAGCTCCTTATTGAGGAAAAAACTTCCTACAAATGGGCTTTTGATTCCATTTTAAAAAATTGAAAACTGAAAGCAAACAATAATTTTTCTTTTGTCACCAAAATTACTTACTTTGAAACTGCATTACTTCCTCCTGTTTCATTTAATAATTTCCCCCCTCTGCTTTTTACTAGTGGAAACATAATTTCTTCATCTTTCCAGAAGAATAACTAATCATTTCTCTTGCACTTTCTACTCAGCTTTTTATATATTCTTGTGGCATATTTTCCAAACCTGTTCAAACCTGACCAAACATGCTTTGTACTGTATTTTCAAGCCTCAGTTATCACTCTATAAAAACCCAGCAAGTTCCCACAATTAGACCTGTCACACTAATTGATTAATTCATTAATTTTCTATAGCACAAGAGCCAGTTGAAGTATTCTAATAATGAATAAAAAAACATGAGTATCTCTTCCTTATGGTAACAATTCATTTATTTAAGTGTCCTGTTTTTGACAACAAATTGAAAACTGAATAGCTTCAAAGACATCCTTGATGCTTTTACTATATTTTTCTACATAGTGAATGATATGCTAATCCTAGACCAATAATTTTTTTCCAAATACTCACTTTTTGTTGGGCAGTATCTATTGAGGAGAATGTTGCTCCTTATGGAGAAGAGTGAGTGTTATCTACTTTGGATATGGTTCTAAGAATCATATAGTTCTAAGAATCTATGGTCTGAATTCAATTATTTATGGACCTCTGACTTGCTTCATAACCCATGCAAAGATTGTTTGTGAACTAAACTCAATGGCTACATCCCATACTGGTTGTTAATGTGCGGGAGAGAGAAAACGCTTTGTATTGTCCACGGGTGAAGTGAAGATCACAATAGCAACACATGAACATGGGAAAAAGAGGAACACAAGCAGAGAAAACATGTGAAAGTCACAAACTGGGATGGATTTGTGAGTGTCAGGAAGGTCCCTAGATTTATGTTCTCTGTGTTCTTGAACACATGCTAAAAACAAAATGAGATATATTTTGTCTTCAGTTAATTCTTTGAGCTCGAAATAAGGACTTTTGGGGTATGCTATTATTCCTGCTGCATACAGAATTTGGATCAATTTTTTTTTCATTGCTCTCCACTTAAATTTATTTTACAAAATGAATGCCATAATTTGTCAGTCTCAGTTCAGATTACATATTCTCCCTGCATTTACAAAAGGTCTTTCAAGCATGCTCCTGTGACTTCAGCCTGTTTCTTCAGAGCCAGCAATGCAGAAGATGTTGCCAAGTGTTAGCATTATTTCACTGTCATCCCCGTGATCTTCTGTACCTGCTGTTTCAGAGAGGGCTTGCAGAGCAATCTCAGGCCTCTCTCAAAGACTGTTCTATCTTGCATTGCTATGGGGGAAAAACCAATGGATCAGAAAGCTAAAAAAAAAGGCCAAGTATTGAACGTTTTCTTCACTTAATGATTTATAAGTGAAAACATATGTGTTTAACAGGTAGACATTACCGTCACCTTCTCTCCCTGACAACCACAGGTTGCCAACCAACCTAAAACAGAGGGGCTCAGGATGTGATGTGCCCAGCCAAGGTGGGGACCTTTTTCCATAGTGAGATGCAATAATGAGTGAGTGTGATTGAGGATTCCTCAAGGCTCCCTCGGCCCCTTTTCACGCCTTGCCCCTGCAGCCTTAAAGTCATGCAGATCTGCTCATAAAACACCCATAATTGCCCTCAGGCAACTTATTCTGTTGGAAATAATTGAGATAAGAATAACAGGAAATTGGTAGATATTGGCAATTAAGACATTTATTGTAATTGATTGTATAGCATGCCTTATGTTATTATAGGTTTAATAATCAGAAGCTCATAACTAAGTAATCTCTGGCTGTGGAGAGCTATGACCAATATGTGCCATAAAAATAGGAGCATCTGTAGCATTGATGTTCTCTGATCTTCTAAATGCATGCTGGAAATTGTATTATCCAAGATAACAGAAAGGGAAATGTCTTGTTTCAGAAATAGTATGAGCATAATCAGATTTGAGAAACCAAATGATTTTAGTAATATGGGGCACTGTGCACTGAGAGCAGAGAAATGGGTTTGTGAATTGTAGTTCACTACTCAGTAAATTACAGAAAATAAGCCACAGGAGCTTCATCCTTCACTGTTACCATGATTGTTATTTTTGACAATTCAATAAAAATTCTGTTTTCTCAGGAGCCACACATAGAAAATAAGAAATGGGGAGACTGCTCAAAAGAGTAGCTTCAGAGTAGCTAATTGCACTCTAAAATTGCTTTGGAAGAAAGAACTTCATGGAAACAAGTCAAGACAGTGGAAGTCTGCTCCAGGAGTCATGCCTTCCTTAATCCAGTTATGATGTTCCTGCACTGTTCTTATGTGAATCCTTTGTGTATTTTATATGCTCTTTCCCCACACAAGACTGCAACTTCACTTGTCAATCAGCATCTGCTGCCTTAAGACTTTTATATAGATATTACACTTTCTGGGGCGGAGAGAACCTCTTTATTCAACATTTACAAAGCTCCTAATACAACCAAGACCTGTTTCAGTACTGGTTTATATAGGTAATTGGCAACCCAGATAATTAGTAATAAAAAAATACTCCACAAACACTACATCTATAAATCAGTTGTTGTAGAAGGAACTAACTCTTTCTACTTAAAGGTAGATCAGCCAAAGCTACAAAAGCCCAGGACATGTCCAGCAAATATAGTTCTTACTAATTCCTTGTCCTTTTAGTTTAATAAAGCAGTGATCTAATGATCATGCCACTATATTTTCCTTTCCCAAAGAAGCCATTAATTTATAAGCCACAGTTTGGATCCTTAGCTGCTTGGAAGATTAACAATTTTACACCCTTCTATATTATTAATAACTGTGTTAAAATAATTGCCATATTAGAAGATTTGAATTAATCTGGAAGTGTATACAGTACTAATTTTACATTAGGCCATTAAAAGATACTTTCAAAAGCCTTTTAGAATAAAAGATGCTAAAATAATATTAAGGATACTTTTTAACGATAAAATGGTAGAGACATTTAGTCTATCAATTATAACTTTGATGTTATTAAATCAGACTCCCTCTGAGTAAGATGAAGTTAGTAGAGATATAAAATCAGATTTTGGACATGGAGCCAGGAATTGTAGCATACTATTGTTTATGTTCATGGCACAGGGAGAAAAAAAAAAAAAGCCATTTCTGCAGTGATTAACTGCTCCAACTAAAATATTTACAAGACTATTCAGCAAAGAACTCTTGACTAAGGTGGAACCTAATTTAATATATTTTGTATTCCCTTACCACACTTCACAGATTTTCGCAATTCAGTAAGACTTTCTACTGAGGGATTTAAGACAAAAAATCCAGGGATTTGTATTTCTATGTGGATACATATTTTTAGCTACTTATTACAACGTAAATTTTTCTTTTTGTGTTTAAAACTGAACCCCTGTGACAAATGGCCTTTCAAAAGATTATCTGGTTGAGAGACACTTAACACCCCCATGTGCTGATGTTCCACTGAGCAGGCTTTCAAAACAGGTTTTAAATAACAAATTTTTCAACAAGCTGATTTATATGAAGGAGCAGCTGGTGAGTAAAGAGAAGAATGAGTAACAGAAACAATGTGAAAATATGTGAAAACCAGCAGCATATAAAACTGAAAACACTTTGGTGAATGCCACCACACCTCAAAGGATCCTCTTGTTTGTAAACAAATGGGTATTACCTCTCTTTTTTATTTATCCATCAAAATACAGTTTTTCTTGGCCCTTCTCAAGTCATTTCAGGTCCAAGTTTCAGCAGAAAAAGAATCAGGCAAACACAGCACAGTTTTCTGCTGGATTTATTACCTGTTCAACTAGTCCAAGCAGCTTTAGGAGTTCTGAGGTCAGTTTGTGAAATCTCAGTCCAATTCAAAGGCTGCTAAAGCCTAGAGACAATTGCATCATAATTTTATATGTAAAGATTAGAGCATCATATTCACAGAGCATCAACGGGTGACTTGCAAAGTAGTCACTCGACATTTCTCTAGGTGTACATGAATGTCCTGGTTTAGGGCAAATATTTAGGAGGAAACCTCTGGGGGGGGAGGGGTCTCCTCTAGGAAGGGTCGGTTCCAATCACCCCTCCCCTACAGATCTGGGAAGAATTTCCTTAGAGAAAAAAGTGGAAAAAACTATTTATTTAACAAATAGAATATACACAAGTATAGGAAAAATCTGGATAATATGAAAACAATGAAACCTCTCCTTCCTCTGAAGAGATGGTAGATTCAGAGTCCGTCTGAGTCCGGTTCAGTTCTCCAGTGGCGGGGGGGGGCCCGATTGCCGGGCCCGGCTGTAGAAGTCGGCGAGGGGGGAGCCCCCCGGGGATTTCCCCGGTGTCCCGGGCCCACGCGATGCCAGCCAGTCCCAGGAAGAGGGAAAAAAAGGAAAAAATACCCAGCAAAAGAAACAAAGTCTCTCCCTGCAAAAAGCCGGGAAAAATCCAAGGAAACCCTCCGCTGTGAGCTCTTCCAGCACCCACACCAGAGAGAGTAAAAAAAAAGAAAAAAAGAAAAGAGATAACGCTGTCCACTGGAATGTAGCCTTGCTTCGTAGGAGTAAAGGTATCCTGCAGACAAACGGCGAGTGTTTTTTTTTTTCTCCACCTTCACTCTCTCTGTCTTTCTGGGACCAACTTAAAGCTGCAGAACTTAATATCCAGCATAAGCAAGAGGACGATTGGGGATACAAACATATGGCCAACCCAGGACAAAGAACAACATTCCCTCTTCAGTTACAGGAAGGGGAACTGTAAATAGTGCGAATGGTTTCCAGCTTCCCTAGATTAGTATTTTTAAAATGCAGCACCACTAGTCCAAAATGGGGGGGGGGGGGGGGTGACTCTGTGGGATTTAGGGGTTTGGGGAGGGGGAGGCATTTGATTGTGGTTCACAGCTGTTTTGGTTGGGTTGTTTAGTGATTCAAACTTGGCTCAAAGACTTTTATCACTGAATGAAATGAGAGGATGGTGAAATCCATTAGGGAAGAGCTCAACCAAACAGTTCTCACCGCTCCCATTACCTTCTGAGCAGCCTCTTGTTTCCCACCGTTGTTTTGCAAAGGCAAACTGATTTAAGGATCAGCAGCCATTTCGACAGACAGTTCAAAACACACCTTAGAAGCCTTTCCCGTAAAGCCACTTTGGGTCTCGGATTGTGTGAGACTTTTTGGGTGCCAGAAGCCCTTTGGGCAGGTGGGGAAGGAGGGCAGAGCTTGTCTTTGCTCCACCAGAGCAACAGGGAAAGTTTCCATCTCCTCCTTCACCTTGTCCTGGCACAACTACCATGCCAGGTGAGGGGCAGGTCACCATTTGGGGAGGGAGATTTAAAGCCAGTCAACATTCCTGGCTCATTACTAACTTCATGGCAAGGGAAAAGGGAAGGTGGAGGTTGTCAGGCTAAATTAATGCCTGTTTTAAAAGCACTTTGCATTCCTTGCCTGACATGTGCTTCACAAAAGCCAAGAGCTGTTGTTGTTATTAACAACTTGCAGTATAAACACACTTGGCCTGATTTTCCTCTCCCGCACAAAAGGCTTCACGCTTGTTTAGGTCCCATCTGGGATGGAACAAGGAGGCTTTCTTTGGTCAGAGCGAGGGGAGGCCCCAAGAGGTGCCACACAAGAACCTCTAGAAGAAAAGCTAGCAGGAATATAAAAAATTGTCTTGGCTAAGTGCTCCATTTCTTGAAGGCTGAGCACAGAATCAAAACAACATCAATTGTATAAACCTTTGCTTCTGTGAGCTTCTTACTTGGCTGAGCAAAAAAATTGTCTTGTTTGGAAAATAATTTTTTCACAAATGCTTTTTTCTTTTTTACTGTGTCAAACTGCTTATGATACAGCTAGAGCTAGGGAGACATCAAAGAAATTCTGCCGAGATGCTTTGATCAGGAAAAAAAAATGAACCACAAAAAAATAATAGGAAAGAATGGAGACAGGGCTCATCAACCTGGATCCTGAAACACTTTTCTGTAAAGCATTAAGATGTTTGGAGAGGGAAAAAATCCCCACCAAACCCTATCCAGTTCTCAGATCAGTCCCAGAGGTTATAAGCTTTAATGTTCTGCAGGTCACAGGAGGCTCTTTAGTTTGTCCTTGATCCTTTCAAGTAGCTGGAAATGAAAACACAGTGCAGAAGCTGCAGCTTCAATTAGACATAATATCAAAGAAAGGTTGATAGCTCTTCTTTGCTAATGAGGAAAAAAACAAGTGCTCTGGAAGAACACTACCCCACCCTGCCAGCTGACGTCAATAGAGCAATCTCACACATCTAAATATCCGAAGTCAGGGTAGCTCTCAAACACGTTTTACACCTTTTTCTTTTGCTGCCTGGCTCCTCCAAAGACGAAGTTAAATCTATCCCTTTTCTAAGTTTTTAATGTTTTCTTCTCATCTTTTTAGCACTTCAAGAAAAAGGATAATCAGTTAAGAAAGAAGGTACTGACTTCATTTTTTCCCCCCTCCATTCTCCTCTCATTTGCAAATTACACCAAGGAACCAAAACAACTACCTCTGAAATCTCTGTAATTATGACCAGTATGCCCTAATAGTACAGAAGCTTTCCCTGGAGAGATAAGATTAATTTTGGAGAGGAGATGGATGAGGGGGTTTAAATAACAGTTTCCGTCCTCATTCTGCTTAACATGGTTTGTTGTGAGTGCAGGTGTTTAGGGCTTCATACAGCAACTCTACCTTTACTTTTGTGCGTTTTTGCATAACTCAGTTTATTGTTTGAAGAGCGGGAGGAGATCAGCATTAAAATCAAAAGCAAACCAAACAAGCAAACAATCAGAGAAGCTATAGAATTAGGAAAGAAATTTAAAGGGTCCTTATATATTTAGATCAGATTTTGATACCACAGCAGCCTTAGCTCCTGAATTAACACAGTGAACAATGATCTTGCCAGCTTGGGTCTAGGGATGGTCAGGATCCATCTGCATAGGATAAGAGTAAAAGCAAGGTTGATGCAATAACTGAGTACAGAGGCTCCTTATGAAACATCTAAATATTCTAGTCCGCAGCAAATATCTTGAAAATATCCTGCCACTATATAATGGAACTCCAAAAAGGACCAAGAATGTGAGCATATTTCTGGGGGTTTTTAATGATCGTTACTGTAGCCCCAAGTAATCAAATCTCCTTCAACAAAAACATATTCGTTTTCTTACATTTAACTAGAGAGTGTAAGATTCAGTTACATTGCCCTTCTACATGTGCAAGAAGTACCCTTTTCCTGGTATCAACAGCCAGGAAGAAATAGTGCATTTGCTTGGAAGCAATTTTAAATGACTTGTAATTTAAATAATGTATCAGTTATTTTTTTATTCTTTTATTACTTAAAATACCATGTAAAATATACAGGACACAGAGATGCATTTCACTCATCATTGCAGGGTGAAGTGCAGTTTGATACAAGGTGGGAAACAGCTCAGCTTTCCATCCCCACCTTGAGTGTTTCTCAAAGATGTCGTGAATGAGTCAGGTCATTTTTCTGGAAGACAATAGCTCCAGCCCAGCCCCACCCCAAGGCCTTGTTCCCCTCCAGCACCACCACTGCTGCTATTTTCCCTGATTACCAGATATAGAAGTGATGGATCACAAATTATTTACTAATGAGGCAAAATATTGGCGATTTCTTCAACTGAGACTTAACTAAAATAAAAAAAAACAAACAACTTCTCAGAGCATTATGCGTTTTATCTTCTTCAAACATTTTTCCCCAGAATCTTTAGCACTGTAAATGTTTTTTTACAAGTCTCCTAACCCAAATTGCTCATGGAATTGCATAGCTCTAGCTGTTATAATGGAAAGTGTTAGGAAACTTTCTTAAGACCCTACTTTTGGTTATTATGGCTTTGCAAAGCCCTAATCACTCTATGGATTTTGTGTCAAGGATGCAGGCTCCCTAGATCCTATTAATAGTACCTTTGATAACCATTTGTTTGCAGGTAATTAGTAGAGACTTGCTGGATCTTGACAGCTCCGATGTTTAAAAATCTTGCTGAGAGTCGAGTGACCATGCCGAGTCCTTCTTGTTGAAGAGCTCACACATTCATTAGGATAAAACCAAAGGTGAGCATGCCCTAACCCTTTACAAGCCCTTCACGTGCTCTTCCCAGAGCAGTGAAATGTTTGTGCAGTTTCCAGAGTTCTTAAATTAGCTTTCACCATGCCTTGTCATGTAGATGCTCAATGAAAAACAAGAGTAGGAAAACTGGTTCTGTGGAAAGCTCTAAGCTCACAGCTTTCCAAGCACATTTATCAATCTCCATCCCCTCCCTTGTGCATCCAGAAGGGAGTACAAGCACAACAGCTCAGCTCAGAAAGAGCTATTTACAACTCTTAGTAGCTAAGGGTTTGAGGGAAAAGTGTTTTGCCCACAGAGCTTAGGTCCTCATTTTGTACTACTTGCACCAAAAATCAGTTTTTATGACTGGTATTTTCACAAATGAAAACAAAATTCTAACATCACAGCTATTCATTTCAGGAATCATCACTTAAGAAATGTTAGCACTATTACTATTAATAATAATAACCTCCTTTAATACATGTCCCTTGCTTTTACACAAGAAGATGGAGTGTTTCCAATCAGACATTTCAAAATTTATAGTCTCCACTGCTCTGGTGGTGTTCTTTGGCCAATGGGTACACAGCAGTAGAGACTACTGACAGTGCTTTTTAGCTTATTAAAAAAAATAGGAACTGAATGGTAAGAAATCTGTTCATAAGAGTAGTTGTTCTTTCAGAAGAGAACATTTAATTTCCAATTTAATTTCAGGTGGAATAACTGGAGCACTTCTATTGCTCCCTTTTCACCACTGCATGTGGCAGAAAAAGAGGACAATTATTAGGCATACTATTCCAGGAAAAATCCTGAAGTGAGTAGCTTGAAATTACACCTTAACTTTTTACCCCTAAGGATAAGATCACCACCATCTGTAAAATATCTACATATATGTGGGTGGAAAATTCCGTAAATGAGTTTTAAAAATAAATCTGCTTTCAGAAATAATTAACCCTCCTCCATCATTCTTTCTTTTCTGGGTTAGAAGAGAAAAAATAAAATGTTTTAGCTTCCCTCAAGCAAAGGTGTGGGGTTATGCTGGTGGTATTCTTATGTTTTGATCCTGACTGAATGTCAGCAAATCTCAAAAAAATTAAAATTACAAGGACTTAAAATAATAGAAGACAACAGGTTCATAAAGCCCTAGAGAGCTGCCCATTCTCTGTTCATATGCTAAAAAAGGCAAGTAAAGAGTGCCTTTTATTAAGTCCTTAGATGTTGAAGAACAAGGTAATATAAATAAAATATAAAAATATAAATATGTGACTTTATTTATACCTTTCTTATCTAAACACTGCATGTTTAGTTCTTCAGATGACAATCAGCAGAAGTTATGGTTAACTCTGCAAAAGACTTACTAGAAAAAGAGTTGGACTTACTGGTTTGCAATGAGTTGTCAGCAACCTAATTGGTAAACTGTCTGGAGGGTTTTTGGCAATTCAACAAGGAAAATAACCAGCTTTATTAAGAGGTCATCCCTGAATAATCTCAAGAAATACTACTTTAGCAAAAAGCAGCCTGAAAAAACTCAGGCCCCATCATCAGAAATGCTTTAATTAGAAACAGTCATGCAGCCTTTAAAAAACATTTTGTTTTTCAAGAAAAGCTCTAGAAGTAGATCTGTAACATGTTTTCATATTTTTATGGTTTCAAAATTCAGCAAAATTCAAATCAAATTCAAATCCAGACTCATCCAGGTCAGTTATCTATTGAAACAAAGCATGACCTTGTCCCACAGAGCAACTGTGAGGATGAGAATTTTAACTGGGTGAAGGGGAGAGAATTTCTCTCTTCTTGAGCAAACTAGAATGTATTATGTTTTATTTGTATGTACATTACATTAGTATTCCATGCTTTATTTTAACTATGTAATGCATTGCATGTTTTGTATGCCTCATGCTATTAAAAAGAAAATCCAAATCTCTATCATAACAAAGAAGGATATAGGTAAAATTTGCACCCAAGTCAATTTGATGGGTAATTCAAAATAAGCCTCTCATCTCCAGCAGATAAAAAGAAAACCAAGTAACATTTAGATTAGTACATTTAAGAGGTAAACTCTACCTGAAATAATAAATGCAGGCCAAGTAAACACCAGTGTCTTCCTGAGAACACTTTTTCTCTGCTTTCTTGCAGACTCTTCCCTCTATGAAGAAGAGCACAAGACTTTTTTTCCCCAATCCTCTCTTCAAAATACCTGACAAATCTTAAAAATCTTCATTCTTTTAATAGTACTTCCTTTTAAGATTAATATTGTTGCCTCATTCACTGTTAAATAAACCTTGATCTAATTTTAGTGACTTACTGGAAAACTTCTATCTTCATATGCACACCTGGAAAGAAAACCCCTTGCTGGGTCACAGATCTTTCAATGAGGCCCACAGCACACAAATGGCCTTAGCCAGCTCAGACACCAAAATCCTCTGATCCCTCACAGAGTGGGACTTTTGCCGCTTCCTCTTGTCATCTTCATCTCCAACCTCTCTGGGCAGACTGCTTGATTTTATGTGTCTGTTCTCTAAACGTGTACCACAAACAGTGATCCAAAATGCAATTTCCAAGAAACGAAACCTTCACTAACTAAACTCCAATTTTCAGAAATAAACAGCCAGAAGTACACTTGCTTAAAATTATTTCTATCTAGGATCCATAGCGCTGATTTAGGAAGTTTAGGTCATTTACCACTCAAAAAAATGGTTGGAATAATTTGATTTCTTTGAAAGGCAAATGGAATATTTCCTTACTTGAAGAAAAAGGAGAAGATATCCAGTTTAGTTGAAATGTATCTCCAGGGCACAATTCTAGAACGAAAACTAATTTTTTAACAAGCAAATATAAGTCATTCCATTGGCTACTTATGAAAGCCAACATAAAAAAATAAGTCACATATAAAATTGCCAATATCGACTCAAGAGTTACATGCTCAGTAATTAAATTTAGACTTCAAATGCTGAAGAAAAGGCCTGCATATCCTTGGAGTATCCAGCTTTTAATATTACGAACTATAAATACAAAAATAAAACCCTAAATTTAAATTGTACTGCTTGTCCCTACAACTAAATAAAAAGCAGAATCAGACACTGAATTGGTAAATTCAATGACATCAACATAAAGTCCCTAAGTTTAGGCAGAGATGATAATTAGGCAGATTATTTTCCATCTCAATAGAAATAGAACTGTTCTTGAAACTTATTTTTTTTAATTGTCAGTGAAAATACCCCAAGCAAAAAGAAAAAAAATCCTGGCATCAAAACTCTCTTAACCTTTCTAAAAGACCACATATGTTGTGGGATTTATCCTTGATTAAAACAGACATGCCAGCCCTGCTTAGAGAAAAGCACATCCTCTCAGCTGAACTTCTCCCTCTTTGGTTCAAAAGACAATATCTTGACATTAATCAGGGAAATACTAAAGCAAAAGCAGTCGACAGCAGCAAAAACTCATTGTCACTTCAGCAGGATTTTCAAATAAGACAAGTTTGGCTGGTTCAGACCAAGCTGTACAAAGACACCTCTATTTGCAACACAAGGTGAGCGTTGAGATTCTTTGCTACTACAACAGCAAACCAAACCCATCCACTAATGGCTGGGCAGCTGTCAGTTTAAAGATAGAACCGCAAAAGCATTTTAAGGGGTATTGGTCATTAGAAAGGAAACAAAAGAAATCCTAATTTTGTGTTTGACAACAGAATTTGTTTTCTACTGCAAGATCTTTTATATTGTTTCACACAAACTCAGGCTTTGCGAAGAGATTACTTATTTTATGCTGGCTGTGTCCAGAAGCACTAGAAACATGATTCAACTATTACCAATCATCCAGACTGCATTCCAGATCAAACACATGCCTACACATTTACATTATCATCCACTGCTGGAAGGACTTGAAGATTCAAAAAATCAGAAACAAGTTTGAAGAACACCTGTAGTTTCTACCCTGTCAGAATATTGATATTCAGAGAGGTGAAAAGTCAGAGGGCAAGAACAGCACAGACAGGTGCTGGAAGCTTTCTGTGTTGTCCTAACCCTCAGAAAATACTGAAACAGCAAACAAGTTTGAACAAATCCACAGTGTTTGCTAATTCCAAAAGATTCCAATTCCATCTACTCCCTTCTCCAATGAGCTCCCAATATAACATCCCTAATAATAATGTTAATAATAATGCATCTTCCATTTCCAAAGCACTATGGACAGTAGTAGATCACGGAGCAATACTCCTGTTCCTAAACACCAATGTCTTTGTCCTTCCTGTCTTGAAGATCTCTTCTTAGTAAGGGACTAAGCAGAGTACACACAGATTTATGGACAATCACATCATTAAGAGAAATTTTGATGGTGATTTCAGGGTATGAAACTTTTGTTTCAAATGTTTGGCATCATTCAGATCAGTTGGACTAAAGCAAAATAATTTCCTGCATAATCCTTCATCTTTAAAAAGTCTTCAGGTAAGGAAGAATGATGAAAATAGTACAACTGTTAAATTTATGTAATCATTGTTCTGCATTTCAGTATTTTTCTGTTCAGAAATATTTCTTTGTTTCTAGAAAACAGCTCCAAGAACAGGAAGGCACATGCTAAGTTTTGACTGTCTTTCTACCCACTTGCTTTAGCCATGGATGCCCCACCACCAGAGCTGTTTCTCTTTGTTCCTGGTACAGTTTCTCTGACTGGGTAAAGCAGCTATAAATGATATCCAGAGGCCAAGCAAAATTAGTGGAGCGGAGAGTTTTCCCCACCAAAACAAAAAGAAAAGGGGAAAAAACAAACAAACAAACAAACAAAAAAAAGACCAGCATATATTATATTTTCACATCAGTCAGAAACAACAAAATTAAGACCAGGTGAAGCAAGAAGTGACTATTTTAACCTTAGTTTAGGTTCCATTTCATCTAATCTATAATGGTAGGAAGAAACGACCAGATATTTCTCTAATTAGTGCTCCATCCAACCATTTGTCATTTCACTTTGAGGAAAGTAGGTAAATAGAGTTATGACTTGCCAGCAAATGGACCACTGCTTTTCAAGAGTCCTCTTTTGGTACTGTTTAACCTCAAAGTAGTTCCAAATTAAGGTGTAGATTTCTCAAAGGCATTGCCAAAAACCTGATGTAAAGCTCACAGACCTGAAAGATGTCTGGTGCCTATTGACATTTGATCCACAGAATCCATAATGGATTTTATCAGCGCTTCTGAAAATCCAGAAATGCAGCATGTAACTGATGTCATATTTAATTCCTACCAACTTGTCTGCCTAAGCTAATAAAGACAAAAATTGGAAACCAGACTCAACATGCCAGGACAGCAGCAAGCTGAGTACGTTTCCAGTTTTCATTTTACATGTAGTGAGTTCAATAGGGTAATTATTCCAGAGCTTAAGGGTGTCACTGAGGTCTGGATGAAACTCTGCAAGCTTTAAGTTATACAAATAAATAATTATTTGGTTATAGTTTAGGAAATTAAAAGACCAAAGAAGATATTGTTTACAAAAGCTTCAGTATTTCAATCTTTAATACCTTCTCTGCTATTGGCAGAAATAGAACTATATAAAGCTACATTTTGGGAAACTGCCAATTTGCTGAAAATCTAATGGTTGCTTCAAACCCCATCCTGGTATTATATTGCTGTCTTTTTTGTACTAAAGTACGATTACCCTCTGACGTAGTTCAGTTACACTGAATTCTAGTAACTGTTAGAGTCAGTGTAAAGAAGAAACGCTTAAAACAGCTGCAGCTCCTTTTGGAGCTGTACTGTTATTGAGGCCATATGGCCATTTTGATGGTGCTGTTTCCTCTTTTATTCTCTTCTTTTGTCAAATATTTTATCTTCAAATGTGTTAACACCCTTCAGAGCTGGCCTGAAAACTACTGTATTTTTATCCTGAGATGCTAACACCCTTATGCATAATCAAAAAACAAGGGAAAATAGTACAGATGTTCAAAATCCACTCCCCTTTTTCTTCATTAATGTCAAGATTACAGCACAATTTGAAAATAAATAATACAATTTTTTTACAATACGTTTGATGTTACACTTCCATCTTTTAGTGATAGAGCCAGTTGTTTGGAATCTCAAAGTCATTAACTGTCAGAGTCACAAAATTCAGAAATTCAGGTTTTATTGTTTAATCTGGCCCTGTTGAAGGATTTGTCAATAAGGCTGTGCAAGTAACGTGCAGATATTAAATTCAGCTAATAGCGAAACTAAGCTCTGTATGACCACGCAGTCTCAAAATATTTAACTACCTGATACAGGGTTGAGGGGAAAGCAGCCCTGTGGATATCAGAAAGATGAAGGTGAGGGTTTCCTCAGGTCATCACTATAGAAGGAGAGAGTCAACATACAGTTTAATTGCTTTACAGAGTGCAGCTCTGCATATCCTATTCTAAACAATCTTGATTTAATTTTGAAATCCTGTTTGCCAGTAGTTTGACTACACATTAAGCCTAATATATGTGTCCTGGTTTCTGCTGGGATAAAGTTAATTTTGTTCTTAGTAGATGGTGCACTGCTGTGTTTTGGATTTAGGACCAGAATAATGTTGCTAACACACTGATGGTTTAGTTGTTGCAGCGTAATGCTAAAAAACAGCGCCTAAAATACTTGTAGAAGTAGTCTAAAATTAGGAGTTTTCGGTTTCCCATGCTCTGCCAGCAACCAAAGCTATCCAAGGGGATATTCCATTCCATAGGATGCCACGCTGTGATGGTGCATCCTGCTCCCTCATGCCAGCACCATAGGAGCCCCTGGTGGGCCTTGACTGAGCCCTCTGAGCAGTGAAGTGCCCCTTTCCCAGACCAATTGGGCTGCAAAGCATCCCTGCCGTTACCAGGAGCTCCTGGAGGATGCAGGCAGTGCAGGAAACACTGAGCACATCAGGAACATCAGCTGCCTTACCAAGGAGGGGAACAAAGGGTAATCAGTCATCCCCTGACAGTCTTTGGACATTCCCTGAATCACAGCCCAAGTAAACCAGAACCATTGTTTCCAGTAGTGCCCAACTTGGGATATGGTCAGGATGGAAACTTACTGATGACTGAAGCTAATCATCTGTGATCTGATTAACAGCAGTCCCAAATGAGGCCCATGGAGCTCTCCTGGGTTCCAGCTGGCTGTGCCAGCACCTCCCCCCTGACTGGAGCACCTCTCAGAACCCGGGAGCCCTCAAGTCTGCCACACTCAAAGGACATCCCTGACAACGAGACATAGGCTGGTACCCCTGCCACACATAGACTCCTCCAAGTGCAGCTCATACCTGGTGAGAAACACCAAGGGATTGGATGTGAGTATTCCCTGAACCCTAGAGGAGTTTTGGAGTGATGCCTTTATCTTTATATAGATGATGTATACACACCTCTCTGCCTGGGAATTGATGAGCGTTGTTATTGTGAATCCATAATGAAATCATGTTATAACGGTAGCAAATCCTATTGAATCACATTTTAAAATGTTAAATTCACTGATGATTTAGTGCTGATAAACCCTTTTGCACCCTTATAATTTTGTGTCCACATTCCTTGCACCCTTCCTCTCTTGTATGCCTGGTCCTTGTGTAAATCATTCCAAATCGATTCCAATTCAATTTTCTTATGTGTGCTTCCTCTATGTAAGTAACAGAGTGAGCCTTGCCATTGACTCATAAATTCATATTAAAACCTGCTTTTTGCCAATATTTTTCATGTTGATTCTTTAAGCAGTCTAACTACTCACTTGTGAGACAGTCCCAGTATATAAACTGGAGGAACTTGGCCAGGAACCATTGATCACTGTTTGGGCACAGGCTGGGCTTCATTCAGGGGGTGGTGAGCAACTGAACTGTGCCCCACATTTTCTCTTGAGTTATAATAGCCTCTTTATGTCCTTTTCATTATTATTATTACTGTGTTTTACATTATTTCAATTATTAAGATGTTCCAACCTCAACCCATTCGTTTTACCCATTAGTTTTTTTCCCTCTCATTCTCCTTTCCTATCCCACCGGGGGCACAGTAGTGAGCAAGTGGCTGCATGGTGCTTAGTTGCTGGCTGGGATTACACCACAACAGAAAGAAACAGAAATATATATATTACATAAGATTAAGAAATTTGTGTGAAGAAGTATTATAGACTAAGACAAGTGATCCAAAATCTACAATAGAAAAACCCCTCAGACCTTCTAAAATTAACAGGAGAAACATGCACACAGCTGCAAAGTTTCTAAATGTTTTAAAATAATTTGCATATTTCTGATAAGAAGCTTAGTTTAATATATAAACTAGATACAAACTTTTGATGAAATGCAGAAGAGATTTTGGCATGTGACAGTGGCTCAGTGGTGCAGTCAAGCATCTTACATCTGCCCTGGAATGGTCCTCTCTGGAATGAGAGCAAAGCACTATGCCACAAAAACGTGCAAAATTTACTGTCCAGTGGTTTTCCTAGTATGAGGAAAGAGGGATATAGAAATGAATAAAAATAAAAATTTAAAGCAAAAAAGAAAAAAAAAAAGAAAGAAAAAAATGAAGAGGTGGGGACGTAAAAGAAAGAGGTGGAGAAAAAAAGAAAAAGGCAGGGAGGGTGGGGAAGTACTTGTTTTATTGTTCAGCTGCCATGGAAAAGAATGCCACATACCTCCTGTTGTTAGGATCTTTCACCAAGGAGTCATCTGTGCTGTGGTCTTGCCAACACAGTCGCAACATAAAAACCTCATTTCTCAATTTTACTTTTGGGAGCAGCAACCTGGCAGCATAATGCTCCCATTTGGGCATAGGCCATTCTTTTAATCCTTGGTCTGATGCCTCTTCCAGCACTTTCAGAGACATGATTCAATTCTTATTTCATTCATTTAAAAATGAAAAATTTCTTACAAACCTCTACAGGCAGAGATAAGAATACAGTCTGACAACCAGCAAGGAGTGACCCCAGAAATATTTTGCAGATTGGCATAAATGTGAAGTTGCCAATGGGTGACACACATACAGAAAATTCACAGACTCTCCAAGAGCATTCCCACAACTCCTGGCTCCCTCAGCTCCTGCCAGGGGTGAAGGTGGATAAGCTCAGCCGTACACACATGCCCAAGCAGACTGCTTTGCACAGAGCGAGACTCTCAGTGAGAGACCTGCCTTGGGCTAGAGAGGAGCATTTGCAGCTCCCAAAGCCACAACAAATTACAGTGTAGTGAGTACAAAGAGAGCACCAGAGTGGAAGCAGGCTGAGGCAGGATAGAATAAAGGGAGGAGGAAGCATCTATTACTCCCGAATGCAAAAAGGAAGATATTATAATCAAGCACACAAGCATCTGGCAGATGCAAACCAGAACCTGGCAATATTTGTTTTTTAATCTGTTTCTCTGCAGGAAAAGTAAACAAAACATTTCCAACTATATTTGCCCTCAGTAGCTCAGCTGACATTCCCATGTGGCCATCCAAAACCCCTTGATTCCAGACATTGTGGTCTCCTGCACATGGCTTTCTGTGTCCTGTTGCCATAGCTTGGCATCAATGTCAATAAAAGTCAATTCAAAGCCAGGACTAGAATCTTCATGCACACATGAAAGTGATACCTGGAGTGCTCTGAGTGAGGAGGGGAACACTGCCTTTCCCAGAGGGATGTGGGACAGGACCAGGGGACTAAACCAACAGAGAAGGACAAAGTGATAAATAAGTTGTTTGAGGGGAATTTTTAAACATTAAATCTATATATTTGCTTATTATGACCATGTATTGGGTTTTCAAGGCAAGGTTTTGGTAGTGGGGAGGCTACAAGGGGTGGCTTCTGTGAAGAGCTGTAGCCTGTGGGAATGACACATGCTGGAGACATTTTGGGAAGGATTGTCTGTGGAGCAGGGGAAGAGTGGGAGGAACACTCCCCCTGAGGAGGAAAGTGCAGCAGAGGCAACGAATGATGAACTGATCACAACCCCCATCCCCCAGAGACATTGATGGGGAGAAGGCAGAGAAAATCAGGAGTATGATTGAGGCCAGTAAGAAGGGAAGAGTGGTATAAAAGTGTTTTAAAGTTTAGCTTTTATTACTCATTATCCTGCTCCAATTTGATTGGCAATAAATTACATTACTTTCCTCTTGAGTCTGTTTTGCCTGTGACAGTAATTTCACAGTGGTCCCTCTCTGTCCTACCTTATCTTGACCCACATGCCTTTCAACATTCTTTCTCTCCCCTGTCCCACTTAGGAGGAGAGTGATAGAGTGAATTTGGTAGGCATCCAGCCACAGCCAGCCCACCACAGTGTTTTTTTTAAGAGCCAGAGCAGCAAAACTATCTAATACTTTGGTTGTTTGGGGTGATTTTCCCTGAATTACCTCAGTATTGTTTCTGCATACCAAAACCTAGAGCCACATTTTTCAAAACCACATTTGGCATTTCCTAATTTTACAGATTCACCTGACAGCCTTACAGTTTTTATTTATTTAGAAAACAAATACACACACACATATGAAAACATAAAAAAATCTTCCCTGAAAACCCACAAAACAAAACATGCAAACAGAGTCACAAGAATAAGACTGGGAATAATGATGCATTTTTAGGTATCATTCTTCATACTGCATCAGTTCAGAAGAATTTGGATCAAAGACAAAAGAGAATAGAAAACAAAGAGCCAAAGAGGGAGCTTAAGGAAAAGCTAACTTGCAAACAAATTCTTCCTTTAGGAAAATGGACTAAAATTTGGGCTTGCTTGACTCCTCTTCTGAAACACAGTAGCACACACTGATAATTACTTTGTCATTGTGATTATACCTGGCAAAGCCCCACATTCATTAAGTAACCTTCAGCAATAAACTTGAAAAAGCTTTTTTTTCAGCAAGTTATCAGCATAAAAACCATGAAGAACTGTAACAGGCAACTCATCTGATTTTTCATAGCGCATTTTCTTTTCCGCTAAGTGTTTGATTAATGTGCTGCTTCTGATCAATTTCTCTCTCTGCAGCATGATTGCTTTTGGATTCCCTACCATCTAGTTCACTTAATAACATTGGGACATTTCCTATAGCTCTGCAGGTATGCCATAATTGTAGGAAGAATATTAACTTGTCACGACCAGTCATAATATTTTCTGCAGCAGGCATCACTAACTTGGCTCAAGTACAAAGCAACATCAGACTTAACAAAATTCTCACTTCTAGGCTGGGAGAAAAGCAGCAACATGGTGTGTCAGAAAACATTCATTTTTTGAATTGTGTAGCAATACAACTCCCCACAGCCTGTCCCTTGGTTTCCCACCTGGATACAGTCCACCTCTGGAGAGGCCCCTCTACTTGGCAGCCATATAAAACCACAATCCCTCCAGTAATGGGCAATCTTAGTGGGAAGCAAAACAGCAGCAAACCCTCACCCATCTATTCAAAAAAACAAAACAAAACAAAAAATCCCAAGCAAACTACCAAACAGAAAAAGTAAGGCAGAACACTGATAGTCAAGACAGACCTTCCTTCCCCTTCTCCAACATGGTCTGAACTAAATGCTCACTTAAAACAGGAGCAAGTGACCACACACAACCCTACTCCCCAGCTTTAGCTCACTCACCAGGTTTGTCTGGATGCACCAGTGATGATCCAAGGGCATTTCAAGTCCTCACACTTCTCTGTGCAAGCTCAGACTCTCCATGCAACCCAGTGACAAAAAGGCCTCACCACCACAGCCACCCTCACCCCTTGATGTCACTTCTACTACCACAGTCAGTGCCACCATCATGAATGCCTCCCCC
This sequence comes from Petroica traversi, assembly GCA_025920805.1. NCBI lineage: Eukaryota > Metazoa > Chordata > Aves > Passeriformes > Petroicidae > Petroica > Petroica traversi. The sequence continues at coordinate 11,012,863 of JAHLSL010000010.1, forward strand.
ACCACAGCTGCCAGAGCAGAGACTGTTGAGGCCTCAACCACTCCTTGCTGCAGGTCCAATTTCCCCCAGGTTTTACCAGAACACTTGGGTCAATCCTTTCCATCCCAGAGAACAGGATTTTTGGGATAAGGCTATTTTCCAGATGCAGCCTGACTCTGTCTGCCAATCTCTGCCCCGAGAGCTGTTTAACTCCCCATCACCTCATTTTACCTAGGCAGAGAGTCAGCAATAGGGCTTAGCTATGTGGGACTCATGACCTTGCACCTGAGCTTCAGGGCCTCCAACTCCTCAGCTCCGTGATTTTCCATCCTCCACTTCAATTTCAAGCAGGAGAAGTAAAAGTCCTGCCTTGATGGCCTGACCTTTTGCCCCATGGCTCATCTTCCCTTCAGGGATGTCTGAACTCATCCACTCTAGCTAATGAAGTTCAATATCCCAGAGGGTTCCAGGATAAGAGCTGATATAGAAAAAGGAGCATTAACAAAACCCACTTCAGCCTTCTTTGCACAATATAAAGTCCTGCAAAGTGCTTTGAGGGGGCAAAAACCTCAGTAACACACTAGTTCAAGGACTGTGAAGAAGCGTGCCAGAATCCTCAGACACATCTTGAATATAAGGTTTCCCTCTGTTTTTTTGGAATTTCTATAATTTAAACCAGGTCTAGACATGAGGATTAAATGGGAAACTAAAGGAAATTGCAATTTAGTAAACCCTGATGCTTCCTACCAGATGGCAGGAGAGCTGAGCTGGTGCTCAGCCCCACCTCATTGCTACATCCCTGCATCATTAACCGTGTCACGTTTAGCCTGGTTAATTGTGGGCAGACTGAAGGCACCAACCTTAGCCCCCCTCTGATGATCTGAGAAATTTTCTTGACTGCTTTGTTGCTCTAGGGCCTCAATAATATTCACAGGGTTCTGGGTCCCTATCTGGGGACCAAATGATGGAAAATTAGGTTCTGTATTTACTATTTTTAGGTACATAAATTCTTTATTGGACCTAAATCTCAGAGCTATACTGAATGAAGGCATCAATTATTAAGTCTCGCTTCAGTAATTAGTCTTTCATGTTAGCTGAAAAGCTTAGCATTCCCTCATTTGATCAGAGGTCTCTCTCTCTGCCATTTCAGATTTATTTATGTCAAGCTTGATCATTTAAACTCAAGGACTTATGAATCAGAAGGAAAATGTTCTTCTAATGTATGCTAATTAACCGTATATTTTATTCCACAAAAAACACCAAACCAGTAGTTGACATGTGTTTTCAAATACTCTAAGTATTCAGTTGCACAGAGGTCACTCAAAAATGGGACAAGACTAAATGGATCAGACTCATCACATGATATTCCAGCCTCATCTCTTGTGCTCGTCATCTTCATGTGACTTGCAAAGCAAAATTTAGAAATACTGTGTCCTTTCCTTTATAAGTCTTAGATACATAAAGACTGCCTTAGAAAGTGTTTTTTCAGGGTGGGTGTTTAAATTTTTTCTTTTAGGCAAGTGAAACCATGACCTTTTTTTTTTTTTCTTTCTACAGGCTTGAAAGTTTTGACAAGATTTTCAGGTGGTGTGAGGAGTGACATTCCAGAAGGATGAAGATAAAACTGATTTTTTCTCTTTCATCCACTTCCTTTTCCTAGCTTTATTTATTTAAAAAAACCCCAAACCCTCATCTGTCAGCCTATGTATCTCCCTATATATGGAATAAACCAAGAGTGACAATGATGGGACAAGCACTCCCTTGGGTGGAAAAAGCACCTTTAGTAGGTTGGGTTGCTCTGCAGAATGAAGAATCTCAAAAGAACATTGAGATAGCTGTTCCTTCACCTCCAGGCAGTTCAGGACATACTGTCACTCATTCAGAAATTTGCCAGTTGAGCCAGCAAATGTCCTAGAAGCTCAGGTGATTTGAAGCGCCCCAGTAAAGCGACTGTTCTGCTCCCAGCCTGAATCCATGCTTGTCACTGTGATACACAGGGGACATCTTTCCAGTGCAGAGCCAGCAGAACAGGTCTGAAGAGAACAGAAGTTGCACAGTATAGGACAGCTCCAGTTCAGTGCCCCTCATCACCACAGGGGTCAGCTGCAAGGTGTCCACAGCAGATTTTGGCCTTTCCGCCACTCAGCTACAGGGCAGTGAGCTGAGGCGGCTGCAGACCCCCACAGACCTGAAAGGGCCTTGGGTTTGCAGGTTTGAGTGCCAAGCTGAATGAACATTTGGGCAGATTAATGATGTCATTACACTTAATTGCACTTGTATTGAGCTCCCGCTCATTGCATAAATTGTGCTTTTGCAATTACTAAGGCTTGGTGTTGGTTTAGAGTAAAGCCTTTCTTGCAATATCCTCACTCTCCCACTTTTTTTCTGACAACAATATTACTCTGTGGGTTATTGGAGCAGAAGCAGTTGTGATATTTATAAGCAAAGTCCAACTGCACAAGCAAGTGACAAGAAACTGCAAGAAAATACTTTTGCAGTTATTGCCCTACACAATAGCATAATTTCAAAAACAGGATCAAAGAAGATGGTTTGAAAGGCATTTTAACAATACATTTCATCCAAATTATAAAACCCTGGAGAGGCACACCACATTGAAATTCTCTCCACAAACATTGCATTCCTATTTTTTTACCCAGTCCTTCAGCTCCTTTGGGTAGGAACTAACCTTTTTTCCCTACTTCAGGAGGAGACTGGGGGACAGAGTTAATCAAAGAGGTGTAGTGATGAGACTGTGGCCTCGTATTCTGCCCACATAGAAAGACATCCTTTTAAATAACTCTGTTTCCTATGAGAAGGCTCTCATGTTGCCTTTAGTGACAGCTTATTTGACATGAAAAACAGGACTCTGCTTCCTGGGCTTTTGATTCTTGAAGGCAACACTCATAGCAAGGCTCTCCTTTTATTTTTTCTCTTGCACATTTTTTTATTTCATGTACCTGCCAATGGACTTGGATTTTTCTCCCCTAAAGCACTCCACCAATCTGGCTACCTCATGTCTCAAAGCAGATTCATGTCTAACACTATACTGAAATTTGGCGGCATAGATTTTAGTAAATTAATAATTGCTGTCACCTCCCATGAAAGGGAATATGGAGGTAACCATTGCTTCAGCCTGGGTTCACAGACAATTCCCCTTTATGCACATTCCAGGAGTCTATACTCAAAGGGTGGCCCATTCTGAAGAAAAAATAGGATATTTAATGAGTACTGCTTTCCAGCCTTACACTAGGAAGTTGTAGTGAGCCAGCAGTTCTGCTCTGGGTAGAAGTCCAAACCCCAAGTGCTGGTTTTAATTTTACATGCCTGTCATTATGATGACTTGACAGATGTTTAGAGTGCTCTCAAATAAACCTTACAAACAAAATTTACATAATTTCTGTGGTTCTTATACTTCTCACTACTATTTATTTATTACGTAGGCACAAATCGTTCTCAGTAAACTGCACTAGTTAAGAATTATAGCATCATCCTAATTCCGTGAATATACAGCAGTTTTTTTTAACATCCTAATTCAAAAAGATTTCTTCTATAAGCAACAATTTTCCTTTTTTTCAGAGTCACCCTGCATTTCACTAGATGTCCAAGGCAAAAAAACAACCCAAGGAATCAAGGGACTGTGAGAAGTCCCTGGCAGTTCACATGGTGGGGGTATTCAAGATGACTCATTTGCTTTGCCACAAGAGACAAATAAGGCATTTTGGTATCCAAGACAGTGAAAAGATAACTGTACAATCACACCATGAATTTGCATTTCTACAGTATGAACCAGCCATGAAAAAGGAACCTCTTTGGGAAGGGCAGAGAGTAGAGCTGAGAGCAAAGAGATGACCCTTGTCTCCAAATCCCTGGACAAGAAAAAGATACAGAGATACATGGAATATCTCAGCAAAATAGAAACAAAAGAAAAAAAAATAAAGAAAAAAAAAAGAAGAGTGAGCACAACAAATTTATGCCAGCAGCCATAAAACACTGGTTTTTTACCACTCTGAAAAGAATTTGTTCGAGATTGAAGAAAAGGGGATAAGATGCTTGTAGAGAGTTTCTCTCAGGCACAAAAGGAAGAACTCAGACCTTGAGATCAGTTCAGTTGGTCAGACCATGGTGCAAACAACGCACAGAGTTGTGGGTTCAATCCCCATATGGAACATCCCCTTAAGAGATGGCCTTGATGATCTCTGTGGGTCCATTCCAACTCAGAATAATCTGTCATTCTGCAATCTGCAGCAACAAAAAGAAAATAAAAAAGCAAATCCAGAATGCTTGCTGCGTTAGGGGTTTTTGTTCAGTTGGTTGATTTTGGTTTGTTTTTTCATTGTTGTAGGTGATGGTATTTTTTTGTTTTGTTTCGTGGTTTTGTTGTTATTTTGAAAGAGACATCCCAGTGCAATTGTTACCTATGCTAAAGAAGTTCATCTTGCTGCTCCCTGAGTAAGCCACAAACTGGAATAGAGTATATTAACTTAACTCTCAAACTCTCTTTGACTGCTGGACAACATAAAAATAGGTAAAATAAAATGGGAAAAAGGGAAAGATAGAAAAATTTGCATTATAGTGGGGAGATATTGCTGGACAATACTGAGGAAGGAATGAATTTGCCAAACTGTTGGACTGTTTTTTGTTGTTGGGGGATTTTTGTAAGGAAATTTCAGGCTACTGACTTTTAATTCTGGTTTTTATCATTATCTGTAAGATGATAAAGTTATACAAAGTCAAGTGCAAAGGACCTGACTTTACAGTACCCTGATTTTTCATGCCAATTTGTAATAATCCCTTATCTCAGGTATATCTCAAATACAGACAGACCATCAAAAGCTCCCAAGATAATAACTGCCTTCAAAAAATTGCTTTTACTTCTTTGAAATAATTTTTAGTTTCTTCATTCTGAGCTAGTGGAGGCTTACAGACAGTTTCAAACCCAAGCTATATATCTACAGAGATGAGACAGCACTTCAATTGTCAAGGTACATCTCTCACACAGTTCCCAAATAGCATAGGTGGAGAAAAGGACACTTGAGAACTTGTTATGATCACCACAGCTGTCCCTATTGTTCAGGTTAGTATCCCCTGTCTATCCAACTGTCTTCAAAAAAGGGAGTTTTTGCTGCTAAATTACAAACTGGCAGGCAGACAAGCTGGAAGAGATGGGAAAGCAGCATTATGCTGGTTGCATGCAATACCAACAGCTCTCCTAGGTACTGCAAGACATGGCAACCCCATACTGATCTGCACATAATTATGTTGTCTTCTTCAAGCATCATGTCATGTCACAGTCTCCACAGCAACATATCTTTTTCAAAATTTCTGGCATATTAATTGGCAAAACACTACTCAGATGCTTATTCCTTCTTAACCATTTCTCATGTATGTTTTTCACAAATAGCCCTTTTTTGCCTACAGTGGAGAATGTTTTTTCCTTCTAAGAGGACCAAAATGTGCAAACCAGGGGTATACAGCAATAAATTTACTTTGATGAGTTACATTTATTATGCAATATGCCAAATTAAAATGTATGAAGTCTTTTAACTCTAGCCCACAAACATAAACAGAAACAACAACAAAAAGAATGAAAGGAAAATATCCTGACTTTGTAGCTAGTTGTGCATTTCTGCACTCTGCTTTTCTGTACAGTAAACTGGATTTGCAATAAAAAGGAAGAAAGATTTATGTTGTGCTTTGTAGTTAAGGGCTTTACATGTTCTCCATTGTAATCCTTTTCTCTTGAAACAGGCGGCTCTATTAAAGGACAGTTAGTATGGAACAGTGTGCAAAAGCAGCCCTTCTATACTGATAGTAAAAGTTAGTTTTCATTCTAAAGCTGATATCCATGATCACCAACCAGCAACTTGAATTTAGAGGAATTTTTTCTTTTCTAATTCTCAAGGAACTATTTTATTGCCTCTTCTGTCTATGCAAGTAGACACCACATGCAGTGCTAATTCTGTGCTGGTCTTTCTCACTTAGAGACAAGCCAAGCTCAAAAGCAGCATGCAGCTGCAGTGATGAAACAAAACTGCAGCCTATGCTCTCATCTTGGTAGAGCAAGTAGGAATCCGTTTTTCACAAAATTTTCTCTACATAAAACAGTTTTAAGCACTTCATATTAGTAGAAGTGAAATTCATCCAGCATGCAGCTCTTTGTAAAGGACAAGTTGTTCCTACAACAGCCAAACCCATCTCTTCTTACTCCACCTATGCCAAACAAGCAAAAGTTTACTCCTTTCAAGCTACCCCATCACTGTCAGCCAAATGGAACCCAAGAAGGTACAGTAACTCTAGAGCTGAGTCATGTTCAGAGCTTGCAAAAGAGCAAGAGCACAGTGATATAATGCAGGCTATACTCTGACTCTCTTCTGACAGTCCCTGAGGACACTGAGAAAAGGTCTTTGTGTCTGTACCACCTCCACTTTATGAAGTACAATAGTAAATGACACGTTACTCCCACTTTCACTTCTCACAGCAGAGCCTAATTTTTTATGCTTCTTTTTGCTACAAACCACCTTGGTATTCTCTATTAAAAAAAGCATTCAGACTTTGTGAGTTATCAGTGTGCAGTTCAGAAGGGCCCAAGCTGCAACTCTTGGGCTAATATTCTGTCCAAATGTGCAACATGATGCCTACAAATCTGTAAATTTCCTATATTCTGCTACAGAACAAACAAGGTGACAAATGATTCTGAATGTCAATACATTATAGAGAAGGGTATGCTAAGTATAGCAGGGATAATTAAAGCAGAACCTCTCTTTATCCCATTTGCAACCAGATCTAGTGGGCTTTGCATGCTTGAGTGCATGAATACTGAATACTATATTCTTTGCAGAAAAAGCAAAATCCACTCAAAACTGGTATAAAAGCCAAAGCCAGCATCACAGTGATGTATTCTCTCCCATGAGAAATTTTTCAACATACATGTTCACTTTTCTAGTCACCCTGCAAAATTAGTCTCAGTATCCCCTGAGCCAAACAAGACTAAAATACATTTTTCACAGAAAGTATATTACTTCAGCAAAACTTCTCAAAACGCCCTGTTTAATTTGAAGGTTCAAATTAATTTGAAAGAAAATAAATTTGAGCTAACACTAAACTCCTGCTTAAGAAGTCATTTCAGGCTGTTGATTATCTTCTGAAGAATATTGTTATTTATTAATAATGACAAATAGCACATTCCCATCAGAATCTCTATTAGAAGTGTGTTATGTGCCTTTCTCTGGAGGATGAAGTTCTGGCTACATATAATTAGTCTTGAGAACCAGCTACTATTAACAATTGAATTAATATAGTCAATCCTTCTAAAGGAGTTTCTCACTAAGGACATATGTTTGCCAAAGTCAAACTAGAGAGGTTTAAACACTCTTGTGACATTCTCAGAAAAGTCATTGCACCCAGAGAATTTAATGAATGTTACTAATAATAATTAGTAATAGTGGAGGCAGAACATAATACTTCAGCTTTAACCCCTAAGAATTCTAATACCAGCAGCCCAGTCATAGTACATTGATTACAAATCATGGAGATGAGTTTCTTTCTTCATAATTACCTGTGTCCAGCAACTAGGGTAGGAAAATAGCTAATATTCAGAAATAACTGAAACAGGCAATCAATAAGACATTATTTATTACATCATCTGTGTGGATAGACTGTTATAATTCATAAAAATATTGTGTAGTTTATTGATTTTCTAAGATACTCACTTAAAATTGAGCTATATTTTCAAATCACTGAGTTTACAAGAAATTATAGTCGTTACACCAAAGCGGGTTTTTTAGTCAACTTAAGAAAATGCAACAGTGTCAATACATATTGAAGACACGAAAATATCTGGGTCCAGAATATAAAGCTGCATATGGTACTGTATCAGTTGTTATTCATGAAGGGTTATTCATGAACTTATTGTTCTGCAAGAAGTAATGTACTTGTTTACAAGCCTAGTCAATATATACCTCTGAAAGTTCGTAAGAGCATGATAAGCAATGGCCTAAAATTGAAATACCCACATTTTCCAAGTGTAATAAAACTATTCCTATTGATTCTCACAAAGGATCTTTACAATTGCAACAATAATTTGGCAAAGCAGAGAATGCTTGCTCAAATGAAAAAGCTGACCTTTTTAATCTCCATGTAGCTCAACAGCTTGTTATTTCCAATAACAGTAAATTAGCATCTTGTCTATTTTTCCCAAAAGGAACACTTTATTCACTATAAGGTTACATTGTTCATTTAAATCTGCAGGGCAACAGAAACAAAACCAAAATTATTCTTTTTTCTTAATGACAAAATAATTAACTCTGAAAGTCATGAAAATATGTATTTCTCTAAACATGTAAAATCCTTTCCTTTCAAACAGTACTGCAGGGTAGGAAAGAGAAGTTAATTATCGTCTAACTGTATGACAGAAATTTATTAGAAGCATTACTGCTGTATTTCAACATTATAAGTAGTTTCCATGTCAGAAAAACCTCCTTCCCAGGAATTAGTTAAAAACGTATATCCACTTTTGATGTGCATGGAGATTTGACCAAGTAGAGCAGCCTCCTTTCTTCCTCTGCAGGTTGTGTTGTGTCCCTCTTTAGAGGTGCTAGCATAGGAACAATGCTGGAGGAGCAAGAACTCCAAACAAACGTACAGATCTCCCATCTGCCATCCTTGTCTCACTGTGTGATCTAAGGAAGGTCCATTTCAGGTCAGGGGTGGCACCTTTAGAGGTTCAGCTCTTCTGCGGGTTGCTGTTACCCTTGAGCTCTCCTCCTATTGAATCAGGAAGAGGTGGAGAGAGGCTGACATGGCTGGGATGCTCATGAGATTCAGCAAGGTTCTGAGTTTGATCCTTCTATGCTTTTCACTGGTCTGACAGTAGGAGGTCAAGGCTCCCAAAATATCAGAAAAAGGTGGAGAGGCAGCTTGGAGCTACACAGCACATGGAGGGAATGTCAAAGAGAGCTCTTACCCTGGTACTCAAGCAAGAATGGGGCATGGTACAAACTCTCTCCACTCAATCTCCCTTGCTCTCACACAGAGTGCCCCAAAAAGTGAGGGTTTCATCAACACAGGCACTTTTCCAGGTACAGCACACCAAGAATACAAAGAAAAAGAAAAAAAAAAAAAAGACAAGATTATCACAGCCAAGAGCAAACAATACAGATCACCTCTAGTTATCCCTTTAAGAGATTTCAAATTTAATTTATTAATGAAGTGGTTACTGTAATACTGAGAAATAAATTGTTCTGTTAGGTTGCACATGTCCCTTTACTGATTCTTATGTGCCACAATTTGACTCTCACCCAGAACATTTTCCCAATGCCTTTTTTTTTCCTTCAGTATAGAAGAAAACAGCCCCTTACATTTTCACAAGCTTGCTTAAGTACCAAGTATATTAGCAGTCTGAAATATTTCCATGTATGGGTGAGAGAAAAGAGGGTACAAATGGATCCTAATTCATGCTTGGGTAGCTCCATATTTGGATGGGGCAAATGTGCTATGTAAAATTTCCAGAGGCAAGAAAGACAGGTTACTTAATACAACAATCTGCTTGTATGGGAATAAAGAAACAAACCTTTGAGTTCATCAAGTATTATAAATAGGTGAGCCATCCTTAGCCTTTGTGATCTATCATTGTATGTGGAGAGGGAGAAAAAGATTTTCCAATATCTTCAATGACACTGGACATGTTTGGATCATGATAATGCTACTTACCTATATCATCTGGTCTGTGGCATCTTTTCTCCTTCAGTTATTAAACTTCCAAATAAAGGATTTTATTTATTTATGCTTTGTTCCCCACAGGTAAATATATTTTGATAAAGGAGGATAATTTAGATGTATTACAAAAGTGAAAAAAGAAATATATTTACATTACGAGGGATTCTTTTCCCAGAGATCATATTCAAAAATCAAAGCAAACAAAAACTGAATGGATTTAAGTATCCATACTTGTATCTCAAACATTGCCACATGATCTCCAAAAAATGTGCTCCTTTCAGGAGGTCCTGAGACTCTTCGAAATGTAAAAAAAACCACAAAGCCAAGCAGGTCTGTAGGTTGGTAAGTGGAAACAAGCTGATTAGAGTGATACAAGGCTTTAACCTTGTTATTTGTTGTTTATCAGGGAATCAAGGTCTATAAACTTTGAACATTACCTGTCGCTTTCTGAAAATTAGGTCCAAAAGGCACTAAACAATGAATCAGATTGAAACAATATAAAAAGCACAGTCTTCTTCACTTACCACCAGGCTGGTGTAGGCTCTCGTTCCCTTGGCCAAGACCTAATTAAAGAGGCCACTGTAAAATATTCCCTGTAGAAAAAGCTGCTGCAGTGTGAAAAACTACTGCCCTTAGTGCTGCTTCCTCACACTCTACAGAATGGTAGCAGAAATCACATGAGAACCAGCAGGACAGAGGGGCAAGAGCCCCCTGCATGTCCACCAGGTCAAGGATGGAGCAATTGACAGAAGTTCTGCAGCATACGATGGAAGAAACTGAATCCTGGTAAGTTTTTGAAACACAACAGCAAGAAACGCTACTTAGATATGGCAACAAAAGACCATAATTTTTAATATCAAGAAAAAAAATAGTAATTTCTGTGCTGGGTAAGTCAAGCCTTTATTGCTAAACCAGCTTAAATTAAAGCAGGTGGCGAACTGCTATACTCTGTAACCAATGAAAGCATAAAAATCAGTTTCACAAATTATTCCTTAGCATTCCAGTTGTAGCAAGCAGGAGATTCAGGAAAGCTTATTTTAATTAAAAACTTTATTTTTCATTGCAATTCACAGTTTATACATAGCAAGAAGAACCCTTGCCATGTGGACATTCAGAACACTGTGCTGGGGAGACAAGGGTCTTTGTTATAAGAGCTTTGCTCGGTGCTGTGTCATGGAACTTTTTTAGTTTTAAAAGCGTACTCTCTGTGAATGTTAATTGACTGATATTTACACTGAATTTACATATTAACTTATATTTATTAGAAAACAAGCTAAGCATCCAAAAAACATGAACATTCATATCTTGCATGTTATCTAATGGTCAGAGATGCTGTAAGATTTGCCACTTGAATCATGCCCAATCAGCAAAGTCCCATTCTTTTATAATTTACAGAGCCTAAATTTTTCTTTAAGGCCTGTTCTAATCATTTTATTTACAGCCAGGTTACAATAGACTAACATAAGGAAAAAAATGCAAAATTATCCATTCCATCCTGCATTTCTTCTGAATCTCATGTACAACTATAAGCAAAACAGAAAGTACAAAATTAATGTGTTTTCTTAAAACCAATAAAGAAAACCCATAGTCTGGTTTAGATCTGCTTCTTGTCAGCCTATCCTGTCTGAACAATCATCGGTATTCAGATTGTGCTATTTATCAGCTCTTCTTCATGCCTGCACTGATATTCAGAGCCATCTCTATTTGAAATGTAGAAAGTCACAGTGATACCAGTTTCAATTGCATTCCCTCGTTAGCTACAGCTCTGGCACAGGCAGCCCACGTGACATTCAGGAAAGCGCTCCACCAGGATTCCCGGGTAAAATATCATGTAGCCCCTGGGGTGACTTGGCTTAAAAAGGAAATTAAAAATCCTTTTCATACCAAATATCTGGCAGAAGGTTTATGTCTATTAAAAATAGCTGTATTCTTCTGCATTGTTTTTTGGATGTGATTATTAGAACACAGCAATTAAAAGCCTCCCCCGCCTCTCATCAAAACAGTAATTTTTATTTGCTCTAGTCATCTACCAAACACTTTAGTGATAGATAAGCTGCGGATTTTTTTGGTACATCTGATGTAGAAAAAAACAACTGCTGAACACTGCTTGGAAAACTAGGACCTGAAAAGGGTCTGCAAATCCTACAAGTCAGCATAAAAAAGTATCAGCTGGACCTGAGTAAAACAAAATGCTTCTGGGGGACAGGTTTGCAACTTTTGAAACTGCAGTGCCTTTAAATTTGGAGCTAAGAACATCAATTGATGATTGTTGAGTTTTGGCATTCATTCATGCTGGTTGGTATCTTTACAACAGACACCTTTTAAACACCATCATTTCAAGAAGAACTAAAGTTTAAATGAAATACACTTCCCATGCAAAAAACCCAAACAAACAAAAGTTTTACAGGAACTGTAGAGGTTCTGGTTCTTCAAAAGATAAGGCACTGACCAAAATTTCTTAGGTAAAAGGCTGCATAAGAATTTCTTGCCATTTACAAATGTGTTGTAGTCCAGAAATGGTCCATTCCTAGGCTCAGTAAGGTAGACCCTGAAATTTTAAGGACTGATCCCTCAAAGCTACATTGTTACCATAAACAAGTGAGATTCATTCGTGAGGCCATATGGCACATTAGAAGTGAAAAACAGTCTGGGCAGATAAAGGCAGAAAACATTGCTTGTTCCAGCATCTTTTGGAAACAGCAGTGCCATTCGTCTTTGTGTCTCTGAAAAGATGCGATGGTAACTGAGGACTGTAGTTTTTTCTGTGGAACTCATGCACACATATAAAATGCTGCTAGCACTGGTCATCGACAGGGTGGAGAAAAAAGGTGTATGGCTAGTCTAAGCCAAGAGCTTCCCAAGGGCTGGGACCCAAAGTCATGGCTACTTAATGTTCTCAATCACAGCTATCTCTTCTGCTGCACAGTGCGGTGTCAAACCATTCATGTAAATGCTGTCCGTCTTTGTCAGAGCTGGCAACAGGTCCTTCTCGCTGGTCAGGTGGTTCACTGACAGTGTTCTCTTGCAGGGGGTCAGGTCTTGGTTGTGGTTGACAGCGAGTTCTGCAGAGAGCTTCCTTTTGATGGAGGTGGCCCGCTGGAACTTGTCGTAGATCTCCACGCTCAGGCGCCGTCGCGTCTCCTTGAACTCAGCGGTGACATTGGCTGTCCACTCTGCGGCGTGGGCCCTGAACTCCCCGACCTGCAGCAAAGATCAGGAATGGAAAAGAAAGAATTATGGCACCATGGACTTCAGACATTCTTTGTCTTCAAGAGCCTGTGAGAGTGCAGGGCTGCCAAAGAGCTGCTGCTGGCACAAATTTCTCATGCCAAAGACTCACTCTGTTACTGACCGCAGCTGAAGAAGAAATGCTGCACTAGTGAGAGCTAACAAGCCTGAAAACACAAACAAAAATCTTTTCTGCTGAGGTGGTTTTGTTTTTGGTTTTTTTGGTTTTTTTATTGTTATCATAGGCAATCAGCAATCCAGGGAAACTGCAGAGGCTTGACAGCTGCACAATACCCAGCTGGTCAGGGGATGAAGAAATCCCAGCAATCCAGGCTCTCTTATGTATTGTTCCTCGTGTGAGGGTTTATTTATGAGCACTTTCACTGTCTCTGGAAAGATCCTTGGGAGACTTGGCAAAGAATTTCCTAAATTTAGACAGAAAAGCTTTTTTAAAGGAAACCATCAGCTGTTTGCATTCTCTTTTCTGTGCTTGCTCAAACATAGCACCAACACAGCAACAGTTAAAGACCCCTCAGTGGCATGTCTGCTTCCCACCCTGAATCCCAAATCATCCTTATTTTTCCTCAGGTATGGCACAAGGTAGACTGAGCAGATCTAGTCTAAGGTAAACTATGACCTGTCATTTACTTACTATTTATATTTTTGCACTTGCATTTCAGTCAAACCACTGTTAAATTATATAAGTTATGTAGAAAACTAAAGGAGGCACCTTTTGTTGACATTATCTCATTATAACTTCAAAGGAAATAGACAGTTTCTCTTTAAATCTCTTCTCCATCAACAGCTTAATTCTGAGAAAGTACAGCAAAGGGAATTTAGAGTACTCATAAATATAACTCCAAAATAAAGAGTTCCAGGAGAACTTAACCCACATAAATTAGCCTAATTGTTACAGCTCAGTCCAGAATTTCAATCACTGGCAAACAAACTCTGACTTGGTAAGCACAGAAATGAAAAAAGAATTTACACAGAGAAATATAGGGGGCAAATCATCACAGAAAAAGCCACGAGCTTATTCATGCTTTGCAGTGCAGTGGAAAACAGGAATATAATGAAGGTAAAAATTAATCAGCTCATCCAGGAGTGACAGAGTATCAGGAAAACTTTCCCCCTCCAGAAACAAAACAAAAAGATCTCTTTACCCAAGGGTCATTTTATTACATTCGTCTCCACTTCAGTGAATTACACAGATGACAAATGTGGACAAATGTCTATTTTCTAAAACAAGGGTAATTATCTGCAATACACAGAGGACTCACCTAGCTGAATGATTATTAGGATTTAATTTGTGCAGCTAGTATCAGACACACTGCACTTCAGATCTGAAAATAATGAAATCTGCAATGCTGAAACATCTCAGTTGCTCCAATATTTTTACTTGTAGTAAACAAGTAATAAAAATATGATAAATAGTACCAGTGCACACCCTGGGGCAATTTTCTCCTTTTCCTAAGCCTTACTAAAAAGCAGGCTGCTCAGGTCCTGAAGAATGGTTCTGTCTAGGGGAACAGAGTCAGCACACAGGTTTCTATTTTACGGTATACAAATGTACCCTTCACCAGCTGTGTGAGCATTTGACAGACCAGGTATTTTGCTCAGCCTCGAATCTGTGGCACTGCATGTGGTCACATTCAAGAGATGCTATCAGGCTTTAAAATTGTGTCTCAGCAACTTACTAGAAAATACTATAACCTTGAAGCATCTCCTCATATTTTTTTCCAGTTCCCACATGATTTCATGTTTGTCCAGGAAAGAAAATAACTGGCCTAGTTTCTGAAGAAAGCAAGTCTATGTAATCTCTAGGGTAGGCTCAGAATGTTCCTGCATGGCCCTGTTTCGCACAGGGCAAGCTGCTCTTGGACATGCATGTTATTCAGGGGAATCTTAAAATTGTAGTTGTTGGGATAGCTGATATCTGAATTCTAGTGAGATTTCTTTGGGGAAGTGAGTTTATTCAGCCAGCTGAAGAGCACCAATAAATGTGCCTTTGGAGTTAGGCTCATTCCAATTAAGGTGGTGTGGAACATTAACATAGTGGACACAATTCTACCTGCCCATACACAAGTGCTGTGATGTTCCTTTATATTAAAATGGGAGGGAAAAATACAGATTGAAATATACTGTTAAGTAATGCAGTTACTAAGTAGAATCAAGATGCATTGGTAGTAAAACAGGGAGAACTGGCACACAATAGAGTTCAGTGCCGTTTGAACTGTCACTGGTGTCGGTCCTTACTTTTTGTGTGAATTGAAATGCATTCAAAAATATTACCTGTTTAAAACAGAACTCTTAATTCCACAGTACTTATGAACTCAAGCACAAAGGGTTGTAAGAAATGTGCCATTTTAACTACCAGTGTACATTAGTAATTTGTTTATACAATTTAATCCCTCCTTGATCCATAGGGACATATCTGTATATGTTCAGGTTCTTTCTGTCCTTAGGTTATGACATTTTATCACACTGCATTACAGCACCTTTTCATCTGGGCTCTGACAACCAACAAACGTCTCATGCAGAGTCACTGAAATGCCAGTTGCCTGTGCTGCTTGAAAAAATTAAATTCTTAGCATACCAACCTACTGAAACAATAATTTGCTTTTCTCCAGTACTCTTGCCTCAGTACAGCACAGCTCTGTAGACTCTACAGCTGTCATACTTGGGGGCAGTGTGACTTGAGGCCAAGGTCTCTTAGTAACAGAAATTATTGACAACTGCATACTTAACATAAGGCTGAATGTCACAAAATATTTCAGAAGCAATAGGAAAAACATGTCACAATGATAGCACCTGTCTAGCCTTACAAAGAAGAAGCAGCACTAATCTGGTGATGCTTCTCACTTTAACCTTCAGGGAAGCGAAATGCAGCTAGTAATGGGGACATAGTCCCTATCCCAGCTCCTGAATTGACTTCCTCCACATCAAAATCCAAATTAGACTGCAAGGTGTTAGACATATTTCACAAGGAGTATCAATCTAGCTACACTAAGCATCAACAGCCTAGTAACCATATTATGTATTTAAGAAGCAGGAAGCAGCACCCTGCTGCCTCATCATTCCAGAGAAGACAAGCCTAAATAACAAGTTCTCAAGAATTATGGTATATAGTAACACAACTAAATATTCCACACAGCACACTTCACCATAAAAGCAAACAAAAAAACCCAAAACAAAATTAAAAAAACAAAAAAAACAAAAAAAACAAACAAAAAAACCACCCCCCTCCAAAGAAAATAAAAGAAGCAAAAACCCCCAAACAAACCCAAAAGCAAGGCCCACAGTGTTTCTAACAAATAAACAGCATTGACCTAATTCCTTGCCCAGCACAGGTTGCCTGGCCTCCAGCTACCACTGCCAGAATATCCCATATGATCTGCACCATATTCAACAGCCCTGTGGGGATGTCTCAAATACCACAGCTCATCTCCAGTAGCACCTCCAAATGTTTGTGCCAATATATCTGTGTCCACCTGTGGTGGAGGTGTCACATTTACTCCATTAGGATATAATGACAAGCTGCCTGTCAACCATTTGTGAAGAGTGTTCTACTCTTGTTAAAGTCACTATTGGGTTTTGTGGGGGGGGTTGTAGTGAAAAAACAAACAGACATCAATAAAGTATTGCATGAACTTCCTGAACGACCAAACAGTTCCCAGGCTGCACACATATTCTCTCACCAATATACCTTCAAGATAGATATCCTGAATTTGACAGAACTAGGAAAAAATCATGGACTTTATGCCACCATTCCTTCACCTACTCCTGCCAAATCCATCCAAATGAATAATGTCCTAGAACTGGCTCTCAGTCAATATATCTAGTAGGACCGAAAGTTCCTATTCAGTTTCATTGCCACAGTGTTTCAGCTTTTTGTCCAGCTGAGCTCCACACTTGGGTAAAGGCCAGCAGCATAAGCCAAAATGTAAGTATGTCCAAGGGGATGGTACTGTTAAAATTAAAAAGCATTTGTACATACTGAAGCACCTGCTTCATCCTTCAGCGTATTTACTCTAATTCTTTATACTCATCAAGAGCTTGAGAATCTTCTGGACACTCATAAAATTATCCAAATACTTATACAAGCAAAACTTCCCACTATTCAGGAAGACCACTCATCCTGTTAAGGGTCTGGAAAGTGCAAACCCTGTAGACATACATAAGTAATCTGTATTTTGAATTAAGCCACATCTGCGCTCTAGCAGAAAAACAAACAAACAAACAAACAAAGGCAAAATTAAGGACATCCTTAAATAAACCAAGACAAATTTACTTGCCTAACTTAACTTAGCCTTAGTTTTGCTCCTCTGTCTCAAGATAATCTTGAGAAACCCCAGCATGACAGTATAATCATTCAATCTACTTCTGCTTATAGAGTGGGAAGAAATATATCCTGCTTGGATGGAATTCAGATATATGACATGAAAGTTATGATATACTCAGGAGGAGGTAAACCTCTGAGTAGCAAATAAAAAAAAAATAGTGTTATATATATGTCACGCAAGAAAATGAACACATATATTTCTAAATAATGTGTGCAGCTTTTTCTGTCATAGCTGTTCTTTATGTTGTTTCCCTTTGGCATACAGGGCTCATACATTTTATGATGAGTATGTTAGTGCAAGCCAAAAAATTGAATTTAAAAAGCAAGTAGATGAGCTGGAGGTATCCATTTGACTACATTTTGGGGTGAAAAACAAGTGCCCTTCCTTACAGATATTCTTAACAGTCTAGATGTTCCTCAGTATATAATTTCAAACATTTATCCCTAATGCATTCTCCGAATTTTCATAGCTTCATTTTTCCTCTCCAGTGTACTTTATCCTGCTACTTAAAAATAACACATCCAATTAACCTCTCTATGATATGCTACTCAGACAAAACTAAAAAGTGCATTACATGTCAAATTATGCAGGCAGCAGAGTACAGAACATCACATTTTGTCTTAGCTCTCAGGAAATTCAGCCAGTGTTCACAGAAATAGTTCAAAAAGTTCCTTTAAAAGAAAAATGTAGGTACAGAGAGGGGTGATGGGTTTAACAACTCAGCTGCTGGGTGGGTTTATCCCTGAGTGCATTGGAGGGGTTGACTTCCCCACCATCTCACTTTCCTGCTGTTCTGTGCAAGCATACAGCATCTTTTCCCACCCAAGCTGCTGCTGGACACAAATTTCTATTCATCTCAGTTCCTACAGGTTAGAGAAGACCAGAGTCCAGAAGAGAAAAAGAGAAGCGTCACAAAAATTTGTAGTGAAATCAGTGTGTTTGCTGCACATTAAGAGGACCTCATTTACAGTTCACCTAAAATTCCCAGCCCAATGACCTGGCTTTCAGTATTTCTGCTATTATAGTGTTATTAGTACATAACCAAAATTATTATAGTGTTATTAGTTCATACCCAAAATACCCATGGACAGGGTATTCAGAGAAGAATGTGCTCTACTTGTCCTTAAAGGTAAAGTGCCACAAAATGCAAGAAATACCACAGGCATTGATGAGATACCTATACTGAGCTTTCCCAGGTGTTTAACCACCAACTTCTGTTCCTTCATCCGGTCACCACCTCAGTTCTGTAGCAGGGAACTCTTCTTCACCAGGTTTTTAAGGTTCCAGACTTTAATTTCAAAGGTAATGGCACACATGAAGGAATAAGTGATGCCTTTTTTTGGTACCACTCACTGGTGCACCCATACCTCTGTTTTTCAGATAAATATCAGAGGGGCACATACTCTCTCTCTCATGAAATTGTCATCCTCTAGGATAAGATTTCAATTACATAGACAATTGGATTTTTGTAGCCATGCGGTCAGAAATGTTTTGGGAACAATGCTCTCTGATGGAAACTGGATTGTTCAGTCCTGTAATAGGCAATGCTTGTGAGCTCATTCTGGTGAGCAATGATTGTTTGGTTTCATACACATAACTTCCATGAACACATCTGATGCCTTGGATGAAATAAACCACATTCTCAATGGGAATGCAGTGAGCCCACAAATTTTGATTATTTTATTTGTGGATGGTGGCAGCTGTGGGAATATGTTTTGTGGAGATGTGACAGATGGCAGACATGGCCTTTTCCTCCATCATGGTTTGAGTCAACAAAATAAAAACAGGCTGAAAAATCATGCCTACAAAAGAGAACCATTTATATTAAGAGATATTTTGTTTTACCTTTTGTTTTTCTGTAAATATGAAGACTGCTATGCTAGGGATTTCCTCAAAACTATTATTGAATATTGCCCATCAGATACCTCTTTGCATAGAGCTACACGTCTCAGCAGTGCAGACAAGTTATTGGCCTTGTTATCTCACTCTCAATTGTTCTGCTTCATTATTAACTTCCAAAGTTAAAGATAAACAGATGTTGACATTTTCCTTGAAAAATAATTTCTATTTAGTGGTTTCATCTACTTCAGAGAGCCATCTAATCCCTCTTCCAGCCTGGTGAGAGTGAATGTTATCCACCTGCATTAGCCACAAGAAAATACTCAGATTTGCATAAAGCTCTGTCAGCTGAGCCTGAGGTGATTCACGAGAACAATGTGTATCCTCTGCCTGTGCTATACAACCAACAACGTGGCTGCAGCCAGGAATAGAAAACATTTTAAGAACTGTACTAGAAGCATAATGAAACCCAAGCCACAGGCAGTTGAAAGACTGCCTCAACTTTCTCTCCAAGGAAAGAGACAACAACTGTTTCATAAACTCTTTGGACTTTTCTTAGCTTATAAAGATATGCTAAAAAAGAACCAATGTTAAAAAGGACTTTTAATTTTTACTTGTTGGTGAGTAAGGAACGATTATAGTAACTATTCAGTCAAGTCCCAGCAAGAATTGTTTATTTCTTAGCTTTCTAAAGCCAATATCTGGAGTGATATTTGTGTGAAATATTAAAGCTCCATTTTGGCTGTTCAACTGCACCTACCGCTTGTGAAAGGAAGTATTCCATAGTTTCTTCAGTCCCTTTTATCTGCAATTACAAAGCATTTTCCTCAACATCAGCACACCTACTTGCAAGGGCATTCTGCTGAACTGGCTTTGTCTGGGCACTCATCCTAAAGACAGCTATCATATTCATACACTCAGCATTAGAAACATGTTCTGGAGTCTTTTCCTAAAAATATCCAATCACTGAGATTATCCTAAAAAAAAAAAAGTAATGTTTTCAGGAATGTTAATCATGAAGATGTCAGTGATATTTAGCCTGGAATCTTTTTAGCCCACAATAAAGTAAACCACAGATATATTTATTGCTGTAACAAAGGATCAATTACATCTTATCTCCAAAAATTAAGATTTCTCAATGTAGACCATCATAATATACATTCTGGTAATCCTCATGGGTAATTAACTCCAAGAAATGCCATTTTTATAACTGATCCCTCTTTAATCAATTTCTCTTATTATGAAATATAAGTCTCTTAATCTGGTTTTATTTTTGCAAATTCAATAGCTCTTGCCATCACTCCCTTGCTGCAAGCAGCCTTCACTGGAGTAATTTTCTTCTTCTCTGAACACTGTGGGAGAGCAGAGCCAGGCACAGGGGCTAGCATGAGAGGCGCTGACTGTGTCCCCATGCCTGAGGCCATGCTGCTCCTCATGGAAGTGCATTTGGCAGCACATCTCTTGTAATCAGCACCCCAGCAGGACCTGGTACTCAATATGCAATAACAAAACAGCAGTCTCTAAATGCCTGGTATGCCCAGCTAACAGGCTTGATATAAATATAAATATAACCACAGCAAAACTGTGGAGATGTTATATATGATGAATCTGAAGTGAAGCAAGCATCACATGTCCAAAGTACACAAAACTACGAGGAAAGATCTCAAAAAATGTGTCAAAAGCCGTCAGCTGTTTAGTTTTCCTGGAATTTTCAGAACAAGATGTTCTTTCCTATTCATTATTGCACATAGTACCACAGCAGACTTAAAAGATTGATCAATATAGAAACTCAGGATTATAGACTGTTGCTAGGGCAGATTCAGGAACATCACCAGGATAACTTAAATTCATAGAAAGAAAGAAATCAGATTGCAGTCAGAACTAGGTCAGTAATTTCCATCTTTTCCTTATACCAATACCACTCTTTATACATCCCTGAGACTCTGGGCTGCTATAGAGAGATTGTAATCCCACCTTTTATTTTGGGTTTATTTTGGTTGGGGTTTTTGTCCTGCTGCTAGTCAAATTTGACTGGACACATGGGGTTGTTTTAACTGTAGAAAGATTTTATATTTCTCCCCGTCTCGTAGAAATTATTTTTAAAAATCACCTTTCTGAATGTGGCTGTTCCTTCTCAAATAGACTTTTCTTCATATATCAGGGGTACTGGGAAAAAAAGCCTCTTAATACTAGATTGACTTCTCTTCAGATATTTCCATTGCCATTTTTGTAGCTCTCTGCATTCTTTCTGAAGTTTAGACCACAAATCTAGGGGCTGTGTACCAGTAATATATCTTTTAACAACATATATGGAAGTAGCACCACTTTCCTAAAGAAACTCAATGATCCTCTTGAGCTTGCTCATCTTAGAATTGTTGCCCTTATTAATCACTGCCTTGCAAAATTACCTTGCACACCATCACTGTGACATTATATTTATCTCCCACAAATATTTCCAATACAGTGCTTTCTAGGAACAGACTTGCATCACACCAGCCTGACCTAACCAGTGAACCTGTGGATTTAAAAACTTTAAACCTACTGCAGGTGGATTTTTTTGGCAGGGATGGGGGGGGGGGGGGGGGGGGGGGCGTGTAGGGGTGGTTTTTTGTTTGGTTTTTT
>JAHLSL010000010.1:11034687-11098438 GCA_025920805.1 Petroica traversi
CTTAGTTGGTTGAGGTTTTTTTTTGTTTGTTTTGTTTTGTTTTGGCTTTTTGTTTTTCTTTTATGTTTTGGATTGTTCACCTGTTTTCTTTTTGCCAGGAGGTGGGGGAAGGTGGGGGGATTAGTTGAGAGAAGTGGATGTAAAAAAAAGAAAAGCCCAAACAATTGTTTTCTTCAGCAGAAGATGACCCATCTCACTTGAAATAGTGCAAAATGGACCAGCAAGTGATTAATATCTTTGTAAAAAGTCTCTGATCACTGGCTGAAGAGTTACTCTCTACAATCTTCATTTCCAAGTGAACAGATTTTGTTTCTTGAAACAGAGAGAGCCAGGTCAAAAGTTCATTGGACAACTGAACTACTTCTTCCTCCTCTTTGGTCATACACCATCACTACACAGCCTCTGAAGACAATCTGTTTGCCTGGAGGGTCAAAACCCTTCAAAACTGTTTCTCAGTTGAGTCCACTCATCTTTTCACCTTTTCATGAACACAGCCTACATCTAGGGTCCCTCTTCAGGGGACATGGGAAATGGGTTCAAGTTCCCTTTATGCTGGGACCCTCTGCTGGGTGAGAACTTTCAGCCTGAAGCTAATAAAAAGACAACAAATAATACAGGGAGTGCAATAATTTCCATGGCATCATCATGACAAGTCTAATTCTGCTTTGACAGACTTGAGTGACAGCTCTGTCACTGGTGCCAAGAAGATTAAACTGAATGATGACTCAGATGAGTCAAATTTGTTGTTTATAAATATCAAATATAACAACTGCCTTTTGAATTTCTACAAGACGTGAATGTGCTATTTCTCATGAATTTTTTTTTGCTTGGTCTTTAAAGCAGGGTGCATGTTGTTCAATTCAAAAGTCAGACAAGCAGCATGGAAAAAATCACTCGTCTAAACTGAGTCAATGACTGACATAAGTCAGTCTCCTGGACTACTGACACGCAGCGAAGAGAACAAGCTCATCCAGGAGCTGTAGCCCAAATGCCTAAGATTGTTGGTTGGGCAGGCATTTTTGCTGAAAATGCCGGAATTCAGAAGCTGCTGCATAGAGAAGTAAAAGAAAAAAATATGACAAGGAAAAAAAATCCTGCTGAAAATTTACCTTTAAAGAAACTAAAATCAGAAGACTTTAAAAGTGCTCTGAGTAATCAGAATGTAGAGAATAATGAAGAGGAGGGAGTTTAAGGCAAGCTAGTATAGCTGAAGCTGAACTTCAGAGACAGATCGCCTACTTAAGATTACAGCACACAGCATGTTCCAGTGACTTTCTGACATTTCATCTATCTTACTGTATGAACTGCTTCCAAATCTATCCTTCTAAAACTCCCACTTCTGTTTCTACTTGTCTTTCACTTCCCTCCCCATTTGATGCATTCACAACTCTCCAGAGTCTTTCAGGAGACAAAAGCCACCTGAGCAAATGACTGACATACTGGTTATCTGGATTTTAATACCAAAATACAGCAGTCTTGTGCATTAGTGCATATCTGATCAGATTTATTTTTTGTCTCAGATCCACTAGCATATGGCAAGATTCCTGGTAGTATACTGAAAAAAGGATAGATGTTTCATTTTGTTGAAATGGTGAAATGCATTATTAACTCAAAATCTTACGTAAACTGCTTCTAAAAGCAACACAATTACATTAAAAGATAATTACAGAACTATAGACTTTAGGTGATATTCAATAACAGCATACTTCTTCCCTAGAATAAGAAGGACTTCCCTTCATGCCCTAAATATGCTGATATTTGTTGATTCTTTTTACCTTAGGCTACATAAAAAGGCAAAAAAGCTATTATGGCTGCCTATGAAGAGATATATCTCTGATGATGTATAGATTTGGTTGTTGTGGGGAAATAAAGAACTCTTGCAACCTCTCTGTCTTCATTCTGGACTCGAGTCACATCCTCTGGATTTTGCTGTTGTTCTTAGACTGCTGAAACCAGCACAACTGATCAGTACTGAATGATCTGCTCCCTCCTGTATCTGAAATGTGTTAGACTACTGTTTTCTTCATGGATAGTAGGATACAAGTCCTATTCAAAATCTTGTTTATTGATATGTGTTGATACCCATAACAATTTTCATAATTTTCAGGAAGGAAGATTTTCAGCATCCTATTTCCTAGGAAATACATTAAATTCCTTCAGATTTCAGAGCACATTGTCACAGTTCTGTGGATTTTATCATGGACTCTGTATCTCGAGAGGTTTTAATGTATAACACTGTTTCCACTTCAAGGCTACCTTTAGGTACAAGGGGCTATTTCCCCAAGCACTGATAGAAGATTGTTCCCACAAGACACCCCAGAAAAAATATACCCCAGGTTTTGAATTAGGGTTTTTCATTACACTCATGTACATTGGAACTCCAGAGAAGTTTCTCTGCTAAAACCTGCATCCATAGAAGCTGAAACAGCCCACTGTAAATTTAGGTTTAACTGGAGAAAATTACAAGAAATTCGGTCTCATCTGGCTTCTGCTGGCACAGAAGAGACTTGATAACTACATTTTCACCAAACTTCTTCAGCATCTTCACTCAGTTTTTCCCAGACAGATAGCAAGAATGAGCTAAGAGCAACAATTTTTATCATAAAATGAAACCTGTAAAAATTTAATACTTGTAAGGTGCTTATAGTCAATCTTATAACAAAATGCAATATATTTATACTATTTTCTTTCTAAAAAGTCTCATTAGGATAGAAGGGAGAAAAAAACAAAATAAAATATTTCTACCTAGCACACAGCTTAAGGTATGCCATGATTCAATTCTCAAACTCTGCCACTGTTAAAACAGAATTTTAAACTGCCAAAGCATTTTATTCCTGTTACAAATTCTCACACACTCTTGAGCAACGGGTTAAGAAGTAGGGAGGGAGATTTCTGGCCATCAGAGATATGACTAATTGAACAAATGGCACGAATTATGTTATGTCTGTCTTTAATCTAACCTAACACACATGAGACTTGTATACAGCAAAATTCCCAATACCTGCTTCAGCCAAGAAATTCAGATATATCTGAAGAATGAGGTTTTTCTTACTGTAGACAAAATGAATATGCTTGTTTAGGCTATAAAGGTGAGAAAGAATGAAAAGATGGACTAGGTCACACATTCCCAGTGCCTGAGATAAAAAAGCTTGGCTCTGCACTGCATAACCCAGCAGTTTTCCCTGATAAAAATAGGAATGCTTTTGATGTGTTAGAGGTATTCGTGGGTTTCTTCAATTCACGTGCCTTTAAATCTTTTCCAAAGTTGGTCTGTATTGAAATAGCTTCACAAGATACTACAAATTTCAAACACTCTTAATATATACTCATCGTAATAAGATTAAAACCTCAGTGTGTTATATAGTCAACTACATAGTTAAGATACTAAGGTCTATGAATTAGATGCTGTCTGGATAACAGAAAAGAATATGAGAAAACTGAGGTTAAAGATCAGATTAATTCTAGGAAGTTATGTGAAGACCTAAAATGTGTCAACAGTGTTTGAGAAAATACAGCAATAACAAGCCTGGAGAATATTTTTGCATAGCCTGAAGTCATAGTGCCTCAGCCACATCATATTTTTTCCAAAACATCCAGACACAAGTAAGACAGGGGAACTAAAAACAATTTAGGAAATGTCCCAAGTTGAAAACAGACACTAGGAGACTGCCCAGGGGAAACACCACACCTGGCACCAAAGAGTATCCCAAGTTAGAAGGGTCCCACAAGCATCACTCAAGCCCAGCTCTTTGTTCTGCACAAAAATTCCAACATGTGCCTGAGAGCATTTTCCAAAAGCTTCATGAACTCTGGTAGGCTTGTTGCTGTGACTTTTTCCCTGGGGAACCTGTTCCAGTGTTCTCCTACTTCTTCCCATTGCAGAAGGAAAAATGGGCAAGACCAGCCTAATTCTGAGGTTCTAAACAGCCAACCGCAGCCGTGAAGGTTACTGGCATTTGAAGTGAGGCACTGTTTTCCCTTCACCCAGTGTAAGCCATGGAAGGCTGGCTGTAAAAGGCACCCTCAGTGCTTTTCTAGAAAACAGAACTGAGATCCTGTCAGCTGTTGGACCTGCAGATGGGAGCACTCATGTGATACCTGCTGCTCCCTACCTGGGGAGGGCACTAGTAAAGATCATTGTGGAAGGGAAGTCAGAAGTACCCTTTCAAATTTACAGCATGTGGCAGAAGATGACACTCTTGAACTGAAACTGTTTAAATAAATATTGTCCTCTGCTTCAGGGCTAAGTGACTGTGAATTGCCTGCTAAAAGTGTACTTACAGCAGACCTGTCAAGGTGCTGTCTCTAACCGCAGAGCCATGAGCACAGCAAGGGCAATGGAAAAGGGCTTCCCACCCCACATTCCCCACAAATTGGGTTTAATCCTGCCCAGAAGCCCAGCTCCCATCCTGCAGCCAGCAGCACTCAGAAGGTGGCAGGGACGCCGGGGGGGCTGCAGTCAGTGAAAGCACGCAGGGGTAATCTACCCTCCAGAGCAAAGGCTTCGGGAACTCAAGGATTGCCAGGAATACGTCCAGGCATTGATGCCATGCCCTACAGCTAGGAAAACAATTTAAAACAATGTAAGTAGCAGGCCACTGTACAGTAGCCAACATATTCATTCCATCAAAAACAAATTAGAGTTTTTATGTTTGAGTAGCATAAATCAACTGATGCGTGCAAAGGAACTCAAGCTAAATTAGAGGGAAATAATATGTTGCTTCAAACAAAATTAATTTCTCAGACTTCCAGTAAAACCTGAACTATGCATGCTACAATTAAAGGAAATTTTGTTTACCCTCTAACATTTTCAAAACCAGCATATTTTCTTAAATAACAAAATTTAAAGCAAAACATTGTTGTATCATTGGAATAATGAATACACATTTTCAAGTGAAAATATATTTCAATTGAAAGCATTATACCTGGCTACAAATATCAAGTAATTCTGTGGAAGATATTATGGTAAAATACACCCAGGGATATTTAAATAATTTATTCCAATACATTGCACGGTATGAAAAATTTATTTTCTCACCATTATAAAATATGATATCTCAAATATATCTACATAAGTACCTTTGTTACATACCTGCATCCCTTATACAAACAAAGCAGAAAGAATTTCACCTTAAAAATTAAGGTCTACATTCCATTGCCTAGAACAGTAGTTTAAGATTTTTTTCCCCCATAAATCAAGTGCAATTTTTCATATACGCTTAATTTAATAATACATTTAATCTAATTTTCTGTGCAGACATATGAAAATAAAACACTTGATGTTTGAATGGGCTGCTATGTAGCTTCCTGCAGTTCGACCTGCAGCCTTACACCAACAGCTTTGACCTATGCACCTTAAGAGCAAAGGCAGCTATAAGCTCACATGCCTTCTATTCCAAGTTTTTAAAAAGAACTATTTCTTTGCCTTTTAACAAGTTCTTACCTCTTCCTTTGTCTTTTTTGATATGACCCTTAGCCAGTCTCCAATCATGCTGAGGACAGCAGCAAAGTAAGCAAGACCAACAAGGATCCAGAACCACACCACTGGCTTATAAAAGTCTAGGTATTCAATATCTGATCCCCCTGAAAAACAATAGAGTAAAAATTAATTCTGACTTAATACCTATAGGTGCAAATATGTTTTTTTATTAATTTTCCTAGGGAAAAAAAAAGGTTAAATTTCTTACACCTCTGTATTTTTCACCATGCAAAAATTCCTAGCAAAATATTTGTTGAATTTGAACAAATTATATAAATTCATTCACTCTTGAAGGTAATACCTGGAGTATGGAAATTCTAGACAAAGATTGTTAGCCATTCATAATAATTATTGAATGAACACAAACTGATTCAGTTTCTGATAGACTCTCATTTAAGATAGAGGTCATTGAAGACAGCTGGAATGAAATTACTTCCCACCTGCTCCAAATAATGATGCTGTACCAGAGTTTAAAGTATGGCTCCAAAGTATGCAATGCATTCATGTCCTGAGAAATGTACAAGAACTTTAAAACTTCTCAATACTATATAAAACCTTCAGCCTCAGTCAAGAAAGTGTCCCTGGTGGGTAGGCAAACACCACTTCCATTTTGCATAAGAAAACCAGAGTGCAAGGACTTGAGTTGAACTGATCATACCCAAAACCAGGTGGATAAAAGAAGTCAACTGAAGGCAGATTTTTTTGTTTTTAATCGCAGTGTGTTAAGCACCAGTCATTTCTTTTCAGTGTTAAAGTAAAGAAGGATAAATTTCAGAGGTATTGGTAATAGATCTTTCAGGTATAATACAGCTATAAAGAACAGATGTCTTATTTCCACACACACAAAAAAAAGTTAAGTTCATCTGGATCTCTTGACACCACCAAACAACAGACATTTCACATCTTGCCATGTAATAAAACAGAAGCCTTGAACTTGTAATTCAGCTGTGTTACAACAAATAAAACCAGACTTCTAGACTGGGTTGCTGCAAGGAATTTGATGTTTGTATCTGCGCACAATTGAAGAGACCCTACAGTAAAACCTTCTGAGACACATTAAAGTAGCCTGCATCCTACTGCATCTTATTTTTTCCATCCTGAAAAAAAATCAAAGGAAAATTAGGCTGAAAATACCAATATACCTTGTTACAGTACTGAGATTGACTCTCATTGAGAATAATGTTTTTACTTAGCTGTATTATCAGAGATTACATGCAAATAACAAAGAGTTTTAGTGATGGCTAGCTTTGTATGGAAGCCCTCACAGACAGAAATTTTATTTTCATGTCAATTACATCTTCTCATAAAAAAATGCACTGAGCTGCAATGGTTTATTAACTATCCAAGAGATGAATCCGCATTGTGAAAGTGGATATACTTTGATGTCTTCGCATTCCCAAGCAGAGGCAGAATACAGGGCTCTATTTGGAACAGAAGATATCCAGCCTCCTAAGGATTGAGTTTGTCACAGCTCAAGACAAACAAAACACCAAAAAATTTTAAACAACATCCATCTCATGTCAATCTAGTGAAATAATATCTTAGGGATGGCTCACCCAAAAGTTTTTGTAATTTAAAAAATGGTTGATTACCACTATGGCTTTGCACTAGTAATGGGCTACACTTTGTTGCTCACCCTCTTCTTCAGCTGTTCATACAATGCACAAGAATGTATCATAGAAAGCATCCACATGGTTGGTTTTTAATTTTTGGCATATTATGTTTATAAACTGAAACTGGAACCTAACTCTGCAACTCTGCAGGAAGCATTTCCTTCACAGTCTATACTTATTTTGTTTACAGCGAAGTTAATCACTGGGGAGGAGTTAGGACATATTCATATTCAACAATGTTTTCCATGCTGTCTGGCCAGGAGATGGCTCCATCTAGCCATGCCCAAAGGAATTCAGCTTTCCTGATGATAAAGGGACAAAAGGTATCCAAAGAAATACTCTGGGATAAGGCTTCATAACTAAAATCTTTATTAGCTGTTGAGCTTCTGAATTTCAAGGACTCCTTGGGTGAGTTCGCAATTTAATCAAATCTCAGGGAGAGAGAGACATACCTGAGGATTTTGTTCTGACGTAAATACTGTCTCCTGTGATGCTCAAATTGCCATAACACAGTTACCTAGGAATGTCATTAAATAGGATTTCCTAGAGAAATGTGATCACAACTCGACTGTACTGAATTTAAACTAAAAGAATTCATTAACTACCAAATTCACTTAAACGTGTAGGAATGCATTTGGGTATGAGTATGCATAGCTAAATGCACTTGTACTGAAGTATATGAGACAATCTAATGATTTTATGGGTAACATCATAAAAAGCCTATCAATATGATTCACTATCATGTTTCTTTTGCAAAGCAAATTGGTTTATGCAGCCCTCCAGGAAGCAAAATGCTGAGAGGGCAGAAGCTGAATTTTGTTGCTTGTTTGACAAACACGATTTTGTGGGCTGAGGGACAAAACTTTTCCCAGCTTTCTTTAGCCTCTACCCAAAATAGGTTAAAACCACAATGAAGAAGAAATCCAGCAGTCTCACTGCCATAATCTGTTACCAAGAGCTGCCACAGTTTATTACAAAGATGTTTTCTGGTAAAGATGAGTTTTAAGTAACTTGAGGTCTATGAGAAATCAAAGAGTTTTCCCATCCATCTTCATCGCAGGCTATTTTACTGCTGCTGCCACCATTCCTATATCTGTCAAATAACTTCTGTTTGGGATTCTTAACCCTTTGGAAAACGTAAGTTGTTCTATGGCCCAAACAGATTCTGTTCTAAGGTCAAGAGCTCTGTTTCTGTGAAGAAAAGCATTACAGAATATTACAGGGGTGTTTTAGATCAGATTCTGGTTCTCAGATAAGAGATCGGGATTACAAATATATCTTATTCATTTATTTATGCAAAACAAGTACTTTTGAAGTAAATAATTTTCCTTACTATTGCCACTCTTTTCACCATTCTCTCTATAGCTAACTTGCTCAAAATAGAAACATGCAATTATTTCTGTAAAGTTGGTTGGCTTTGCATTTTTACTTCAAAATTAGAAGGAGAGAATAGAGAGGGCTGTCAACATTGAGTATCTTAATTCCATACCAGCAAAAATTTCTGGGTCATTTAAAAGTTGGCACTGCAAACAAGGAAATGTCTATGATTTTTCATCAGCAGTACAAATTACTCAGGATATAGAAATATGATATAACCCAGTTTTGATTGCAGAATAACAAGCAGCTGTCCACCATCCCTGTTGAGACAAACCTGATTAACATGTTTAATCCAGAAATGCCATTTGTCTCACTTCAAGGAAATATGGAGGTTCAGCCCTGCAGCTTGAAAGGAATTACCTCTGAGGACAGAAAAAAAAAAAAAAATAATGGGGGACAGAGAGAAAGACCAGCTCATGTGGAGATGTGGAGACGCAGAAGGACTGGGACAAGATAATATTGCACTGTCAGAGATGTAATGTAAGTAGGCCATAGGAGCCACTTGATGGCACTCAGTGGAAAATGGAGAGCTACTTCAGAATACAAAGCATAGACCTAAAACACTCCTCACATGCTGTCCTACACACACATCAAGTAAGTCAGTGCTCCAACTTCAGCTCACACCAGAGAGCCCCTATCACTGACACCAAGTCCTGAGGGGGCAGAGAGCTCTTCAAAATGCCAAAAAAAAGACAGGGAACCTGTGGGAGGGCACATTGCTCTCCTCCAGGATGCTGGACACACCCATGGCTCAGTGTGACATCAATTTCTCTCTGCTGGTGCGTGGTATCACACAGTGACAGCAGATCAGCTGGGCTGCTGTGACCACCGGGTCAAGTGTCCCACTTTGGTGACATTAAATGAGACTAAAATATCTCCATTCTCTACAAACTGGGTCTCAGGCCAAGAAACACAGTGCAGAGCCAGGTATGTGTATCACAGTGGCAATACATCAGAGTTGATTACAGAATGAAACAGTGAAAAAGCAGTGAATTAAAAATCAAGGCTCAAACATGGAAAAAAAAGCAAGTCAAAGAAAACTCCCACAAAAGTAAAAAAAGAGTTGGAACACATTTTTCAAGTAAGACTTGCAGAATTCTGTGATCTGTTTCACTGAACCAGTTGAGACAATCTTCTATTATCATTATGCCCCCCTGTGAAACAGACTACTGATATGCCATTTATATTTTTACCTTCTACTTAATTTAGTCAAGTTTTGGACGTCACCTAATTTAGGTTTGAAAACTGTTAGATTAATGCCATTAGAAATATTTGACTATACCTTCCAAACTGCCCTGGAAGTTATAGAATTTATCTGTACGTGTGAACATTATATTGTCAATTATACAGATATATTCATGTGCCTCATTACCAACCTTAGTATGCAGAAATATATTTCACTGTACTAAAATCACTACACATTCAACATGAGATGATTTCTTTTTCACAAGATATTAATAGTTTTTGGTTGGGTTTTCTTCTGTCATGTTAAAGTCAATGTTTTCTCTTGAAAACAAGAAAAGGGCTGTCCTGATATTCATAAGGCAGTGCAGGCTGTAGTACAGTTTTTCTTCTTTCTTTGTGAAAAGCTACAATAATTTTTCTTCAGATAAAAAAAAAATAATCAAGCACCTTCATAAGAAAGAAAAGCAGTCAATTTTTATTTTAATTCAGTTCATCTATTTTCTTGAAAATGCAGTACAAGGGCTTTCTGTCTTTTGCTTCCTTGCATGCACCATGAATGACCCATCCATTATGTTTGCCTTAAGGCTTCTCTTGCTGATGGAAACCCCAGCTGAAATTTTCACAGGCTCCAAATTACAACTTAGACTTTGACTACCAAAGGGAATATTTCCTCACTCTGGTTTCTGGGTATAGAGTACATGGTCTCCAGTACAAATAAGAAGAAAGTTCTAAAAGAACTTCTGGAGAGCTAAAAGGATTTCTAATATCACAACAGTCAATTTCTACAGTCAGTGATACTTATATTATGTTCCTGAATTCCAGATTCTTTTGTTGGCTCCTTCTTGTTAAACTGTGAGTAACACACTGTCTTTTACCTCCTGAAATTTCTTCAGGGCTTCTTTGCAGCTTTTACTTGCAGTGGGATCAGAAAGCAGTGAGTTTCATGTTAGTGAAAAATTATAGGTATTTTAGAAATCTTTCCCTACATGCCAACACATGGGGTAAGAACCATGGGATTTGTGCGTAGGGCTTGTAAACTTACATTTTTTTTCTCCATGATGACAGTTACCAGAAAAAAAATATTTCAAACTTTCAAATATATAGGAATTTGAAGGTTTTGAGGGAACTTTATGGGCCAAAACTGACACCCATGTATAGATTTTTCACATGGGCCTCCAGAGCGCTAAAAGAATTATCAATTTGACTTCTGTTGCAAAAACTGCACTCTGATATAACTGCAAATCAGAGCCCCACTGCCCACCATTATGCTGTAAGCTTGACTTAATACTAAGTGGAAGAAGGTTATTTTCACTGTATTATTTAAGGAAAAAAAGACAGAAAAATGAATAAATTAATGCCAGTGTGAGGAGTTTTTCAAAATACTTTGCATCTAGGCATCAAGTAGACTGAAGCATCATTCTGCTGCTTTTTGCCTCACCATGGCGAACCAAAACCAAGACCAGCATGCTCTAGAATCACTGTATTCTATCATGACCACCTCTTTTACAGCATTTCATGTCATAATTCTTCATGTTTCTCCCCGGATTGTGACACTCAGTTTTCCTAAACTTCAAGAAGAGTTCTCCAGACAAAACCTACCACAAAAATATCAGTGGCCCTTAGTTACAGCTCTGTAGTTGCCTAAAAGAGCAAGAAGTAAACCAAAAAATAATGAAAAAAAATTGTGATTTGGTAGGGTGCAAAAAAATTCTACATAGTTCCTCAAAATTAATATGGAATCCTGGCTTTTAGGACAAATTCTACCAGCTTCATTGTGAGACTGCAATGCCAGTTTTCCTCAAATAATTTTGTACTTATATACACACCAATTACTTTCATGATGTGAAGCACAGACAATGAACACCTTACCTATTTTTCAGACTTTTAATTTATCCAGCCAATTCTGTACAGCAAAGAAAACAAACAGACATTTTTGAAAAATCCTCCTAGTCATCTGCCAAAACCAGAGTATTCTAGTTTACCCAAAGATGATAATTTTGTCAACTTCATCTATGTCAAAATATAGTCACATGGAAATGTTAACCTCCCAGTTATGATGGAGACAGCCATCTAACCCTGTTCTCTTGAGCATTGTCTCTGCAAGTACAACTCCCATTCCCTTTTAAGTCAATAACATATTGCAGTTCAAATACAAGTCTTATGCACATTGTTCAAAGAAACTAGAAAACATTTCTGATGCTTTGAAATAATGGATTTACAGTAGGATTTTAAATTAAATAAAAAGCATCTATCAAGTGAACCATAAAAGGCCATCAGCTATAGAACATTATAATTCAAGGACATTTCTGTAGAAAGAGAAAGTGTTTCCTGGTAAAATTAAAAAGCAGACAACATAGGAAAAAATTATGGTATCAAATGGTCTACAAATAGAAAAGTCTATGGAAATTTATAATGGGAGTAATGATGAATGTACTCGGTGTTCTAGTTAGAGCCAAGTGGGCCATTTCACATAATGCTTTACAGTTAATACAACCAAGCCTTTATACATGATCATTCCTATTCCCTGTTAGGCACGTACCCTTCAGGAATGAAAGTCTAAAACACCCAGACTCTTCACTTGGAAAGAGCATAATTTTTTTTATTTCATGATAGTTGGTATCTGACCAGAATCACAAATTCTGAAGACAAAATGAAAATAAGAAAAAGAATACAGGAAAGAAAACGGAAAGGCAGAAAGCAAGACACATACAAAGACATTTGGAAACATCACAAATAGCTATGTAAAAGTCAAAAGAAACTTGATTTGCTATTTTACAGCCCAGTTCTATAATTTAAAAGAATCTTGGGCAACTCTTCAAGCAGTTTGAAAATGAAGGCTGCCTGAGTAGCTTAGTATCTTCAACAACAACTTAATTTATCCCCATTTAAACCAGATCATTCACAAATATGTCAAGCAGTTCCAATAATTTAGAGGACCTTGTTGGACCTCACCAACCTGAAAAACTTATACCAGTGGCAAGACCCATTACTGCCATCAAGGCAAACTTCAAGCACATCTACAGAGGAGTTACCCAACCTGAGATCCTTTGCTTGGCACTCAAACGAGAGCCATGAGCACAGACAAGACAAAGGAAGAGCCCATAGCATGTGAACATGTGCTAAAAACAATTCCCTCCAGCAAAGTCTCTCTCTGAGAGCAGCACAAAGGGCCTAGTCAGCCACCTCTGCCTTGCACAGAGTTCAGAGGTGGGAGAGACACATTTCATGGGAGAGATGATGGTTTTGTATCAGAGAAGCATCAGATCAGGCCAAGGAAAGCAAGTCTCAGGCTCAGAACACGAAGCTCTGAATTCCTGATCTGCACCTCTATATGTCACTGTCTCATCTCAATGTGCACTCTCAGCACAGACAGCAGGTACTTACCCCAATCTAAGAAGTGAACAACACCTCTGACGCCTTCTCAAGTAAAAAGTTGACACAGAGAACTGGCCCAGACTTTTTGTAGTTCACCAAACCATAGTTATTTGCAACTAATTCACCTTAATTGAACCATAAAAAATGAACATGTTTTCTACACATTGTGCTAAAACTTCTCCTGACATTACAAAAACATATGGACAAAAGTGTACTGACAAAGAATCACAAAAGTAGGATCCAGCAGATCCTACAAATACAAAAGACAAAATACAGACATTTCAATGGCAGAAAGGGAGTTCTGGAATATTGTGAAAGTAAGGGATGCCCACAAAACTTATGTTATATCACTTCGCAGAGGGAGGCATTTTAAACAAGTCCAGCTGAAAATATATATTCAGAATAATATTCAGGCTGTATTAGTGCCTGCACTTCGTAACCTGTAAGAAAAAGAAAACAAAACCCTTACCTAAATGTCACTCTACTTAATTTTTAATAGTATAGGAAGAGAAAAAACAGTAAGCAGAGACATGCACCATGAATTTCACTGTCCCGCATCCTGTCTCTTCACTGTCACATCAACCAAAATGAGGACAGGCCCCATCGCATGAATGATGAAGGATAAAACTGGGAAAGAAGCACTATGAGACAGATACATCTGTCCCAAAAATAACAACAACAACAACAAAAAGTAGAATAAATATTACTGTGCTAAACATTATGAGGTAAAGAGTTGTGAAAAAAAATCTTACCTGCCACATAGTCACCAAATCCAATGGTAGTTAAAGTGATAACCACAAAGTAAATTGCATCTAGTGTGTTCCAGCCTTCTATGTGCTTGAATATAACGGCAGGAAGAGCAACAAACAGCACACAGCCAAACAGTATGAATATTATTGTTGAAATGATGCGAATCTTTGTCTGACTCACATTCCATTTCTGGAAAGGGAAGGGGAAAGAGAGGAAACCCATTGTTAATAAAACTGCACCAGCACACATCAGCACCCATCACCCTCCAAAGTGAACTACATAGCTCTAAAGGACAGTACAATATAATTCTCCCACAGGAAAATTCCAGCAGGATTTTATTCTGAAGTGGGTTTCAAAGCAAACATGACTATCCTAGGAGTAGATGCAGTAGATGCAGAGCAGGGTTGGACTCTTGACAGGTGAGCATCAGGTGTTGCATCCACTAGTACTTACAGCTGATGATGAAAAAGTTTTGAGGCCTAGATATCCAAGTGAGTTGCAAGTAGAGCATGCACCTGCAGTTTCTCTAGTTTTTTATATCCACAAATAACCCACTAAATAAGGTGAATTTTAACAATACAGTACTCTGTAATCAAATAATCAGCTAAACAAAATCCTACGAAACAAAGGTCTAAGGATGTAAGGGATCCCAACCTGCCTAAAGAAAAAACAAATCCATCTAAGCCATTGCAAATATATTACAGGCCAGGCAACTGTGATCATTTTCTTGTAATCTGGTAATTTTCCTAATGCTTAACCTACATCTCAGCTCCTTCTGTTCAAGTGTACTGTTTATGGTCTTAACCCAGACAAATAAATTGCTAATTACTTCCTTCCAGCAAACTTTCACAGGTGTTCTCTTTCAGTTACATGTTCTTTAAACCAAATAAATTTATTTCCTTTTCTTCCCCTTCCTATTTTTCTTTCAATCCCTCAGAACCAGTAAACTAGCCCATGTTTCATTAAATGTTGAATTCAGAAGTAGATATGAAATAATAGCACAAAATAGAATGGATTGACCCTTTCTTCTGCTTTGCCTATTTACAGTTTTACCTATGATGTATGCTTTTCCACGGCAGTATGACTTTAACCCATGTCAGCATGTTAACCTCTAGAGCCCACAGAACATTTTCACAAAATTTCACCTAGACAGCTGTTTCCAGACATGCAGCTGCATATTTTATTATTCCTTCATATATTACTTTGAATTTTCCCTGCTTGAATTTAATTCTATCTATTCAGACTGCTTTTCAAAAATTTTAAGATAATTTTGATCCTTCAAGTTTTAGTTGTCTCCCCAGCTTGAGACCATCTGCAGATTTAATGAACCACATCATTTAGCTGTTGTGTATGCTGTTAACATTTTTTCTAAATTGTACTAAAGCTAGAACAGAGCCCTGCAAAGTCCCATTTTGCATGCCCAGCCAATTTGATATTTTCCATCTATCCAATGCATGTTGGTTCAACATAAAAGAAGGTATTACACAAGAAGCTTCCACAGAAATCGACTGAAAATTAAATTGGGTTGTTCATAATGGATATTTTCTTGTTTTCAAGTTTCAGTGAGAACTGTGTTTACAGTCAGCATGACCAAGGTCAAGCTTTTGTAACCCAAATCAGAGTAACAGCTTGTGTTATGGCAACATAAAAATCCCTGCTCTGACCCATCAACATCTCCCAGCTCCTTAGGCAAACTAATAAACAGAATTAGGGAGTGTTCCAGACTGCAACAGATCAGGGTTTTCACTCAGATATTGTCAGAAGAGAGGATGATACTGCTTTTTATGTTGGGGCATTCTTGTTCTACAAATACATCCACTATAAAAAAAAAATAAATAATCATTATGTCTACAAGCAAAAGAGAGACACAAATTGATCTCATTACTTCTATACTTTGAAGGGAAAGAAAATCAGATATGAAATCCCAGAAATTATAAAATGTTCTTATGGAATGTTCTTGCATTTTTCAGACAAATCTCAATGGAAATCTGTGTTATTCACCAGTACCTGGTCTGGACATGAACTGATGTTTCAGAGCCAAAAATGTGTGCCTTTTCTTAAAAAGCTTTCAAGCTTGTGTTTGCCTATTGCATAAGACTACTTAGCACTACTTAGCTTGCTTTGCATCAAAAATAAAGCCATGTCAGACCCTTTCTATAAAGAAAAGGTGTCCTGCATGCAAGGGTAGGACTTGATGTGGAAAACCATTCCTAACACTTGAAGTGCAAACAACTACAAAGTTGGTTACTAAGCATTCACTGCTTCAAAAGTCTCAGTGAATACATTTCTTATCACAATCTATATAAAAACCTCTAAGGGTAAGCATCACAGCAAGATTATGAGTAACAAGGGCAGAGCAAAAATAAAATCCTTTGGATCTTATTTCTCTTGCCAACCATAAGCATGGTAGGGAATGTGTCTTCACCCAGTTCTCAAAGGTGTTCATTAGCAAGTTCACACAGTGCCAAGTCCTTCCTACCTTTTCCTGTACATCTGATTGCAACAATCAGGCTTTTCATTTCACTTGTGAAATTCAGAACAAGCAGCAAAAAAAACCCAGACGAGGCAGTCAGCATACTCACAACAAAAGTGTCTTCTACTTTGGCAATTCCTTTTCCGAAGATTGTCCCTAGTTGATCTCCAACACCAGCCAACAGAAAACCAAACAGAGGAATTCCCAATAAGGCATAGATGATACAGAATATCTTTCCACCTTGTGTGCGTGGGGAGATGTTTCCAAAGCCTAAATTACAAACAACTTGAGATGTCTAAGAGGTTACACATAATACATTATAAGGTTAAAAGAACAGCAGGAACAGAACAGTTAAGAACAGGCTAACCAGGTTAACCATATGACACAGCAAACATTGTGAGAAATTAAATGAAAATGTAGGTCATACAATCCTTGCTGAGCCACTCTCTTATTACCTACTACATGTAGCTAATAGCAATTGGTTGATCTATGCCTTAAGCTGCCCATGTCTGTCTCTGGGTTTGTAACTGGCTGCAGCACCTGTAAACAACACGCAATTTGCCTTCAGATGGGTCAGTTTCAAAATGAGGCAGCCTGAAAAAACCCCCAAACCACTAGGATAAGCTAAACAGGGATTTCTATCATAAATGGGATGTCTACATTCTTCATTATTAAAAGCTTTGGTTCCTTCGAACAAAGCTTAGAGAAACAGTTCATGGCTCTGTCCATTTGAAAGTGGAAATCATTTTGTCTTCACAGGCTTGTGTAAAAGAGCCCCCCAAATTCGTCTGATGGCTCGATTGCTGCTGGCCCACTTAGAACAGAGAAAGTGAAATACAAAGAGCACAGGTCCCAGCACCTGTGGAATGCCCCCAAGCACATCTCCCAGGATGGGTATTTAATGACTTGGATAAGGTCACACAGGCAGAACCCTATAGACAAGTCTCATGAGCTTAAGTCCTGAGTTTAATGCAAAAGTTTTTCTCCTTCAAAGGATCACTCAAGTTTTGAGGGAGCAGTAGCAGTAACATCCCAGAATTTCAGACATGCTTTCATTTTTTAGCAGAACAACATGCCCTTCAATGAGGCAAGAGGGAAAATTTGTCATAAAAAGGCTTATCTTTAGAAATTAGAAAAAAGCTTCCTTTGACATTATCTTATTGTTAGAAAAATAACTTGCAAATAAAAAGTAAAGTGGTTCAGCATGTAATTGAGAAATTTGTCTTAGTGTCTTAAATTTTTCATAAGAGAAACATCACATGCACATAAATCCCTCAAAGAAAATCCAATTTTTCTGAGAACAATCAAACAAATTTCATTTTTAAAGTAGCTTAATATTTTTCCACAATATGATTAAATTCCTAAAATATAGAATTTAATGAATGCCTTAGCTATTTATCATAATTTGTACTTAAATATTCTGAGCATGTTGGTTTAACATTTGGATTTTCTTTATGAAACCTATTAGTTTAATGCTTGGTTCTGCTCTTCTGTAGGTAAGCCACATCAAAGCTCTGTTGCCAAAACTGCTTTTTCCTTTAGAAGACACAAGACAAAGCTGTCCCTCACTTAACTTGGAACTGGTTGCCCAGAGAAGCTGTGGGTGTCCCATTCCTGGAAGAGTTCAAGGCCAGGTTGGATGGAGCTCTGAGCAACCTGGTCTAGTAGAAGGGGTCGCTGCCCATAGCAGGGAAGTAAAAACTGGATGATCTTTAAGATCCCTTCCAACCCAGACCATTCTATGATTCACTAAAATAGAAATAAATCACAGTGGGAATATATTTTACTCCTAGATAACCTCATAGCAGGTTTCAGATTGTAATTATGTAAACAACAAATGCAATGTTAGTGGAATTAAGTTTGAGAAAAGAAAGTTGCTATTTTCTTCCCCAAATCTTACCTAATAAACCTTGTCAAACCAAACAAAAGTAACAAAATCACAGGAAATATCGATTACAAGTTGCAGAGTCCTACAACTTTGTAGATGTTCTCTGCACTATTACAATGAAAAAAAGCCTGACTCAGAAAACTGGAAAAAAGTCCCAGCAACTTTAGACCAACCTAATATGCTTCCCTAAACCAGAGTAAGGGCTAAAATTACAATTCAGGAAATTTCAGCTCCACTGAGATCACTCTGTCCCTTCATGCACCAAGGAGTAAAGTCTTGAGTTTTAAAAAAAATTAGCTCATCACCAATCAAAAAGGGACAAACAGATTCAAGCTACTCTGTTTTCATAAACATGCCTGTTTATGCATCAACAGAAGCTCGAATTGTTCCAGGTTATAATTCCTAGGAGGTCTTAATGCAATTCAGAATCAGGGGTCTGGATACACCAGATTTAGAAAACTCATGCTAGGGGATTTGGCAATCACTTTTTATTTACTTCTCCACAAATGTGAAATATCGCAATGGTGACAAAACACCAGCCCAGTGGAGCACATGCCAAGCAGGCAGTTTTGCTTGGCTGGCCCCATAAAATGAGCAGGCACTCTGTGAGCATCCCACAGCTGTTACTGAGGCTGTTGCTCTGCAGCATGCTCCTCATCTGCTGCTAATTGGTATAAGGACACCAAGTTCACATTCAGCTCTGGATATTCTCCATAAATCACACTTATATCTTCCTTGAAGGAAGGATGGTACTTCACTTCTACACTGAAATTCTAGTTTGTCATCCTAAAAAACATCAAATGTTTTTCTTCCATAAACAACAGGATAGGTATTGTGTGATTAATTGTATGATTAAATCTCACACATTACTAGATAAAATAACACTCCACCAGGTAGCAGTTTATTTCTGTCCAGATGCTCACTGAACATAATACAAACCATGGGTAGGGTACTTACTTTAGTGACCTGATCTACCAAGGGGTTTCCATCACACATTAATCACATTTCCAACTGTGTCATGTTTTATAACAGTCTGCTGCTGTACACCACAGCCTACTTTGAGAGTTACACAAGTTGTCCTTAAATCCTACTCTCAGCTTCTCCAGTGAAAACCTAATCCATTATTTATACAATAGGAGAGGAAACGTATTTATATTTCATATGGTTGATGTAATTCCCAAGTGGTTTCTGTCAGAAAAGTATTATTTCTTTCTTTAAATAATTATAATAAAAACAAAAAAGAAGAATTCTGTTGCTAGGTGAAAACCAAGGAAACCTTAATTCTGGGCACTGTGCTGGGAGAGAACACAGTGATAGGAATGCTGCTGCATATCCCTGTGTACCACAGAGCCCCTGCATGAGGAGGGCAGGAACCCCTCCAAGTACTACAGTCTGACCCCACTGCAGTAGCTCCCTGGCATGCTTTCACTTCTGAGTTCAGCATAAAGTCTGGCTAGGACTACCTTGCCCACAGAGAAACCTCAGGGACTCGGCCACATCACAACACAGTCTGCTGCCTTTTCCCTGCCTCCGAGCTGCTGCCTGGATGGGAATGGGAATGGGGTGTGCACACTGCAATTGCACAGGCCACCCCAGTACTTTGCTTGTTCTTCACACTTTCAGTCCCATGCAGCTCATCCCTTCTCTGTTCTTAATGAGTGGGATGTTCCTAGAACTGGTTCATTCCCCACTCCAACCAACATGCTTGGGTTTGATTGTGGAAATTAACAAATTGTTTGATTTAAACTTCTAAAATAATTGGAAAGCTTCCCTCAAAGCTTTTAACCAATGATACCTGTCATGAACAGTACAGAGCACAAAATTTAACTCACCAAATGGAATCAGTTTCCCCCAAAATACTGTCAGTATCCTTTACAGACTATTCTTCCCCAATACACCCTCCCCAGTTCACTTTCATTACCAGGAGGATGATTTGCCTCCTAATTTTCACCGAATCCCTTTCATGTTTTGCTAAATTCTTAGTGTGCCTTTAATGGACAAAGGACTTGTCCCTGACAAGCAGCTGTGGACAAAAAATGTATTTTAGAAGGAGCTTCCAGTAACCCCTGAGTGAATTAAAAGGCCATTTAAAATAGATTGTAACTAATTGCTCCACTCAACAAAATAATATATTCCATGGTTTCAAATACAAACTCCTAAGAGTCTCCGAGATTCAAATCAGTTTCAAAGGGTATCTGTATCCCTTTGGTCAGCAACAGAGGTAGAAGCAGGGATATGTAAAATGGAAAAGAAAAAAACAAAACAAAAAGAAAAAAAATTGTAGGATTCTTTATTTTCAGTCTTTTCTGACATATTTTTGGGAGAATAAAGCATCTGTAACTTTCCCATGAGAAGCAGATACGTTGTTAAGCAGATATTAGTAACTTTAATAACTATATATTGCTGCTTTTGAGCAAAAAAAATTTGAAGTTTCAAATTCTAGTTGAGTCCTTCCCCCATGACAATATATCACAAATATGGAAAAGCTTGAAATGCTATAAATTCTCATACAATTGACATGACACTTCTGTTTAGATGATAAGTGTTCTTGTATTCAAACCTTCATAAAAAAGAAGACTGAAAACTAATTTTAAATTTTTTTCTGCTTTAACTAGAGAAAGAGATCCCTTTGCTTTCTAGTTAACCAATATCTTCAGAAAACTCTTGTACATACACATTTACAAGTGGAGTTAGAAATACAGAGACTCCAAATGAGCATGTTTTTACATAAAATTCCTGGACAAAGCAGGGCATCCACTGACACTATCTGCCTGCACTTAAGTATTTATCATGTGAGAGATTATAAGAGCTTTTGAGAATTCTAAGACTAGATTTTACTTGCTAAATTGACTGGAAGAGAGTGCCACCACCTATGATTCA
This sequence comes from Petroica traversi, assembly GCA_025920805.1. Lineage (NCBI taxonomy): Eukaryota > Metazoa > Chordata > Aves > Passeriformes > Petroicidae > Petroica > Petroica traversi. Next base: position 11,055,708 of record JAHLSL010000010.1, read on the forward strand.
TTTATTTCAAACACCTCAAGTGGGATTGAAAGTTCTGGGGAAGTTCTGAAGCATTTTCTTGCTATACAAGGAAATGTAAATTCAAATACAAGAAATTTAAATTAAAATTCTTTCTCCATGTTTTTGACAAACCTCAGATTACACAAGGCAATCATACATGAGGTATCATAAAAGAAAAAAGTAAAAATTATGCTGAATTAATGTAACTTTGAGGTATGAGGAACTACTCTCAGCACTAGGTTTGGATATGCAATGCATTGATGGAACAGCTCAGTAAGGAGGGATAAATGATTTGGTGAACAGGCACACTCTTAATTACACAGAAGTGGATTATAGAGAGTTGGTACTGTGATTTCATAGAGTGAGAACAAAGGCAGAGCTCCTGGCTGCTGCCTCCCAGGAGGATGGAGCCAGGGGAAACAGCTGCTGTGCCCTTGGCCTCAGCCACCAAACTCTGTGTGCCGCTGACAGCGGCATTGCCGTGGGTTCACATCCACCCTGACCACCCAGCTCAATTACTGTGATTACCCTTTGCAAAGGGCACACGTGGGTTTTGGTACTGAATGTCAAATTGATTTTAAGAGATCAAAAGGTGCTTTTTCCAGGCCTTGAGGAGCAATCTGATAAAATCTTTATAAAAGGGATCTCATTGAATTTCTAGGAGATAAAATGCTTTCTTCCCTTTGGATCACCACTTGGGCTCAGGAGATTAGCATTAAATACATCCCTGCCCAATAGTGCCAAAGCAAAGACATGCACTTAATCACAGATGAATAAGATATCCCTTTTAGCATAAACAATTGTCTAAACATAGTCATTAAACAAAAAGGCAATGTTTGTACCCATACCAACTATCGGGAAATCCCTACATACTCTGCAGAAATAGTAAAACTTCCATGTTTGTGTTCATTGTATGGAAAAAAAATTCCACATTTTTACACTGATCCCTTTCCTTTCCTTTTCTTAACTCTTTCCTACGCTCCCAGTTTGACATGCTTGTGTATGCCTGTGTTATATATTTGCATATTTACAAATGCATATTCCATGAGCACTATCCAAATGGAAATTTGGATAGTACAAGGGCTTTTCCAGTTCTCCATGCAACTTCCCTACCAACACTGCCAAGTAGGTAGAAAATTCCTATTCCTCTTTTAACAGGCAGATAACTGAAGCACAGAAGGGAGGAAAGTCCAAAATTCTCTAAGTCATTTAGGTCCATAACTCACAGTGTGTGAGGACTATGCATTACACTTATCCTTAATTAGTGAAAGTTTGTCATCTGAAGACCTCAAAGATCCTCAGGCTTGCTCAAGACAGAGATACACAGAGATAGGCATTGCCAATATTTACAAAACCTGGACTCCCCTCCTGTCAGGGCCAACACATGTGCATGTGCATACATTCCTGAACAGAAAGCAAAAGAATCTGAAGGTTAAACAAGTTCAAGGATTACTTTAAAATCTAAATCCCAAAATGAATTGAATACAAATACCCTTGCTTTGAAAGTACAACATTTCTGTGCTATATATACACATGAATTCTTTCACCCATGCTCATACTATGTGTTACAGCCCTCGCTCACAAGCTGTTGCCTGTGGATCCCATCATGACTATGCAGATAGCGCTCCTCCTTCAAGTTAATTCATCAATTGCATGTCTAGAAAATAATTTAACTTTTAAATTTAAGAAATTCCTGCATGAATCTTGCTGATGGAAGAGCCCTGTGCGATAACAGAGATGAAGCTCTCTCTATTTCAGACCACGGTTTGCTACAAAACTGAAAATCTCTGTCTTACAGAATTTTGGCACAATTTCTTCATGGAATTGTTTAGGGTGGGAAGGATCTTTGAAGACTGAGTCCAGCCATTAACCTCACATTGCCAAGCCCACCATTAAACTGTGTCCCTAGGTGCCACTTCTACACATCATTTACATGCCTCCAGGGTTGGTGACTCAACAACTTCACTCACCCACTCCAGCTTTTAGAATCCAATTCTCACAGTCTTAGTCAGTGATTTGGGAACCATGTTGTCACAAATTTCTGCTGTTTATTGAGTGTTTGGTATTCTCTGGATTCCAAACTACAAGATTCTGATTTTTAGCGCTAGACCATAATTCTGTGTCACAAAACTGCAAATAGATCATTAAGAAGGTTACGATGTTCTGTCTCAAGCCTGAAAAAAGACATTACCAATACTTCTCTTATAACTAGGAATAATAACAGGAAAGCCTAGACTGACATTAATAAAGTGTGCAATATTCAAGAACTGACAAGACAGAGGCTGATCTCCTTTCAGTGGTTTCTTTTCATCTATGTTCTGTGGGAGCACTAATCAAATCAATAAAACTTCTTGTAAAAGAATGGGCTATAAATATTCATAGAAAGTAAGTTTCCTTCAAGTCAGCTGTACTGGAGAGGTGAAGGAGTATTCCAAGAAAGGTCTCTGTATGGATATGGCAGTATTTAATAGCTCACATTGAGTTGCCAAGACAATTTCTAAAGGAACTGGGTAATGATTGTTAAAATACACTTAGAAGCTTAAACATCAACTCAGATGGTTCTGCCTCCCAGCACAGATTCTGCATTTCATTCAGCTGTCACATTGCCCAGTAAAAAGTATCCACATCTCATCGGTAGTAGAACTTCTCTGCTTTTTTCAATTATTTCCTTTTTGTTGTTTGTTGTTGCCGTTATTGCTTGCATTAAATTTACCTCTAATTCTTAATCTAGCAAAACAGGACTGGCTCCAAAACCCAAAAACTCCCACTTTCTTATTTCCTCTGAGATTGCTTCATGGGAGCAAGATGCCAGGCTAACATACCTAGCAAATACATGATGTACTTTAAAGTAAAAAGTTTATATTCCACCATTTCATGGAACTTTTACTAGTCACATATTCTGGTGTAAATGTAAACACATATCAAATATGATAAAGCAACACTCATTCCACAAAATAGTTCATTAGCAGTATACCAATGTGTAGATAAAATACATTGTTCCAGGTGAGCCACAGAAAAATAAAAATAGGGAATTTTGGATACACTGACAAAAACAACCTGATGCTACAACTTTAATGGAAATCTGAAATAACTTTTTTCTAAAGTTTGGTGGCTTTCTTTCAGTACCTTTCCTTTTTGTTCCCTAGAAGCAATTGAAGCAACAGGATTGTGTGTCTGTTTACAAATAAATCAATTCTCAGTGCTGGGTAAAACAGGTTTTTGCTGGCTTCTCCATCCAAGGGACAAGGCAATCCATATGCTTTCCTGCAGAGTGGAAAACTACCCTGCCTGTACATGTTTCTGTCTTCCCTACAAAGAAGAAAATGTGGCAAAAGTGCTCACAAATTAAAGCTGTGGCAGACTTAGCATAACAAACTGTAAACACACCTTGGATTCACAGATTTAAAACAAGAACGCAAATCCCATAATCTTGCACTCAGCAGATTTGGACCTCAGATCGTGACAAGCTGATGCAAGAGGTCAAAATGAGTGCAGGCCAAAATGACCTGTGAGGTAAACTACAAATCTCTTTCTGGTTTTAAACTTTTTTCAAACACCCTGTTTCCCTTCAAGAGGCCTTTCCCCAGGTCAATGTTAAAAATGCAATTATTTTGCCTCATCAGTTTTTTCTTCCTATATCTGTTTTTCCTGGCAAGCTACACATACACAGCCCATGTATCCACAGAAGTCCTGGTAAAAAAAGCAGTCCAGGGGAGATGGGCAGCAAGGATAGAACTACCTATAGAGATAGCTATACCAGGATAGAAAAGCTCCTCATTTGCACATATTTCAATACAGTCTTACTTAAACTTTGTAAGACAAGTAGGAAGAAGAAAGAGAATATATATCTTCAAAAAAAATGTATACAGACATTATTTTGCACATAATGTCAAATAGCTGAATATTTTATTACTAATAAAAACGCTTCTCTATGTAGTCCTACCAGCATAGTGTAAAACAAAAAAAATAAGGTTAAAAAAGAAGGAATACTAACAAGTTTCTAAAATAAACTGCTCTGAAGATTTTTATTCATAGTATTATTTTCTTCAAAAAGAAAACTAATATTTTGTCAGTGAGGTTCACCAAGTGCATGAAAGTGTGAAGTAGTCTCCTACTCCTTATTATTCTCTTTTTTTCCTCTCCAGTAATCTTTGGAATTAAAACTTATAGAGAATCTTACAAACATTAAAAAATGAACCACCATGCATAAATATCTTCCACTGAATTCCCACTTTGACTTCTAACTACTTAAGTGTACATGCCTGATTCAGCAAAGCAAGTAACATGTTAAACTTTAAAAAATATTTAAATTTATCTCTATTCAGGTAATATTTAAATAACTGTAAGCACATTCATTCTTTCAGCATATACATCTGCAAAGATGAACAAGCACATACTTTGTCAAAGGAAATTCTTAGCAGATTTCCAGCTGATTTTTCAACAGTGTCACGACAGAAACCATGCTGTCACTAGCTCTGTAATTTCACAGAATTCCACGCCATGTAACAAAAGTTTATTTGATAAAATGTCATTATCCAAGCAATTCAAGCAAGTGCAATTGCAAGATTGCAGAAATATTCCAAGGAACAAGAATTAATTTCAGCTTCCACGGTTTTTAGTGCCTTTAAACTATACAGGTGTGTGGGTTTTTCCTCTGGAGTGAGAGTGCTTCTGGAGCAGTGGAAGACAAGCCCTCTGTGCCTCACCAGCATCGTACCAATGCCTTTATCACTGAGAGAAAGGTCTTACCATGTCTGCTCCACACTTTCATCCAAACCACTTTATGAGGTACCACTCTAGAGATTCTCACTTCATTCTTTGGCAAAGGGGAAAATCTAAAGATAAGGATCTACAGAAAAGAAGTTTCTTATGAAAATTTATGATTCTAAACAGAGGTCCCTAACAGAGCAGTAATTGAACATAAAATTCTCTGTGCATGTTGTAAAGTCATTAAAATTATTATCGTCAGGTAGTGTAAAATAAATTCCAAATGTTGTGCTTTTAGTACACTGAAGTATTTTGTTTATATTCCCAGCTAGCTTTTGAAAAGAGCTAGAGTGATTTACAGTAGACAGGAATTTCAGCACACAGCAAAATTGTGAGCAATTATTACCTTTACACCTTTTTTTAAGTATATATGCTATGATTTTTCTTTTACAAAGTAGAAACTTTTAGAAGTCTCTAATCCCTCATCTGTACATATGAAAGTAAATCAAACTGGGATACTATGCTTCATTAGACAGAGAATAAGGCTTTCAGCTGAAGATCTTATATTTATATAATCTTCTATTACAGCTCACAGGGGGAAAGAAACACTAAAACAAAAAAATATAAAAATTAGCTACATGTGAATATACTTCTCTTGTTTCCCTCACTCCAAAGCTCTGAGTTGGAATAAAAACAGCTAAGTTAGTGTGGACTGAGCCATCTGCCTCTATTAACAGATCTGAGGCTTGCTTGGACTATAGGATATGGAAATACCCTCCTCTAGTCAGGTGGTCTCAGACCAAGCACATTGACGTAAAAAAAAAATTATTAAGCAAAGGGAAAATTAAAAGGGAAAACTAGTTGAGCATTTGACCTCACATCATCAGCTCACACATTTAATGCTTCTCACCCACATGGCTGTGAGATACAAGGTACAATCTGTCTCTTCCCTGGTCTTCCCAAAAGACTCCCAGGTGTTCCTCCAACTTTAGATCCCAGTGTAGATTATTAGCCTTCTGTCCTGTCTAAATCTAAAGTACTTGAGGGCATTTCACACCCTGCAGAGTCTGACAGCACACATGAAAGCAAATTATGTCCCAGGGAAGATACCAGAAGCAAAAGAAGTCCTGGATTGCATTACCACTGCCAAACAGTAAAATGAAGGCAGAAAAGGAAAGGGAATGGCCTTTGAAGAGTTGGCCTATTGCTGTCGTTCAGTATAAAAGTTTTGAGCTTAATGGATGAATGTTTGATCTAGTTCCTACTTTGAATAAATAGCTTTGCCAATTTTAAATCACAAAAGCTCCAGTTTACTTTTTTCTCTGTCTCTCCTTAAGTGTCAGTACATGTTCTGAAAGCCACAGCTCCCTTTTCATCAACAGCACAATATCTCTTTGAACTGAAAGACAAGCAAAACTTTTTCCTGAATATAATATAATATAATATTGTTTCTCTTCCCCTAAAACATGAAAGCATATTGAGATATGGACTACACAGCAATTACTCAAGCTGAGGGCAATAGATCTTAATGACTTTTAAATAGAACTGTCCCTGCACTGAGAAGGGACATAATTAAAACATACCCCATGCTCTTATTTAGCCTTTTAAGGTGAATTAAAAGAGGCAGGTCAGAACAGTAATACTTTTAAATATATATATATATATATATATATTCTTATAATAAGAGTAATATTATTAATAGCATTTTCAGCAAATAACATATACTGCTGTTAATTTTTCTATTGTTATTATCACATACTGAAACGCATTGCAGAAAATAACATCTGCCAGTTAGCCTCACTGAAGGTCATTACTACTCTATTACTACCAGAATAAGCAAGTAGTAGCTCAGGCTCATCCTTAATTATAGGGGAAGTTTTATCAACATTTTATCTGCTGTGAATTCCATATTAAGTCAGTTAGGAAAAGAAAATGCATAGAATTAAAGATTCCCCTGGCTACATTTCAGGAAAAAATCCTATATAGAAAAAGAAATCTGCACTCATTTTCTTCAAACATATTTTGTATTTACACACAGAAAATAATATTTGCTAGAAAAAAATTAGATGGCATTTTCTCCCTCCAAAGATTTCCATTTTTATTTAGGAATATATGATCTTGAAAATCACACCAATGTAAGCAAGAATGTCTATCCTGAAGAGTTTCTAAGGAGTCAAACACTGCAAATTAGTTTATTCAATTTTTTTTTTTTTGCAAATAGTAACACCTGCTTTTGCAGAAGCCTGGGTAACAATTGTAAACAGAGAAAACAATGCAATATATATTCCCCTGTTTTATCTGTTTTATATTCAGCTTGGACAAGGAATTTAGAGTTACTATCTTGTGTCCAAATGCAAAAACAAAATTGTCTCCTTTTTTATTTAAGTGGAATTAGCATAGAAAAATGTTACTCAAAACGTCTTGCAACTCCAGCTGCTTTTGCTTACAGGATCTCATTTTCCTCAAGCAACAAAAATGGAACCTGACTGATGTAACTGGGAAAACAGCGACTGTTTTGAAAACATCCCACTCAGAGTCTACATTCATTTGTTTATGCTGCAGTTGTTTGATTCTACTGTACACTATTCATCAAGAGAATACCATAATCCTCAGATTGTAAGAATTAATTTTCTAGCAAGGAATTATGATATGAAACTGAAACCTAAGAATTTTTAGCTTGCTTTAACTGGGACTTCTTTTTTTTGGGGGGGGGGGGGGCGGGGGTGGGAACCAGAAATATTTATAAGACCATTTTGTATCAGCTTGGTATATCTTGCAGCTTCATCTATCAACACAAAAATAGGGGAAAAAATGTTTCTTGCCATTTTACTTTTTCAATATGGCTCTGTGACTCTTGGCAGAAAAAGAGACATCGAATTGGATATTTATATTTACACACCAACAGATGGAAGCTAAATAACCCAGCAATATGTGTTGGCAGCCCAGAAAGCCAACCATATCCCAGGCTTCATCAAAAGATATGTGACCAGCACCAGAGTGATTCTCCCCTTCTACTCTGCTCTGGTGAGTTTTCAGCTGGAGTGTTGCATCCAGCTCTGGGGTCTCCAACAGGGGGATGTGAAAGTGCTGGTGAAAGTCTAGAGGAGGCCAAGATCAGAGGGCTGGAGCACCTCTCCTATAGAAAGGTGAAATAATTGGGATTGTTCAGCCTGGAGAATCCTGATGAATGCCTGAGGAGACCTTACAGAACCTTCTGGTACCTAAAAAGGGCTACAAGAGAGTTGGAGAGGGACTTTTTACAAGGGCAGGTAGCAATAGGACAAGGAAGAACGGGTTTACGCTGATAGATGGCAGGTGTAGATTGGGTATTAAGAAGATGATTTTTGCTGTGAGGGTGGTGAGGCACTGGAACAGGTTGCCCAGAGAAACTGTGGATATCCCCTTCCTGGAAGTGTTGAAAGCCAGGCTGGATGGGGCTCTGGTCTAGTGGAAGTGTCTCTGACCATAGCAGTGGGTGTTGGAATCAGATGATCTTTAAGGTCCTTTCCAGCCCAGGCCTTTCTATGATTCTATAAATTATATGTCTATTCATGTCCCCAAAGTGGGATTCAACACTCTAAGTCTTCTGATGCCCTTCTTGAAGCGATGATGTACAAATCTTATACTATTTATCATCCCACATTTTAAATTTTTCCACACCAAAACGTCTGGAGGCTCACAGCTGGCTGCCAAGATATTAATCAAAAACTTACTGCATCCCAAGTGTTTAAGTTAAAAAAATTCAGCAGCAAATCTTTCCCCCCCAAAATGAGACCACGAAGTTACCGGCATGTGTTTCTGTGGTCCAGCATACACTAGCTCCAAACAAAAGGATGAAACCCTGGGACCTAAGGGTTTTCCCTGCCATAGTTTCTAAAATCAATTTAAAGTAATACTTTGGCATTCAGAACAAAACAAAAGAAAGAAAAAAAGGAGAACATCCTACACTACAAGAATTATAAGTGCATGAATGACCGTAAGAGCTCTTCCAGAAGGACCTGCTGGTAATTGGAGTTCCTTGGTAGGTGAAGCCTAGAGCAGTACATACATTAAAATTATGAACAATCTTACCAGAAATACTTTTTTGTAAACAATTCTATGTAAACTTAATTTATACTTCATTCTACAATTTAGAAGGGTCAAAATAGATGAAAAGTTTTGAACCTAAATAAATCCTTAATAAAACGCCTACAGATGAAACAGGTTCTCAAAAGAAATATTGTTCCCAAAATCATCCTTCAGTAGAATGAAATGGTAATAGATGCCTTCTAGAGGAAGGCACACAAGTAGAGCTGAATGATCCTAAGCTGCCTCTAATTGAAATAGCCATTAGAAGTAGACTTAGGACTCACATACAACCACACTCCGGAAACAAAGAGAACATAAAAAGATTCTACATAATAGTATCATATTCTTTTCATGTCTTCAGTGATACTAATGGAGCATCCAGACACAAAAATTAATTAGGTGCAACAGATGTGCCTCTCCTTCTTGTTACTTGTGCCAAGAAAATTACTCCAGAAATTAGCTCATGCTAAATCAAAGCATTCCAGAAATACAGTAACAGTAGCTCTTATGAATCCATATTGCTGCATTTATTGAAGCAAACAAGAAATGTCCTTCCAAAAAGATAGTAAGGTTAAGCTTTGAGCACTCTTATCTCCAGTACTCATTAATACAGGTTATAAATGCATGCAGAAAATAACGGAAATAGACCAAATCGTGAATCTCCATAAAAAGAGTCAGTCTCCTATCTGTTTAATTGAACAAGAGGAATCAAATTTAAAAATCAGAATCTTCAATGATATATAAAACTCCTCTAGAAAACATGTACTGGGCTCAGTTCTGAAAATGAAATTTCAGGTTGCCTGCAGTGATGAGATGCCTCAGAACTTGGACATCACAAAATGTTGATCATGAAACACAAACCGCCTTCCTTATCCTGAGATGTTTTGTGCCAATTAAAATGCAAAACAACTACTAGAATAATGTAATCATTTTCAACAAATATCTCTAGAAAAATCATCTGCATTTGAGGCTAAATATATTTTCCGGTAGGCATTGGCCAAAAAAAAGAAAGTTAGGACCATTTTAATTATATATTTTTCTATTTCTAAATAGGCAATGTCTCTTCCAATTCTTCTTCAAGCAAAGAACACTGTGACCTGAAAATAAGTGTATGCAATGCTACAGAGGGAGTAACTTGCTCCATATACCAAAATTATTTCCCTGCACATCTTTAAAAAGGCTACTGGATATGACTAAGCCACTTGATGCTACCTCCTCTATCCTGAACAATAGCCTCCAGATGCTCATTTTCATACATCAGTAGAACCGGAGGGGAAAAAAAGTATAAATCCTAAATGTGATGTCTGCAGTGGAGAAATAGAGAGGCTGGAATCGAGCTTTCCATGCAGCCCTCTTCAGCTGAAAACTCCATGGTTACCTCAGCTGTGTCATTCAAGCCTGTGCCCATAAACCCTTGGTACATGCTACAGAGTCCTGTTAAACATCCATTTTGGTCAACTGAGAATCTACAAACTACTACACAAGTTGAACATTTTAGACTAGGAAATGCAGGTTTCCACATAAAAATAACCCCTAACCCTAAGTTTTCTCTATTCGGTACCTGATCTTTGCACATGGCAGCATTTAGCCAACAAAAAATTAATTTCTTACTTGGCATCAGTATTCTTGAATGCAGACTGGCAGTAACAAAGGTGCAAGACTAGGAGAAACTGGGAAAGCTTAGTTCTCAAATCAGCTTGAGAGAGAAGGAACTTCAAATCAATTTTTGGGATTGAACTAAAAGCTACCCACTTCAAGTGGCTAAGGTTTCTCTTTTACTATCACTCATTTTAAATCCTACCACCCGAGAGCAAATATCACCCGGCAAAGTTAATGTCATACATATGAAAAATATTGAGCTTGCAACCGAATATATACCCTGGCCTTTGGACTGTCATGTAATAAAATTAAGAATGTAAATTACAATGCAACTTCTACCTGTACTAGGCCCCTGATGAACAAAATTTCTCCACATTGTTCATGACAAAAACTAAGCCAGACACACTGCTAACTAAATTCCTCTTCTTCAGAGAGTCCACAGGAACAGTGTCCATTTGCCCCACTGCATTTCTAAGCTGGTACCAAGGTTATATCCTGCTCACTCACCATCCTCAGATTTTACTCTCCACAACTGTTACTGGCCTCAGCTAGCCCTGTGCTGCCTGTTACCTTCTAATACATGGAGGAGGAATTGCATCTTTTTTAGAAATGACATGAGATGTCCCAGCTGAAGAATCTCGAGACCTCAGAACAGGAAGAGCAGGAAAAAAAAGGCAAAAAGTTCTTTTTCACGTACAGTTACTGAGTTAATTTTCTTTTTTTTTTTCTCCCACACTTATTCCATAACACCCCCTGCAGATAAGACAGGCAAACTCCGAAACCCCACAGAATTTAGCTCCAATAAAGCATCTCTGACCAAAACTAAGACCAGAGTCCTAGGCTCAACCAGAGGCTCTGACCACAGTACAAATACTCAGCAAAACTGCTATGACAGCATCTTCTATAAGATTAATATATTTCGTTTTTCTACCAGAGATTAGACCTGCATAAACTAGATCCTTGCTAGGCCTCCCAAAACTCTTGAAACTCCCTCAGAGACATTGCATAATACCACGCTGTTCTCAAAGGGACCGATTACACGCATCCAAGATCACTGCTGCTGTCACTCAAAACCACAAATCAGAAACTCAAGCTTACCTGTCAGCCAAGAGCTTCAGAAGGACACAACAGCAGAGCATGAAGTGCTCTCACCCTCCCACCACTCAGGGAAGTACCAGGGCAAAGAGAAGAAGATCAAAATGCCACCACATCACCACCACAAGTTACAGGGTCAGCATTGGTGCAGTCATTTGGCTGTGAAAACATCTGCTACCCCAGCTCAGACTTGAACTTCAGTTACCAGAGATTTCAAATCAGTGTCTACTCATATATACTCCAGCTGAGAGGATTATTTTTGTCTTCGCATCCCTGAGAAAAATACATTCAATAGACTTTCTACAGCAGTTATTGAGGTGTATCAGGTGCACGTAAACTAACACATAAAACACCAGCCAGAACAAAATCTTAGGCACAAAACATATTTGAGAGAGCTCTGATTTTTCACAGCTGGTCAGCCTCTCCTGCTTGCATCAATTTAAGAGAAATTTCTGTATGAGTAGAAGTTGTTAACATACACTTACTTGTCTGGAGGTGGCAACATTAAGTGACTGCTAAAAGGTAAAGCCATATATTTCTTGTAGAGATGCCAACACTTATATATATATTTAAAAGACCTTGATGCAAACATATATGTGTAAACATATGTTCGTACCTTTAAATATACATTATTTGTGCCATCAGGGAATAAGAATTTTATTGTACACAGACTGGCATGGCTGAGCCAAATACCAAGAAGTCTTCCTATTCTTACGTAAAAGAAGACATTTTTCTGAAGGCCTTTCACTGTTCTGGCTAAGTTTTTTAACCCATATTAGCTTTGAGGAAGTTAGGGGAACATCTGCAGCTGTCCTGCAACATAGCTGCCCTCTTAGTACAGGTAAGAGAATCTCCAAAAGCTTTCAGTGCAGGAGTACCTTACTGGGTTGGACTTGAAACCTTTCTATATGAAAGGACAAGGATTGGAAGAGAACTCCTTAGCAGCATCAAAATACAATCATGAAAATCTAAAGTACGAGCAACAGAAAACTAGAATGGCATAGAGTTGAAGAAATTAAGAATATATACAGCCAAGAAACCTAGAAGTAGTTTCAGTAAAAGTATGCTTACTCTGGACCCTGGTGGTATTCCCCAGATTGAAGGAAAAAATTAATACTATTTTTTCCAGCATATTTGAATTAATTTGTATTAATATCACAAGAGTGCCCACAGCAAGAGCAAAATTTCATGACTACAGAAAGAGACATATGCTTCTCAAGTCTACCACAGATCAAAACAGAAGGCTTTAAAACTCTGGGATTAGACATCACTGAACTCACAAATACTGAATCCAGGTGTACTTCCACACGTGTGTTGTCTTATAGCCTCAAAATCATACCTTTTCTGCAGGAGTCCTCCAAGGCTGTGATTCACAGAGAACTCCCTCATGCCTCTCAAACCTGGCATACACACAGATGTTTGTAGGCTCAGGCATTTTAACTACACCACATGTCACACAGGCATTATTTTTAAATTCCCATGGCTGGATACGATTCCATCTGACTCATGTTTCGATTTACTAGCTGCATGTATCAATATTATCAAATGTTAAATCTGATTTTCCCTCTGGAATCTTTAGATTTTAAATTCTCTAGAAATTTCTTTGTGATTTAGTATTTAGCTATATTTAATCATAGTGCCATATGCAATGTATTATGTGACAGATTTATTACTAGGCTCTCATCACTGGACCAGCCCAAAAAGAAGGTGATAAAAGTGATAAAATGAAGCATCTCCAGATGGTGGCCCTGCTGTCTCAAGGTCCCTTCCTCATTCAGATGTAGGCTGCAGCCTTCCCTGGTAAGGTGGTTCTGTGGTTATTTTTCCTGGTGAGTTCAGAGGCAGGGCAGATGGAAAAGGAGACAAGATGGGTGTAGATGAACCAAAGCAAAAAGGATGTTATCAAAAAAATACATTATCAAAAGATGGGGAGAGAAGGAAAGAGGCTGGAATAAGCAGCCAGCAGAGGATGATGAACACCCACTTGGGCCTCCAGATAACTCAGAGGAACATCCTATGTGTTTCCTCTGTACACTTTTTCCAGAAGCCATATGCCAGACAGCAGCATAACATCCCCAGGGACAGAACTCACTTTGCACTTCTCTGTGTCCAATGGTCCCTTGTCAATGAAGCATTCACCATCCCAGCTGCTTTCTTGGCTTCCCTTGCTATGAATTTTTGGTATTAGTTAATAAGCAGATCTCTGTGGGAGCATTTTCACAGAGGGCTGCAGTTGAAGTTTCCATCCTCTGTGTGACTACTTAACAACATGCTGTTCTATCAGGCATCTGGCAATCTTTCACGTCTTCCAACAGCTTTCAGTACTTCCTTCCTCTATCCCATCATTAAACAGGTGCTTTAAGTAGATCACAAAAATTTATCTTTTGGAAAACCCTGAACTCCCTGAATGAGAGTGAGAACGAAGAAGCTCAATCTTTGCATCCAGCAAATGAACCATCTCACAACAGCAGGAGTTGTGGCCAGACCGGGGCAAGCTGCCATGATGTTTTTATCACTCCTCTGAAGCACAGCACAGCACGTGTCCTCAGAAAAGACACACTGCTCTCTGCTGCAAGAGCCTCTGCTGGCAGGGAACACACCATGCCAGACACTGACAGGCCACTTCCTGCGGGTCCTTAAAGTGGATAACTTTATATATTCACAGACATACGCAAGCATTCAGATGTCTGTCAAACGTAGGGTTTACAGAGCGCCACAGTGTAAAGCCTCCCACTCCCACCAACTCATGAGGGGTTGGTTTCTCTAAAAGTCAGATACAAAATTTCTCCATGCTAATGAGAGCTGAATATGGCTCTCATCATCAACATCTCATTGCTAGTTCTAGGGGAATGTCTCTGCATTTCTTTGATTCCCATCTCTGTTGCCCTGTTAAGGCTGCAGAGGACAGGACAGGACTAGTTCAGCCAGGCAGAGCCTGGAGAGGGGTATCTCTAAATGAAACCAACATATTACAAATTATTTTCTTGACTGACAAGTAATTTTGACTGCTCCATTACCTATCATATCTCCAGATTCATTTATTCTAAATCTGATCACCTATTTTCAGCAAATTACAGAAAGGATGATTGCTTTTAATTAGTCTCCATGAGTTACCACTCAGAGAAGTATTAGGCAAGTCATATATAAGGTTGAGGTGTTCTAAATATCAAATATAAAAGATGGTGGGAGAAAAAAAAATGAGTAGCACAGATGGGTCTTTACGCTTCCACTGTCAGTTCTGTACTTGCTATTTTTATGATGATCCAGTAGCATGTCACTATGGAAATCTGGTTTTAAAAATTAAGTGAGAACAATACATATTTTAAAATGTTTTGTTGTGAGAGTAGAGGCAAAAGTCTCTCAATACCTGCAAGATGGTTCAAAAAATTCATAGGGAGCCCTCTTATAATCAGGACGGCAAAAGAACGTAAGTGGAGTAAAATTATAGGAAAGCAAAGCGTCTTTGAGTAGAACATTGGATACAATTAGAAAAACAACAGTATTTTGGATAAATTAGGCCTTCCTCAGCCAAACCTAAAAAGCTTATCTGTTCTTCCAGCTGTTTTGAGTGGCTCTAGTAACAGATAGCCCTTTTTTCCACAAATCATACCTCTTCTGACAAAATAATCACCTGTTAGTGAATTCTAGTCATATTACAGCCATTTTTCTCAATCATAATTTGCTGTGGTTTTTATCAGTATGTAGTAAGACTTTCTTATAAAAGAACAAATCCCTAAAAACAGGTTCTTCCAAACTGTTAATACATCACAGAGTAATAGTGATCTTACCCTACTGCAATCTCCTCTTACATATACAACCATTCCCACATTTATGGACTGCCTTCACTGGATTCATTTAAAAAGTCTTTTAATTTAAAAATAGTTTTAAATTCATTTTTTAAATTACTAATTTCTTTCCTGTCTATCTCTCCTTTCCTATTGTTGTCATTGATCTCCAAAGGTGTTTAAAACTCTGTAAATCTCTCTAGTGTATAGGATTGAATATTCTCCCTACTAAATTATCATGCAGGTTCATCAAGCTCGTACACTGGGGCTGCTGCCTGACCTGGTTAACCTGAAGGGTGGCAGAACATGACATAACATACAGAGCAAAATCCCTGGTCTTTGCAGCACACTGATGTTCTTTCATAAAAAAAAACCCTTTTGCACAAAGCCCCAGACAAACTGACAGTGTACACTTGGACATGAAAGCACTTCAGGTTTCTAACCACAGCAGTGGGGTACTCTATGCAAACCTTTCTCTCTCCTAAAATAATTCAAATAAAGAAGAAGTTAGTATCTTACCCTGTATAGTAGCCCAAAAATCAACAGGAGCATTTTTTTCCTATTTATGTGAGACCTACCAAAACCACTCTGTTACCTGTGAATCTACATATTTAACAAGGCTCTTAGTAATGAAATCTTTAATTCTTGCACTTCAGTATCTTCCATCTGACACTATCTTGATTTTAATATTCTACTTGCAGCAATTGCTCAGTTCTAATGTGCATGCATTTCTGAAAGCACTGACTCATTTCTTCTCTAATTATTGCTGCAGAACCACACTGGTTACTGCTCCTTTTACCCCAACCATAACTAAAGCACAGCTTGAAAACTGGAAGACAAAACCACAGAGCTAAGAGTACCAAATAACAACCTTTCCAAGTCTTCTCTGACCTATAGTGGACAAAAGGTCTATGGGTTTAGTTGTACAATCAAATCTACCTGTCATATTTTTCTGTAGACATGAAAATCCTTAAAAATTTAACAGCAATGACTAATTAACAGTTAAAAGTTCAGACAAGAGCATGAAATGCTTTTAAGTACAGATTTGAAAGCTATTTACTAGGGTGAAAAATATATATTAATAGGAATCCGTCACAAGTCATTACAAATTTATAGTTGTCTCTTCACACAGATGATCTACAAACCACCTCACAGCAAAATAAGGCGTCTTAGGCAAGTGCAAACCTAAATTACATTTTTATGTAGCCTAAGAAAACATCACTTCAGGGCTCAGATGGAGCTCAATAAATGCCATAATGAGACACAAAAATTAAAAATTTCTCAGTCTGGATGATCTATAATGGAGCAGTGAATCAGATAATGGATTCTTGTTCTGGTAAGCAACAAGATTATTTTCTCTGGCCTGTTCTTAACTAGACAGAAGACAGATATATGGTTAGAGACATTCTCTCTCAGGCTATTGAACTACACTTTTCAATTGTTCCGTCCAAAGCATGGAACAAAGATTACAGCCCCTAATAAATGTCCTTTCATACCTACAGTACCATGAAAAAACCAGAGCAAGCCAGAGAGAAAAAGTTTCTTGGCCTTCACAAGGATCATTACCATGACTCTTAGTGCCCCAACACTTGCTAAATTGCAGGAAATGTATTTTCATGCACCCATTTCTCCAAGCACCAACCACGATTGTTGCTCAAGTGCAAATGCTGGACTTTTTGCAAATAATCTGTGCTTTCTGACCAGAGTGAAGTTGTCAATCTGTGGTGCTATAAAAGCATAAATCAGTATCTGCAGGCCAGATTGAAGAGAAGAAACAGTTTAACTCAGCAATGATGCTGGCAGATTTCTAAAAGCATTTGATGATAGCAAATGGGTTTCAGCATATTCCAGTCAAGAGCTGGAACAGGTTGCCCAGGGGAATTACTTTCCCTAGAAGTGTTTAAAAAACATGTAAATGTGGCACTTGAGGACACAGTTTAGTTGGTTAACAGTTGAACTACATCTTTTCCAACCTTAACTGTTCTATAATTACACAATTCTATATTTACATCCAAATTTAAGACTATATTCAGACTGCCAACAGAACTTTAGAGTGGGTGCCAAAATGTATAACCGAAGACCTTTTAAAGCCATTAAATTAACAGTTATTGCCTACAGAGGATGTTAACTACTTAAAAATTGGAATGAGATGTTCTAATAGCCCCTGACATTATCTTATTTAACTAAAAGATTATAGAGTAAGAATAAAATATTTGCCACTACAGTGGAAAAAAAACCTTCCATTCTTCTTAAGTTAGTTTGTTGTGGAATTTTAAAAATAGTATTCAAGTATCACATAAAAATAGATTATGTAAAGTAGAAGTAGTACAGATCCTTAATCTGAGAGAACTTTGATGCCAAAATATTTTTTTTTTGAAGAGCTAAGAAATAAAAACTAGCAGTTTTAACTGTATGATACAAGATACCTCTCTAACATGTCAGCAGGCGAGCTGAACAATACGGACACTTGAGATGTTTGGCTCTATTGTTACCCTTATGACCCGAAATAATTGATTCCCAGAGTTTGTTATTGAAATAAAAAGAGAGAAAACACAGAGCACAACAGCACAGAGGCCAGCACAGTGGATGGCAAGCACCATGTATCACACAACAAAAAAGCCTCAAGGACCTGTGAGCCAAAGTCATCCATCCATATTTTCCCTAGTATCAGTTTTGTGCCACGCTCTCTGAAGAACGCAGCTAAACTGAGCAAGTCACCACTAATACATGACCCAATGGCATGACTTCAGAAACAAGGTCTGCAAAATTTACAAGTGAATGAATAAATAGCTCAATATGGCTAATTTTGGTGGTTGAGAAGTTTAAAAAGACAAATAAAATATTCTGAATTAGGAAAAGTAATTGTAGAAAAGAGGAGAGAATTTCCTTCCTATGCAGATTCTTCAGACAGAAGTAGCTTTCACAGGTCGACAAAATGTTAACAAATACTGATAGCAACCTGATCCTTCAAGTATCTATCTTTACCAAAAGGAAAAATCCTTCCTGAACTAAAATAAGGTGCACAACTAATCGCAGTCACAGAGGAGACTTTATTTGTTTGGCCCACAAGCAGCAAGTGTTGTCAACCCATTCTGGAGTTGTATTTAATTCAGATTATATGCCTGGAGAAAGGAAGTGAGATGAAAAATCTTTACAGCAACAAGTTGTGACAGCAAGAAAGCAATTCTTCAGAAGTCACAGTAGGAGCCCGGCTATCAAAAACAAGGAAGGACTAAGCCAAAATACCAAATTCTTCCTTTTGGTTACAACTTCAGAAATCCTCATGACATTCTGGTGGATAAAAAAACACCTCCAATGCTTTCAAATCATATAATCTTTAACCAGATATAAGATAAAAACTGGAGACTAGGACTTATATTTTACATTTTATAAAGAATACCAAGTTCTGTGGCTTTTAGCCAGTATGCAGCAGATAATTATCCTCCTGTTATCTTACATTGCATTTTTTCATACCTGGAAAAGCATCTATTCACTGGTGAAACTCAGCATGACCAGAAGGTAGGTAATGCACCTATAGGACTTTTCTAACCATCACCTATGGTTGTTAGGCACCCCCCAAGTCTTCCTATCTTACTTTTAATTTGCAATTAACATGTGTCTACTGTAACAGTCTGCTTCTGCCAAATGAAAAATTGAAGTCATCAGACCATAATGTTGTACTGAACAATTATATTTACAATAGCAGTTCAAATCAGTATTTATCAATTTCTATCCTCTTGATCTTGTGCCTATATCTGCATATGCCACTGTAGACATAAATTTGTATTTTTGAAAAACATGGATTTTTAACACATGCTGAGATGCAAACTACAACTTTGCTTACAGTCATACCAACTCATCCAGCTCTTGCAAAAGGATGGCACCAGAGGGTGAGATTTTTCCAAAGCACAAGAGGATTCAATCCAGACAAAAATCACTGAAAAAAGTTAATGGATTTTGTTAATTTCCCCTTTGCCTGTATTTCTACCCAGCATCCCTTCTGGTTTTCAGGGAGTTTTTTTAATGGAATCAAGCTGCTGGCAGTAATGAGAAATCCATAAAATATAGAGAGCTCTCATTGTATAAAAAGGAAACACTTCCATGAAATGCTAATGGACATTTCCATTCACTGTAGTGATACTTGAATGATATTTTTCTCCATAATGCTGGTGGCACAAGTTTCATACCAGTAGCAGGTCACTTCAAGAAATCCTTAAGGTCTTTTAGGCTACCTGTTTGGCATCCTTTCTATATTCTTTGGGAGGGGGGGGGAAAAGGCTATCTTTCTGATATTATTGAAATAGAATCAACTAGTAATCCTAACCAGCTTCTGGGAATGGTACAGCCAAGGCTGCATAAAAACATTTGGGTGAATATGGAGTAAAGAAGCTACCTAGGCCAACTGACTTCTTTCTTAAGCAGATCTTAGCTCTCCAGTTCAGCACACCACTGGAATATTGAGGCCCCATGAACTGCCCTGCTCTGACCAGCCAGAGTGCCAAGGGGCATTCCTGGCACTTGGGAGGTGCACACAGAATGTGTACATCAACCAAAGCAATCTTCTTCAGATCTTAATTCCCAGGAAGAAAAACCACCTCATCCTATATTCAGATTAACATGACAGGCAAATAGTGTCATTTTATTAGGCAGGTTCTCACCTGGTATAAAAACCACATACTATTCAGTCAGATCTGCAAGAACTGCTCAACAAGAGGTCTTCAAAACCCAGAACTTCTGCTGAAAGTATCTTAAAAGTGCCTATTTTCTATTTCAGCTGATAGTCAAGTTTGCTTTCAAAAGAGGTTACATGCCCCATTCTAGTCTTATATCATGAATCTCCACCCTCCCCCCCAACAACAACAACAAAAAAACAAACAAAAACCAAAAAACCCACACCAAAAAACCACACAAAAACAAACAAACAAAAAATCTGGGATAGATTACAGCTACCATTCCCCCTCTAAAAGCTGTTTCTGCTTAGCAGCTCAACTAAACAAACTGGAAACAGCTGTGAATAAAGCAGCACAGAAAGATAAGCAGCTTAACACGGTTAAAATTTACCAATAGAGCATCCTGAGGGGATACACACTGTAACAGGTGCTTTTATTTTGGCCTTCAAACCTCACAACTCAGTGACCCCAAAGTAAGGCACAAAACATTCACCTTTTTCGGTGTTTTCCAAAATCCTGTGCCTCTGTTTGCTTATGGGATTTGAGGTTCTCATGGTTGGTTGCACCACTCCTTATCCAATTACAAAAATAAACAGAAAGGGAGCAGGAAATAATTCCATTCATCCTAGCATTCTGCACACAGTGTAACCCTACTTGGCAATTCTTCCTTGCATCCTTTCCTTTATTGATAGAAACAAACTTTTGTAACCTGGGAATGGAAATCGACATGATCAGGAGGCTCAGAAACCCTGTTCTGATCAGACAGTGATGAGAAATCTGAATAAAGAAATCAAAATTCAGTTTCATTAGCATACTGGCATTAACAGAGTAAGCTGTGAAAACTTCACTGCTCATTTGCAGTGTAAATTGGGGACTGTCACAACTGACAAATTGACATTTTCACTCCACAGCACGACTTGAAGTTCCAAGCAGAGCTGCTTTAGGCAGAGTTTGTTGTTTAGAAAATTACCAGAGGTAATGGAGTGATGGAAAGCTGCAAACCTGGCAATTTGTTTTAACACAACTGTTTTCAGGTTTTGAGGAAAAAAAGAAGATAAAAGCTCAGAAAGTGAAAGTACATCAAACTGCAAAAGTGGTACATCTTCCTTCTTGCTTTGCAAGATCCAGCAATAAATAGACACCACACCAAAATAAAACTGTCAGTGCTGCCTAGCAGGAAGCTTATCAAAGACATTTAAAAGGCTTTTTAATGAAAAACCAACTATAATGAAGTCACATCAGTGTAAAAAAACGTTCCAGGTGGTCAGAAAAAATATTCCAGAACATAAATGTAGTCAGAAACTCACTGCTACAAGCAAAATAAGTAGTTGGCAGAGCTCTGAATCTAAATTCTAAAAGAATAAAAATGTGTAAAAAGAAAAATCAGGGCAAAAAATATATGCAATATGTGATATGAAATGTCACTGATGTCACCACCTTCCCTAAAGAGACAGCATCCCTTCATACCATCCATTGCCAAATTTCTTATCCAGAATTCAGAACTTACCGGATAAACAAAAACTCCCTTGTACATTCACACAACTAAGAGGCTACATCACCCTAACTTTTTCTAATATAACTCATAACTCAAAGTAACAACATCACCAGAAATATCAGACCCTGACTATGGCCCACAAAACATGCAAGTGCTTGCAATTTACCACATGCCTGCACATCAGATTGTTGTGTATCAAAAGAGAACTGGTAGAAAAAAAAAAAAAACACAAAAACAAACTTCTCTGTATAATTAAAGCTGTGCATCATCCCATAAACTTACACTTTTTCAATTTCAGAGCTACCCTTGGCATTGTTGAGTATTTTCTTCTTCTCAATCATTTCGGCCAGTGAGGCTCAATTTGTTTTCTATGATTTGCTCATTCAATTTAATTCAATTTTTCTGATATACAAGCCCTCAATGTCTCTAACTGAGCTCTTCATCTAATTTAATTTCCTTTCAGTTCTTCTCCATTGTCCTTCCTTCACCACTGTCCCAGGTTCCCTAGCTCTCAGCAGTCCTAATTATTGCTCCTGTATCTTTTACAGTCCAAGCATTATTTCTTTGGCATTCAAGTCAGATAAGACCTCTTTCCCACTGCCTGAGCAAATGCAGGAGAGAATTGAGGGCATAGTGGTAATACACTTTCAACTCACTGTTCCTAGGAGAAATAATTACAGAGGAAATCTTGTTTAGTTGCTACTGCCCTGGGAGAGAGTATGCTCAGTTCAGATGAAATATTTGGAGATTTGTGATGCCGAATCCTAACAGGTCTCTCCAGAGCACAATTGAAACACTATTTGTCAACAGCCAATAACTGGGTCAAATTCAGACACTTTTTCAAAAGTACAACAAAAGAAGCAAAGAAAATAAATTAGAACAGAGCAAATAGAGACTAAAAACCTAATTTAGTTCCAACAACTACTAAGAACAGCAGCACAGGGACAGGAAGGTAAGTACAACACTAACCCAGAGGAAAGACTGAATTCTGAAGAGATCTCTGGAGGATTTTTTCTTCAAACTAAAAAATCTTTCTGTTGACATTTTATCAGATGAGACATACATGTTAACACACTTTGAGAGACAATGTGGCTCTCAGGAGAGCAGCAGGAGTTTTCAATGGAGTCCTCTCAGAGTAAGAGATGGAAGGAGTGTTTCCACTTCGTTCCCCAGTGACCTCTGTAGCGTGTCTCTTACTACCACATTTTCACAGACCATAAATTTTAACCACTTTTTTTCTGCATTACTCGCGGCTGGTCTTATCAGCTGGTTATACTCAGCCTTGCCACACACCAACTTTTGCTAGAAGCTCTATGAAATCTGGACACCTGCAGCCAGCTAGCCAGTGGAGGCTGAGATCCTCAATCTTGCCTTAGTGAAGATTATTTCTAGTTGAGGATCCCTAAAAGAAACTAGACCTCAGAAGCCCTGTACTCCAATGCCCACCAAGAGTTAAATTCATTTAAGTAATAGACCTAAATTAAGATTTGATCACTAACACGATGGAGAAAAGTCACATATCAGAATATCTTTCAAGTAAATATATTTTGGCTTTTTTAATTACCAGAGTTTTTCTCCAATCCCCTTCTCAATCATATCAGCATTTGCACTTTGCTTTCTCTTGCTCGTCGCTTTTCTCTTCCCTTACAAATTCATAAACAGAAATCCAGAGATTTACACTCTGATAAACTGCAACCCTTAAAAATGAAACTTTTATGGCCATCCTCAAAATCTCTGTTTTTTCTTTGGTGGCACAAAAAAAACCCCATGTTCTAACATAAGTCTGTGATGTTTCTTACTTTTCTGAAATAGGAGAAAAATTTTTTCAATGTCTTTGCACTTTTTTAGCTTTATAATTATCTGACATAATTGGTAACACATCTGATTATGAACAATATTTGTCTTTTTATAACGTCAAAAATATTTTGTATATTTTAGTTGTCAGCACATTATTCTGTTACCTTATATTTGAAAAATGCAGTGGAATGGTGCCAGAAGGGACAGTTTTAGCAGCAGGGTTTTATTATTGTTTCAAATCAACAGGCAATGAAATAATACTTTTTAAAACACTCTGCCTTCACAAGCAAACCTTGTGTCCAGGCAGTGGGAAAATGACAGAAGGAATGATTCCTTACAGTAAAATTGCATTTGAAGCCACATAACCTATTGCAGTTTTAAAAATGACAATTGAGGTTGAAATTTCTAGTAAAAAATATAAGTCTATTTTTCAGCATCTTAACTGCTTGCTATTCACATCTCTTCCCTAGAGAGTAAATATTTACAAATATTTTCTTTTTTTTTTTTCAGTATTCACATTCCTTTGCACACTTTAATTAAGTTTGCAAGGTTTTTGGACCCCAAAACCCCATATTACCACAGCTAGCTTCATAAACCTAAATTAAAGACTTTAGTCATGAAAGAACTTCTCAAGAGGGTCAGTTTCCAGTGAACATGAGAAATTTGTGTTCAAAAATCAAGGGCTGGTGACAATGAAAGTGGAAAAGGACAAAAAGAAATGATGTGATCTTTTTGGATTTGTAGACCCAGTTTTTAGCAAGCTCTGGAATTGGGCTTCGAGTGCTAAGGCATTAAAGGAGCTCTGTTTGAAAGGATGCTCTCTGGCAAACCACAGGTACCAGCAGGGCTGCTGGCACTCCCAGTGTGCTCTCAACTGCCATCCAAGACACTCCATCTTCCAGGACGCTGAATTAATACTCTTCCTGTATGTCTACTTGCAGTGCTTGAAAAAAAATCATTACAGACTGGCTGGAATAAGAGTGGAAATAATGCAGCTCTTTTAGATGAAGATCCATAGCAGGCTAGTAGAGGTTCTCATGATGCACTTTCTTGTACTACAGAAGACCCTACATTTTTTATGTGCTGAGACACCAGACATTTTGGGAAACAACTGCTGAGCTCAAGGCTTTGGCATGCCTACCTTGTTTTTTTCATTTTTCTAGACACAGGTCCCAAGCTTCAAAATGATGGGCCTGTTTTTCTACCCTGCTGCCAATATAAAACTTTCCCCACCCCTAAAGTTCTCTGTGGGGAACTGGGGTATGTACAGGTTGTGCCTGTATGCTCAGTTCTGAGTTCTACTACCTATTGAGGGAAATGATCCAGAGGTTACACACCATGCACAGTGCCAGCAATGAGCTCTCAGAATAAAAAGAGGAGACATAAAGGTTATTTTTCCCTCCTCCCCAGCACTATCTCCAGCTTTATGATTAAGTTACCATTTTTCTTGCTTTTCTCCTCAACCCTCTTTTTTCTTTCCTTTGGTCGTGTGGTCTTGGAGCAGGACTGACTGGATAATGACATTTTCAGGTAGACAAAAAGACGTTCTTTTGTGCTTTGCAGCATGCAGTATCCCAGGGAACAATGTAACAATATTTTTCATACATAATTTCATATTCCTATTTCCCTCTGCTACCCTTTTCCCTCTAAGAGATTGTCTGAAACCATTCCATATGCACAGACTAATAATCATGTAATTTCACATTTTTTTGTTGAGATGAGGTATCTTTGTACTGGAAACATATTCACAAGTAAGAACACCTAACTGAGCCAGTCAAAGATATAACCCTTCCTGGAACAAGTTCTGTGCTGTAGTACAGTAGTAAATGCAAAGCTAAAACCAAAGACCTGTTAAAGAAAGCCTTGTGAGATTATTTGATTGTGACTCTCAAATAAATCCACTTTTTAGAAAAGATAGAGTAGCAGTATCACATCATATTCTATTTAAACTTAATTTTCTGATTTTATATTATGCACTGGGTAGCATGAAGGATTATAACAGACTTCAAAAAGTGTTACAGAAATACTAAGCCATGTTTTCTGTAGAATTGCCTCTGTTTTTGTGAGTGGCTTTGGAACTGGCACCATCATAGTGTCTTTCAGAAACCTACAGGAGATCCAGAATATGGCTCTAGTCTGCTGCCAGCAGCCACCAAAACTGACCCTCAATATTTTTCAGGTCAATGTACGAGACTACTGGGATACAACAAGAACAGTAACTGCAAAACAGTAATTCATTGC
Organism: Petroica traversi; assembly: GCA_025920805.1. Classification (NCBI taxonomy): domain Eukaryota; kingdom Metazoa; phylum Chordata; class Aves; order Passeriformes; family Petroicidae; genus Petroica; species Petroica traversi. Next base: position 11,081,165 of record JAHLSL010000010.1, read on the forward strand.
TTAGGCAGATGCTAAAGGCTTTATTTATTATCCTCTCTCCCCAGAAACCAAATATTTGTGGGATGCAAGTGCTACTGTCAATAAAGAAAGGCTTTGCATTCATTAAAGAAAGGTTTCAGAAATCCTGTTCATAGACTACTTGTTCCATTTCAATGTCGTCGATTCTTAGATATCACCAGGAAGAGTGTGGGCTAAGTGATATGGTGAAATTATAGTAATAAGTGGTTTGGAAAGCTACAAAATCTGCTGTGACACTGGAAAGCTATCATTGTTTCTAAATGGTAGTAATCCTTTCTCTCATCTGCAAGTGCTTCTTAAGGTATACACACTAAAAGATATAATATTTATAAATTTTATTAATATTTATCAAACCACATTTACGAATTATTTCTGTAAAGTTGTTCTATGAATTTATAAGGTTTTGTCTTGGTCCATGGAGAATATCTGTAGCATTTGCCTGAAACCTATGACAACTCTCTGGAGATGCTCATAAACCATATTTTGACTCTCTTGAGAAACAGAGCTCTTATTATCACATGTCCCCTAACTAGAAGGAATGCCTTCGTTTTCCAAATGTTACTTATATAAGAAAAGATACAGCTCTGAACACAAACTCACTTGCTGGCACAGAATAAGACAAAGATTAAGGGAAAGCACACTCAGCTGTTCTGCTTGCAACCATTTTTCCAAGTAATTCACTTTTCCAAGTAATTCACTTTTCCAAGGGTTTTTCACCACGGCACCACCTTCTGTCACACCACAAGCCCTGTGAGCCATGGGAGGGGTGGTTCATTAGTGCATTAGTGCAAACCACACTACAGCTTTCTTATGAGCTTGCTGTCCTTGGATCCCGGGAAAAGCTCAAAGATGCAGCTGCCCAGGAGTTTCCCATCAAAAAGGGTCCCTGATGAAAAAAACCCAGTCATTCCAAAGCCAAAATATTTTATGGATGACTTTTTTTGTCCATTTTTTCTCAGGCTGCTACCACAAAACCTGAAACAAATATTTACTGTTGCCTAGTTTGACCTGCTTCTGACAACTCTGGTTTTCCGAAATGACCTGAAATATTAATTTTTAAATGTATTTCTTATTGGGTTATCTTGCCTCTTGGGAAGAGTGGATCAAAGGGCCTGGATGCCTTTGCAGATGCCCCGCTCTCTTCTAAGCTGGACTCACACATGTTTTGACAAAATCACGTCGATAAATTAAATCAGGAAACATTTTGATTTAGAAAAGGCTTAGTTTTACTGGAAAAAAAAAGATGGTGAGGCAAAATGTTCCATTGCTTTAAAATAATTTTTGAACTTTTAATCCCTTCAACACTTTTCATATGTTAACTTCTATCCTTTTAAGGAAGTGAAATAACTATTATGTATTTTCCACAGGACCATGGATGCTTACAAAATAAAGTTTGGTGCTGTCCAAAGAGCATAACATAAGACTGATCACAAAGATGTCCCTTCAAGGTTCTTGGGTTTTTTTGGTTTTACCCTTTAATTTTAATTAGATGTTTCAGTACTTGAGGTTTTTTATCACCATGATGACCTACTACTATAAAATCAGTGAGTTTTATACAAATCAAGGAGGTAAGAATTTCTCTGTTTGCTTTCAAACCTGTTTCAGTTACTCTAGATACAAATCGGCACAATATTTATGCATGTATATGTTTATGTGTTTATACTCAAACACACAGAAAATATGGTACTTATGCACTTCTATATAAAGAAAGAAAAAAGGTCCAGAAACACCTGAAAAGAACATCCTCTTCCATCAGAATATGCATATAAATATTACATAATGGTAATTTTTGCAACAATGCTACAATTATACATTACTGTCAAAATGCATGTCTCAATTTTTTTCTCATTTCATCTTCAAATTTCCATCTATCTTTGTGAATGCCCTTTTGTGAGCCATGAGCTACATTACATTTTTAACTGCATACCATTTGAACTATATTGTAGTTAAAGGGAAGGAACCGAAATAGAAAACACTGCTTCTTTTTACACCTGCTCAGAGGGAAAGTGGCTCTTTCAGAATTTAGATAAAATAACAATATCAAATGGGAGAACACAGACTTTAAATTCCATACATCTCAGTCAAGGTTTAATGCACATGTGCTTTAAATCATGCCCTATTTAACACTTGTGACTGTACAGTTGACCAAATTCCCCCCAGAAAATATTTCCACAACCTCTTCCATTCACCTGAGAGAAATGTACAACACTTTTTTTTTCTACAGAAAAATCACTCAGCTAGGGCTCCCAGACAGACAGCTATTATTTCTGCCCCTGCAGCTAGAAAGTAACTCTCAACTTAAAACAGAGATTTGGAAGATTTAGCATTAACAAATATATGCACACACTGGAAATAGAAAGAGTTTCAGCTCATTGACTATAAAAAGATAATAAGCTGTGTCCTACCTATGGTGGTAATAACAGTGCCAGCAAAGAAGAAGGAACTTCCCAAATCCCAGTGACTGATCTGAGCAGATGTGTTTCCTAAAGGTATAATTCCTGCATTTATTGCTGCCACTACTTGCTGCAAGTTTAAAAAGATTTTGTCAGTATTCATGAAATAATTGTATCCATATACATTGCACAGTAAATTGATTAAATCACTTATTTGGTCCAAGAACTAAACCAGAAAAGTATCTATGTTGATATGCTTGAGTTTTATCACTCAGTCAGGCAACAATTTATTCTTCAACAGCCACTCCAGGCAATTCAGAAGAGCTGTAAAGTCCGGACCATTAGAGAGAATGCAAAATCCACAATATCTGTGATATTGCTATCATAGTTAGAAGGCAAACACAATTATTTTTACTGCTGCAACTATTTGGTGAAGAAAAACACGCATTAGACAAATTTATAATGAGAGTTTCCCACAATGTTCCTGTGTTGAGTTAGGCAAGCAAATGGAGCTCTTAAATTAGTCATTTTAAAACACCAAGAAAAAAATGCCCATGCATTGTTCTGTCTCAAAATAATTCCAAATAAAGAAAACACTTTTATATCACAGACAATTCAATAATTAAAGCTATTACATATACAATTACAAAACTTTCACAGTAGCAACAAAAAATTCTGTCAGATATCAAACATGTATCTCTATACAATTATATACTTCAGAAATGTTCTTGAAAATTCACTTCTAGTAAATAAAGCCAGCAAGCTTGCCACTATTGACACTTTCATAGTCTCAAGAAATAGGAAACCTTTCCTCTTTCAGCATTGTCACCTGCTGTAAATTCTTATTACAAAATGTATTACTGTTTTGTTATATCACAATTGCAGATACACACTGGCATTTGGGTTAAAGAAAAGGTATTTTTAAACTTGCAATAAATATTTCAAAGTTTTCATTTCATTCTGAAACTTTAAAACAGGATTTATTTCTAAGCCTGTTACTTCTAAAATTTATTGATGCCTAACAAAAGAACAACAGAGGAAGCAATTTCACAAAGTGAAAATTAGCATTTTAACTAACTAGTAGTTCCTGCTTGGCAAGATGTACATCATTAGGTACATAAAATATTCAGTGATAGGACAGATCAGAACCATCTTCTATTTGGGCATTCTGTTGCAGAGGAACAGTGTTGTACAATAGTAATAATTCTTTCAGTCCCAAAATATATTGATAATTTAGAAATTAACATATTTCTGTTACTTAACAGTGCCCACAGAAGTCACTTGATCAGGGCAGAGATTATGAAGTAACAATGTGGGATTAACCAAAACATCTATTTTTTATTATGGGATTTAAATCAAACATTAAATCCAGCTTAAATCCAGCATTTCCAGTTTGCCATTTTCAAAGCTCAGATGCACAAAGTAACCATTTTGAAGTCCACTGCTGCACCTCTGCCGCCACATAAATCTTGCTGCCAAACCTAGACCTTTTCCACCATCCAGGGCTGTCAACAGAAATCTTAATGGGGTGTCTTTATACAAACTTTTAACTGCTTTCATTTTAACTTTTTTTCTTTTTTTTTCTTTTTTTTTTTTTTTAATAACAGAAAGGCAGACATCAAAGAAGTGGAATTTTGAATCCTACTGAGGAAGGAGAAAGGATGGGGAAAGTGAGAGGGAAGAGAGTTTAATTTTCCTTTGTGTTGGAAGGATAAATCTTCTTCTACATTTGTACATGATGCACAACTTGGAAGGAGCTAATACAGCAGCACTGATACTGACAGGTGTTTCCATCAGACTAAGAGACGTGTGAAAACCATCCTTTGAACTGATTTTATAATTTTCACAACACAGATATTCCTCTGATTTACAAGGAAGTGTAAATCAGTGTGCTGCATTATACAGAGCCCACTGAGCACAGCCTGAGTACTGCTGTATTTCAGGGGACCAAGAACTGCCATCACCAGTCCTTGTGCCTGCACATGGGAACACTCCAGTGAGGACAACAGATGATATTGCACCGGATCGACGTAATTTTTTGAAACTATTCATGTTTCATTACAGTTTCTTGTACTGGATGGAGGCATTGCCCAGAGCAATGCACCTGGTCAGACAGTCGAGCAAGACCAAATTTTATACAAATCCAGATGTAAAATGTTTTCAGGGTTTTTATCAGTACTGCACATTTTTGAAGCTGTATGTACCTCAAGGCTTTTCATATGAAAGGTGTTCCAGCTTAAACTACTCAACGATCCACTACAGCTACGCATTTCCTGACTTCATCTACCCTACCTACATTTTTCTCAGAAAAAAAATGCAACTTAACCCAAAACTGCCCAAAGCACAACAGATGGCTACAAAAGACAATTAGCCACTATTATTATGTCTCTGATTTTATCCAACTGCTAATCAGGAAAATAATCAGGACTGCTTTCAGAGATGCTTCCTTTTCGTACAGCCTCCTGAGTTCTGACTCTGCACACTTTTAGGGACTTTCTGAGTAGGAGGCTGCATTTGCATGGTGGTGTTCAGATTGGCTTGGGTGAATTGCTTTACCATTAATTTATCTAACTACTTTTGGAGCTCCCTTGTATTTTGGGAGCCAAGTCATTCCGTGGCTGTAAGATCTGCGAATTACTTGTGGAACATTTAAAAAGTATTTCCCTTTTGAGAGTTTTTATGTGCTTCAAAGTAATTTTGTAAGTTCTTATATTATGAGGAACACTTGAATAGCAACTTCTGATGTCTCCTTCAAGAAATTAATGATCTTATGGACCCCTCAGCTTCCTCTTTCTTTCCAAGTTGAAGACTTTCTTATCAAATAATATAATCACCTTTTCAAATAACTCTGTTGTATATCACATATAAGTACTTTTTAAAATAAGAACTTTTTTATTGCCGGTATTTCTCATTGACTTTCTTTGTACAATTACTGATTCACATTTGTAAATTTATTGATTGTTTTAATCATAGTTTAATCACAAAGAGACAGATGATGCCTTCATCATCACTAGGCCGTTGTTTCCATTCACACAGTGTTATGCTTTCTCCTGGTCTGTGACCATGTTTGGGAGACTTAGATACCAACAAAGCTGCTTTTTGTTCCTTCAGAGCCATTAGTAAGAGTCTTCCTGGCTAACAAGGATGAGAGGTGGGTAAGGTTACTATTTTACTGAGGTCTACACTACTGTCTCATAAATTCTTCTAATGTTGGTGACTTTTTCAGGAAGGTTGACTGCATTCTCAGTTCTTTGGATCAGAGGATTACTTTTCTTCTTAGTATGGTCAGCAATAATAAGAAGGTTATTATCTATTATCTATTATCTAAGACTATTCCCAAGAAAAAATTAAGAAAATAATATATTGCAGCACTCATAGCACTTGTACATTACAGGGCAATGATTTTAGGGTAGCATCTTACTCCTCATTTTGTCCACCACACAAACTTACCTGGAGGATCAGATAATAACACTTCTCTAGCCCGGGAATAAAAACCCAGGCTTCACTAACTTCACTGAAGGCCAGGATCTCAACCTCAGCCTTCAAGTAACAGGCTTATTATTCAATGTCAGAGCTGTCACGTTCACTTCTCTGACACCTTAATTCTTGGTCTTTAGCCTCTTTTTTTGACTGATGCCTTACTACTACAGCAAACTTCATTTGTCAACAGTTTGACTGACTTCCTTCCTTCCTTCTTTCCTTCCTTCCCTCCTTCCCTCCTTCCCTCCTTCCTTCCCTCCCTCCCTCCCTCCCTCAATGCTTTCTGTCACTTGAGACCTTTGGCTTATCCTAACTGACACATTAGTGACAATAACTGTGCATTTTGAATCTAAAAGCAGAATCATGAAAACTCTATAATCTGTACAGTAATCCTATGTTGCATCCTTTAAACACTTTGTGTGATCTTAACATGGGAACTTCTTGACTTAAAAATTTATCTTCCAGTATTAATGTTAACTAACCTCCTCAGTGGCAATTTTTTCTAGTTTTTTACTCCATATACTAAATAAATTGGTTTAAAAATCAGTTTTGTTTCAACACTACAGGATCAGTAAGCATTAGAATAGGGATGTGGATAGATTAAATTCATAAATTATGCATATTCTTTCACATACCTTACCTTCTTCCAGAGCCTTTGTCTAGTACTTTTTTCATATTAGGTGACTGAGGACTGAGCAGAGGATGGGTCACCCAGCACACGGCACCCAATCAAGGCCTCTATGCACAATGATTTTAAAAATAATAGTATATGGTTACACTTACAGTAATATATTTTTCTTCTTTAATTATCATTACCATGGTGAAGAAAATCAGGCCTTTTCTTTTTTGATAGTGAAGAGAATTAAAAGAAAATTTTGAAACATTTAAAAATTTTAGAAAATTCCCATTTGTTGAGGCAGGTGAATTCTTAGGCTGCCTCTGTATTGTATCTTGACATGAAGTGTGTCTGAGATCAAATCCTCACTTGCACTACACCCACACATCCCAACTACTTGGCCATGCAGCCACATTTGGGAACAAGCTTTAGCATAGTACCAGAGAAAAGAGGCAGAGATGATTGAGCCCAGAGTGGACAGGCCAGGCATGACCAGAGCTCCAAAGCACATAAGCATTGCTTTCACAACCAGGTATGTTTGGCTTGAAATCACAACACTCGGAAAAGGAGAGTGACAACACAAACCACACTTTAATTCAATGTCAGTTTTTCATTTCCTATATAATTTAGAAACACTTTTTCCTAAATACATTGCTCAGATTTGTGTTATTCCTGGGTTTATGCAGGCATCTCTCTGTAGAGGCCATGCTGAACTTTGCTTTCCAGATTAAGAAATAGAATATTTTGACTTTTCTCCTGTCAAAGCAAAAAAGAAAACAGTCTTTTGAATAGCACAGTCATTTTCTGAGAACAGAAGACAATTCTAGGTCAGGGATTTCATCCTCTGCTGCACTGACCCTGCAAGGAGTCAATGGCATTGACTGACAAATGCCAACCTACTGGCCAGAGAGCCACATCCACTAAGTGGGTCTGCAGAGACACAGGAAAATGAGAGGTTATAAAGTGTGAAGGCTGGCCTCTGGTAGTCAACTGTTGTCTCACATGAAAATCAGGCAGAAATAAGTATGTGTCAAACCAGTCACTCCAATGCTCATCTCCGTGTTCCACACCAGGCTCTGAATACATGTTTTTGTACCATCTTCCAGTCACTTCACTTCTATGAAATGATGTAACACAACAGTTCATTACTCTCAGCTCTTCTACTGAAAGATTAAAATAGGAGCACCTCAAATTATGCTTCTGATAAAATCCAGTGTGCTTTCTTTCATTACACAGCTTGTCAGGAGTCAGCTTGTGCTTCCTGGCAGTCACTTGACAAGTAACGTCAAAAAGTCAGCTGTGCCTCAAAGTTTCTGAAAACCATTTCTCAGCTTGGATTTCCTCCTTCACTGCTATAGTTCTGCTGCTATTTGACAAGGGCACTCTCCCTTAATAGCATTAAGATACACCTCATATGGCCCAGCTACTGCACAAGACCTGTGTTTTTATTTCAGCTTTGGTTTACAAAGAATGGAAATCCTGGTTCTCAATTCAAAGTCACACCAGGATGCTTTTAACACTTAGCAAACAACTCTACAGACTCAAAACACACAGGTTTGGGCCTTTATGTTGAAAGAGATGGCAATAGTATTTGTATTATAGTTCTGTGACTCTGTGTTTTTCGTTTTAGTTTGTATAGAATATGAGTATACTCTGCACTGAAGACTAGTACCCCACATGCTGAAGAACTGAAGGACTCTTTCCAGCCTCTTTCACACTCCTTAAACTAAAAACACACAGAAACATAATGAAAAACATTTCTGGTTCTAAATATGCATGACAAACCCCATGGGTTTCTATGTGTACAAATTCTATGTGTGTACATACACATATATATGCATGTATATACACATGCACATTCAGGGAAGAAGGCTTTTCTTCACTTCTTGAGATTATAGACTGGAAGAATTATGCAAACAGCTGTTCAGCAGAACTGACTTACTAATGAGTCATATCTGCCACCCTTTCTAAGACAAAAGCTGGCATTCAGATGCAATCAGGCTAAGCTAAGTTCTAGGTCCTATAGAAGTCTTCATTTGAAGGAAATGGAATCTTTACAGGTCTCAACGCTGGAAGCAGCAAAAAAAAGTTCGACACCAATCTTCTTGAACAAAGAAGTGACAAGGGCAGTTAGAATTCATTTATTATTCTCCCCCCAAATAAAGCTTGTGAAGGATAAAAACCACTTTTAAAAAATCCTTTTGGTTTAACCACTATGTAGAAAAAATTACTACAGAAAAGGGAGCTGTCCTGCCCCTGGAGGAAATGCTCCGAGGCAAGAGAAAATTTGGCAAAAAACCCCTCCTTCCAGGAGCTGAGTACAGAACCAGAAAAGGGAGATCAGCAGGAGCCTAAGCAAAGAGTACACATGCTCCAGGGGTCCTGCAACCTGTCCAGATTCAACCACAGCAGGGTGGGTGTGGAGCACAGGTCTGGGCAAGGGTAGGATCGAAGGTCTTTCACATTTAATAAATATTTCATTTAATAAATATTAATTATTAATTTAATAAATATTACTCTGACCTGGTGATTCAAGTAGAATTGGAGGGGGGGTTGCAGAAGGACACAACTGAATTTGAATATTTTTTTCTGACCAGAATGAAGCAGAAAGGAGACACAGACACAGCAAGAGGAAAAGAGACACAGGACAAGTTAGGATTGCCAGGACATGTAGAGTTAAGAGTACATGAAGCCCAAGTGCTCTGATGGACAAACACCTTACTAAGGACAGACACATGCACAGGCCAACACCTCAAAACTACAGTTCCTGTACTTCATGTTTTAGCTGCTTTGAAAGTCCTTCATTTCTCTTTTCATTGCTTTGAAAACACCATCAACAGGCTCTGCTACTGGTATTTGCAATTTGTCATAAGCTTCATAACTGAAATGCAGATGGCACATTAAAAAAACTGATGGAATGGTATTTTAGATCCTCAGATAAATAAATAAAATACACTGCAGCCTCAATTTCTTCTATGCTGGTCTATAAATCTTTTCAAGGCTTTAAGTTTTACAAAGTATAAATGCTGCTTCCAGGCTAGCATCCTGACATGGGATGGTTCCTGCTTTCCTTTGGAGAGTCTGGAAGGAATTGCTAAAGGAGAGACTAAGAATATTTAAGGTTTAAACTGGTACATTCAAACTACCTCAAAAAGTTCCTGCTTAGAGAACCTGTAAGCTACAGTTCACACGACTGAAAATGTCTAAAATGTTGTGGTCCAAAGAATTAATTCAAAAATTTGATTTGAGCTTAATAGGTTTAGCTAATAAATTTCATTCTTGTCTAACTAAATTTTGGATTTGTCTGAAAACAAGATCTTTGCATCTCTGTGTTTTCCTATCAACAAAAATTATACAGCATACTCAAATACCTTCTAATCTCTTGGTGAGAAAATATTTACACTTCTTTATTTTAACAGTTTTCTATGTAATCAGGACTCAAGGAGCTTATCTGACTGAAATTAAACAATATATTGCAAAAAGATTATTTTCTTTCAAAATAATTTTCTTGGGGCTACATTGCAAGTTGTAAAGAAGCTTATGAAAGAGACAGAATCAGCTACTGGTGGGGGGTGCAACTTAATGTAGCTACTTACCTTCAACCATAAAAATAAAGCCACAGCAAATATATACTCAAAAGTAAAATATTTTTACAATAAATTAGTCACTTAAGAAGCCATTATGACTTTCTGGTGATGCCACTTTGAAGAAAGAAACACTGCTCCCATGTCATTCATAATTATGTCAGGCTTCCCTCAAGAGAGAGATAAAGAGGGAAAAAAAGCATTTGTCTTCAAGGGAGATTAAAAAAAAAAAATCCCCATTTTGGTCTCATTCATGATCTAAAACATGAATGGAAAGAAAAGGAGCAATGCAGCTGACACAAATGTGAGATGAAAACAGGAATGGCACACAACTGTGGACCCCTGCACAGAGAGCTGCTCTCCCCACATTAGCCACAAGCTCACACAGGACCCAAGGAGATCAACTTCTGGGACCCATGTCAATTCAGTTAATCCTGGTGGTTCATTAATTCTTTTGGTTTGTTTTTTTATTTTAAATGCAGTCACGTTTCTGTGGGTATTCAGTTTTCATAAGAAGCCACATACCCTAAAAGGGGCTGGATTTAGAACTCTACAAAAGTATTACTGCCGAGACAGCTTGGTGCAGCACCCTGAAAATTTGTTCAGATTTCAAAATGAAGGCTTTATAAGACAAGAATTATCACACAAAGCACTTGGAATACATTAGAAGATTGTTCTTTTTAGTGTAAGAGTATTTTTCCACTTTTTAGGGTTTCAGAATAAATATATTTGAAGGATCTTTCTGCTAAAGGAACAGGAAATTAACTCATGTTCCATTGTACCTTTACTTGAAAATGCTTTATTAATTTTCAGAATTAACTCACTAAGATATCTATAATAATTCACACCAGCTTGCTGGGACATTCCAGATATTTAAAATGATATAACTAAAATTTTTCTTATTTCCCTATTTTGCATGCAAAAACAATGCATTAAGCAACTTACTTGGATGTTAAAAATAATTTTTGTTTCCACTTTGGTTTGAAAAGGTCAACATAAACAAATAACTGCTGAGCAATATATAATTAGGTGGCATTTACATAAAAAGTTCTCTTTTTTTTTTTTTTCTAATCAGCTTTTTCTTTTGCAGGAGGACAAACCATTGCTTCTCATTGCCAAGACATCCCACAACACAAAATACAGGCTACATCCTTATGTCCTAGGAACAACGTGAGTTCTGGACAAGCAGAAAGCAAATTCACTGTTTTTTCATGCACCTGATTTCCTCCACAGGATCTTCTAGACCCTGTGGAGGGAATGAGATGTATGAAATCACAGCAATGACAATTTTATGATGTTGCTGAATATCAAATTCATGCTCACCTGTTCCCACAGACAACCCCAGGAGATGTTATGAACAAAGACACAAGAATCTTGTGGCTGCACAGCCCTGCATGAGGACATGAGGGCTACCTGAACATCAGCAGTCCTTACATTTGTTACCATTCACAGGTGTATAAAAATAGCAGGAAATTTTTCTATGTTCTTGCCAATACATTTTGTGCATCTGAGTTTGGAATATGACTCTAACATTTTAAATGCTTAGTGGCAAGCTTGCTATAGGAAACAGTCGACAAACTAAAAGAAAATTAGAATTAGACTGAAATAATTCGATACAAGAGCTCCAGTAAGAGAATTATTTAATTCTTTAATGCTTATTGTTATTTGTGTGTATAGCTGGCTTACTCCCAGGTTTCTATCAGCTTCTACCAACAAAAAATCTCAGTGGAGAGGGAAAAATTATTGGACACAAGACATAAAAAATCCTTAGTGCAAATGAAGATCGGGTTTATATGTTTTGTCACATATTCATTAAATCCACACAGTCTCAACTATGTTTACTCTTTTATTCTGTCATCTGACGGTTACTTTGCATTGCATGGCAGGGCCAAGTTGAGAGCAGGCACAGACAGAGAAATCAAAACACCATTTGTGATGAATCATAGAGTGTCCTTCTCCAAAAGAAGAAATAGTAGGAAAGAACCTGGCCATGTTTCTTTCTGCAGCTTTATAATGTATTAGATATCATAAATAACCTTTACCAAACCAGTGCTTTCTCATGTGTTAATAAGTGAGATCCTTGCAAGACCTTCTAACTGGAACTTTTACAAATTTAAGTTTAACATCAGACCACGCACAGCTTGCTGCTCTATTGTGTTCTCATTACTCACCCAGGTAGTGTTTGTACTTTCACAAGCCTCCCTCCTGGGATATTTCTCTAGTTGTAAATTTAGATATACCACCACTGAGTGCTGTGCACTGCCCACCTCAGCACCACTGAGGACAGCATCCAGTGATCCACTTAATGCTGTTGTTAATGCTGGCTTCAGGATACAGCAAAAGGAGTTGAAATTGCCTGGAAAAACTCGTCTCTTGGGTGCACAGATACACTCTGCATGACTTCTTCACACTTTTAATATGGTACTAAATGGAAGTGCTCACAAAACATCAAAGGGATTATGTACCTGGATATACCTCTCAGAGTCATGCATTGCTGTTTTTTATTGCAGGTATATTCTGCTACAGTGATGCAACAAGTGACTGAAGTGCTTTAGACAGAAAGAGATTTGCAACACTGGACCATGGAAGTCAAAGACAGAAGAGGTCATGAAGACCACATCTTTTTTTTTTGTCAGCACAGGCACAACACTGGACTGGGCTGAAAAGTTATGAGGAAAATACAGGTTCTTTTTCTGAGGCAGCTGGATTTACCTCAGTGCCATCATCAGAGCACGCTATTTCATTAACTTTGCACATTTTCTAGGCTGCATAGCAGCTCTCTGTTGCCCCGTATTTTACATCTATATAAAATATATGATGTCTATAAAAGTATAATTCTCACCTAGTACACTCAGAGGAGCCACACGATCAATGTGACAATAAAAAATTTCAGGAATTCAAAACCCAAGGAATAAACCTGTGCCTGCTGAAAAGTTGGCAACAGTATATATTGTTGTACCAGGAGAGGTTTTGGGGATTGGTGAGATAAAATTAGGATGGAGAAGACAGGAAAGGAAAACATACCAAACAGCTTTGTGACAAAAGGAAGATTTTAGCCAAGGTGCTGGAAACTCCATGGCTCCTGAGTGCTGGCAAACTGGAGTATTCCACTTGTACATTTTTTTTAGCTGAATTTTGTGCTCTCCAACTAGTCTCTCTGATGTGCTCATCTGAACAAGCTACTACACATTGTACTGTCAGCGGACAGTCTTGGGGTAGTCAAGCCTGCTTCAGAGTAAGAATTAAATTACAGAGCAGAAGTTTGTGAAGATTGAAAAAGCCTGGTATGGCAAGCATCTTGAGCAATGACTAGCATGAAAGAGCCAGAACAGTATCTGGATTCCCAGAACACTAAGTTCAAAAAGAAAAGTTGCAATGAATTTCATTATAGTTTGACTCAAGGTAAATACTTGATTAAAGAAGACATTACAGTCTGTAAGCTCTGTAATTTTCTTCACACAAACTAATCATTCCAGCTCCCTTCTACTCTAGTACATATTAATTTTCAGTTTTATAGCTTTCAGTGATTTCTTAAATAACATTTACTTTTTTCTTGCACGCACTATTTATTTTTATTCATACAGACATCCAACAAAAACTGAAGAAACACTGCAGTATATTGTAATAGCAGTCAGACATAACCCCAGAGAGACAAAATGCATTTTACTAATTTAGTTTCTGTGACGAAGTGGCAACTAGGGAGGAAATATGACCCCATGTGTAAGATAGCAGCCTAGCCCTGGAAAGATGAATGTGAGACTCTCTTTTACCATTGCTTTCCCATTTTACTTGGGGCAAGCAGAATTTCCCAACCCTTAAACAACTTGATGTCATTCACGAACACTTACTCTGCATAAAGCAAGGCACCCAAATGGGCTCCCTGTGTCCCAGCTCTGCTCCTATAAAAGGAGTGTAACAGCACATTCCCACCTCCACGTTGTGGTGCTCTCTACAGAGAAGCAGAAGGGAACAAGGGCAAATTAAGTTTTCCCTTTATCCCAACAGCAAGCAGAGCAAACTCTTCCCACACTTCTCTCTCATCCATGTGCTGTGGGAGGCTGTGTCACCTCCCCATCCTTCACAAGCTTGTGTTTTTCTGGTCGTGGCAAGATCATTAGTGGAGATGGAACCTAATGCTGATATGGTTATCTGTGCTCTGATGATTGTACTGAAATTTATTTATTTTACACAGAACATCAAATGGGTGTTGAATGCTGATGAAGTAGTTTTTTCATTATCAATCTGTGCTTCTGGGCAGAGAATCATAAATGCTAAAATATCTAAGTACTCCAGAGCAAACTTCAACAGTTTTTGCCTTAAGGTCCATCTCACAGATGATGTAAGATAATATTGCTTGAAAATTTCTTTTTTTATCTTCACAAGTACAGTATCTGACCTAAAAATTTCATAGGAGGATATTTATAGTAGCTGCAAGGGTTATTTTTCATCAGAATGTGCTTGTATATTTCTCTGAAAGATTATCTCACATTCTGCTGGTAAAACCGCTGGAACACAGTTATTGCACAGCATCTAAATCACTATCGGCAGCATCTCCTCAGGCATGCCTGGTCAGAGTCATGGAGAGAGGAGCTGTCTGACAGGCATTGAAAGGGTAGCAGTTTTGGAACACATTTTAGCAACAAGGCAGGGGAGGAATCACAAAATACAAGACATCTTCCCAGCTTACCTTTAAAATTTAGAAGTAGTGCACCATAAAATAACTCAGCAAATCAAAACTCTGTATTTAAAACTGAAAAAAAACCCATGTCCATGCTGATGCTCAAGGCAGATTGGTCTAGAGAGATAAAATCAACTCCTAAACTCCCTGCCATATCTGCTGGCAAAAAAACACCTCCAGAAATCGTTTCTGCCTGTGCATCTGGCATGCTCCAGAGTTCCTGTTCACCGTAGTGTGGATGCCCAACACCCTCTCCTGCTCTCCCCATTGCATCTTGGGCTCTGTAGACCCAGACAGCCCCATGGCCCCTGTTAAGGAAGGAGCCAACCCTTGCCAGCTCTTGCCTGTTCACTCCAGTCTCCCATTTCATCATCCCATGCACAGAAGTGATGTGATTTAGCAGCCCTCTGCTATTCCCTTCAGTGCCACTGGATATTCATAAGAAGACGGGATTTAAGTCAGAAGGGGATTTATAAGGCTCCAGATCTAGTTCTGTGCTACTGCAAATAGATCTCCTATGGTTCTGAGGCAGGTCATCTGCAAGGGTAAAATCATATTAGTAGGAACACACCAATGTGCATCGTTTGTGGATGTGCCTTTAAGAAGCAGAGAAAATTGAGATTTAAGATCAAAGTAGGAAGTCCATGGTACTTTCCTGTACTTAAAACAAAATCAATATAAAGAAACATACAACTGGAAGGAAAGCTAGCTTGATAAAATCACAGTAAATTAGGAGTCCTTTAAGGCAATGGATGGTGTAGCTTCTTCCTCAGAATTAGGCACTTCAAATATTGACAGAACTTGTAAGGCACAATCAATACACCAATTCCTTTGTGAACTATTAATTATATATATTGCTGATGAATAATCATTTAATTAGCATAATGGGAGGCTTCAGTGAAAAGGCCCTTTACCATGCACACTGGACCTAAAAAGAGCAACACCTTTCCAACCATGAGGCTTTGCATGAAAATGGAAATGCTCAACTTCTGGTCTTAACACTTGTTACATCCCTCAGCCAACACAGAGCTTTGCTTGCAAAGGTTTTGCCCCTTATCACTGCAGTACTGCTATAAATGATTTGTTCCTCTAAAGCAAGGTGACAAGGGGTTTGGTATGGATTACCTGAATCAGTTCATCAAGCTCTGTTGCATTCACACAGGAATGCTGAGATACAAACGTCTGCTTCTGAATCACAATGGTGGTTCTCTGGGAGGTCTCATGAGGCTGCTCCAGGGCTTTAAAGACTGTTGCTCCAATTATTAAATACACGACTACCACCAGAAAAATTGTTGAGACCGTCTTCCATTTCATAACATTAATGGCCGAATCACTTTCCTCCCGTGAAGCGAGCACGGTAGGCTTGGTGGAAAACGATAATCTTGGTTTGGAGTTCTGAGTGGCCGATTTGGGATCCAGCAAGTCAGGTGCCGCCACTGGCAAAAACAGAAAAAGAAAGTTAATGTTTACAGTGCCACTCAGATTGCGTTAACTAAACTTCTTGCCAAGTATGTGTTCTGTTGCTTCTAAATGGAATTCTTAAACTCCTGAATCTTTCTCTTAATGCCATGACACCTTACAACAGATCTGTTGCTCTGAGTAGTAGTATCCATTTTACATGCATATGCACATTTGCAATATTTTCTATGTCTGTCCCCTTATGATACTCAGTCATCTCCAAAAGCAGATTTTCCCTACACCCTTGCATTTCATTAAATTACTCCAAGGTAGTACTTTGCTGCAGAGATTTTTTACGTCCACAGTTCTCTCAAGCGTGGCTAAGCAGCTTTCCAGCTGCGTTCTACCTCAGTGTTACAGAAGTATCAAGAAAATACAAAGCCTCCTCTCTCTCACCTATTTTGTCCTATGCTCCAACAAATGGTCTCAGAGAACAGTTGGATGACGATTTCCAAACTCTGCCCAGACTCAATCGTAAAAATAAGACATTGCTCATCACACCAGTTTTAACGGGCTAATTGTGTATTGATTGCACCTTTCAGAAAACACTGCACATGTGTGCATGTGTGCTTACTGGAAGAGTCATGCAGTTAGAGCAGGTATTTCTATTTAGAGCTACAAAAAACATCGGGCTAGGAAAAGAGCAGCTGAGTGTGTTAATCGAGTACTTAGATAACTCATGTGACTACCAGTAACTACATGGGCTCTAAAAAAAAATCCTCCACATTAAGTGCAGGTAAAGGACTCCTGTGGGAAGATGGTCACAGCAGCGACCACACAAGCTATATTTAAATTGTTTTGGATAACCAATATGTTTTAAACGGCCAAGGCAGCTCTTCCAGCCGCTGGTGGGAAAAGCTCAGATCTAAATCTGGAGGAAAGTCTCCCACAGGACGGCGGAGATGGGATGCGTCCCTGCAGGCGAGGCGGTGGTACTTGGCAGAGTCACCGCCTGGGAGCTCGCCGGGCTCCGGCACACACCGCGGCTCCGGGAGAAGGGGCCGGGAGGAGAGTGGTAGCCCCAGCCCCAGCCCGGGCCGAGCGGGG